>RJVU01067364.1:6128592-6195583 GCA_003731715.1 Anabarilius grahami | reverse complement strand
CATCCTGGGCCTCCATAACACCTCAGCAGTGCCACAGGCTGATTGCCTCCATGCCACGCCGCATTGAAGCAGTCATTTCTGCAAAAGGATTCCCGACCAAGTATTGAGTGCATAACTGAACATAATTATTTGAAGGTTTTGAAGGCTTTTTTTGTATTAAAAACACTTTTCTTTTATTGGTCGGATGAAATATGCTAATTTTTTGAGATAGGAATTTTGGGTTTTCATGAGCTGATGCCAAAATCATCAGTATTAAAACAATAAAAGACCTGAAATATTTCAGTTGGTGTGCAATGAATCTAAAATATATGAAAGTTAAATGTTTATCATTACATTATGGAAAATAATGAACTTTTATCACAATATGCTAATTTTTTGAGAAGGACCTGTATATATACTGCTGGATCTTTAATGTTGTGGGCCTATTTTTCTGCTGGAGGTCCTGGACATCTTGTTCAGATACATGGTATCATGGATTCTATCAAATACCAACAGCTAAAAATCAAAACCTGACCAATTCTGCTAGAAATCCATAATTTTGGCCGTGGTTGGATCCATTAGGACAATGATCCAAAACAAACATCAAAACCAACACAAAAATGTGTCACTGAGCACAAAATGAAGCTTCTGCCATGGCCATCCCAGTCCCCTGACCTGAACCCTAAAGAAAATGACTGAACTGAAGAGAAGCACCAACATGGGCTGGGAATCTGAAGGATCTGTAGAGATTCTGCATGAAGGAATGGTCTCTGATCTCTTGTCAGGTGTTCTCCAAACTCATCAGGCATTATAGGTGAAGACTCAGAGCTGCTATCTTGCCAAAAGGAGGTTGCAAAAAGTAATGAATAAAAGGGTGTCAATAATTGTGTCGTGTTTTTGAGAAAAACATTTATTTCATTTAAAGCTGCAAGCAGCATTTTCTGGGGTTCAAGCATTTAAGGCCTTTAAGCACATAAAAAGGTATTATATTTTATTTAGTAAGCATGTAAACACTTAGATCACAGAATGGAAAGACCATTTACAGGCAATTTAGTAAGGAAAAACATGTTTTTTAAAGGTTTTTAGATATAGCGCCACCTATTGTCCGATCTACACCACTTTTTTTGGGTGTCCTCAGAGTGTGACCATACATATGTGTGCCAATTTTGGTGAAAATATCTCATTTCATTTTGAAGTTATAGATAATTATATATATGAGAGCATAAAATATGACCCAAGAACGTCTTTGATTGGATTTTTTTGCAACTTCCTATCAAAATTTTGACATTTGGGCTCTGACATATAATTAATCAGCTTAGGTTCTGTGTTTCCTAAGGTGGTTTCATCTCGATTGGACTAACGGTTTCGCAAAAGTTTTTTAAGCGCTGAATCACAACGTTGCACAAACCATAAGCCGAAATCTGACAAGTCTAGTATTGTTGGATTCAGCAAGGATTCAGAAGTCTAATCACGTGACTCCCGTGAAAATAGGTTGACCACACCCAAAGTTATATGCATTTTCATCCAAAACAATTAAAAACATGTTTTGAAAGCTTTTTAACAGTTATAGCGCCACCTATGGTCCGATCTACATCGGCATGGCATGCTTCTGTAGAGTCATATGCTGCATGTGCTCACCTATTTTCGTGAAGTTCTGAGTTTTCGTTTAGGCTTTGTAGAGTTTTTGGTATATTTAGCCACGCTCACTTTCTAAATGACCCTGTTACAGCGACCCAAAGGGTAAAGTTAAACTTTTTTTGATAATTATTGATCTAGAGAGTCCAGAGAATTGCCCTGCACTGGTTTCGTTCCGATCGGGTGAAAAACCTGGGACTAGTTCGCAAAAGTAGGTTTTTCACATATTTGCGAATAATTAATGAACGATTTGATTGCCAGCATTGGTTCTTGAGGCAAAGTTGTTCAGAATGAGGAGATCTATCAAATGATATGCATATTGTGAAACACCACTCGATCACAGATGTGTAAAACTCGTTAGCGCCAACTAGTGGTCGATTTCTTTCAAAATTCTTACAGACCTCTAGGACCATGAGTCCAACATGCCCACCGAGTTTCATTCCAATTGGCCTCCGTTAACCTTGTCTAATAGGTGCTCAAACTTCATTGGCCGATGGCAGCCATGTTTTTTGAGATACGCCAATGTCCTCATAGACTTTCATGCCCCCTTGGGCCAAGACACTGCATACCAAATTCCAAGTCAATCGGACTAATGGTTGCATAGTTACAGCTGTTTTCATGTTTTTTTCGTGTTATAGCGCCACCTAGATTCCAATCGGCGCAATTTTTTTATTGTGACCAAAGATTTAGCACTTACACAGGTGTACCGAGTTTGGTGTAAATATCAAATTTTTGTTCTCAAGTTATAGCCATTTTAGTAAAATTGGCTCTGCCCACATCATACGTTTTGGCGCCCCTTAGCGACCGTGAAACAAAATTTCAACTTTTTTGATAATTATTGATATTCACACTCCAGAGAACATTTCTGCACTGGTTTGGTTCCGATCGGGCGAAAGACCTAGGACTAGTTCACAAAAGTAGGTTTTTGACAAAATTCAAAATGGTGGAAAATTTTTCTAGGTGGAAATGAAATCGGAGATATACATTTGGTTCGACCTGGGCTCAGCTTTCCAATGATATAAGAGTCTGTGAAAAACGGTTTAGGAGTTGTGAGCCATTTCACGCATTTGATTGCTGTAGCGCCACCTATTGACCGATTTTGACAATTCCAGGTATTTGAGTAGCGAGCAAGACTACTACCATTTGACAAAGTTTCAAGTCTCTATGCCTTACGGTTTGGGCTGCCCGATCAGTTTTAGCAAAGAAGTAAAATAATAAAAATCAGTACAATTACAATAGGTTTAAAGCACTTTATGCTTGCCCCCCCCCCCTTCAATTCTTTTCCTTCAATGAAAGGTTTGATTTTTGCTAATTTTATGAATTAAAGATCAAAAGGATAAACAATGCAGATTTATTTTTACAGTCATCTTTGATCAGATTTATCAAGGGTACCAAAAATGTTGTCCACGTCTGTATGTCTCAAAATAAGATTGTTCCACCATAACTCTGGCAACAATTCTCATCCAGAAAACATACATTGCATTCATAACACACTGACCTAAAAACAACAGAGCAGTACATAAATGAACTTTGAAAACTCTTGAAAGCTTGAATGATATTTCATTATAGGATAAGAATAAGATATTTTCATTTTACTGTATTACAGCATAAAGAATGAATGAGAAATGCATATCTTTACATATAGTAATTTACTTACAATAAAAAGTTGAAATAAAAAAAGAAATTCCTGAAGCAATAATTACAAACAAAACATCAAAAACATGTCCAGTGTAATCATGTATGTTCAGTATTGGAATCCCAGCTCTGTGTGGTTTCTATGTTCTCCCAGTGTTGACGTTGGTTTTCTCAGGGTTTCCCCCACAATCCAAACACATACAGGAAAGGTGTATTGGAGACTGTAAGTTTTTCTGAAGGTTTGAGTGTAAATATGAATGTGTGCATGTGTTTCCCTGTGATGGACCGGCCATTTGTACAGGGTTTTCCTGCCTATGACCCAAGATGCTGGGAAAGACTTCAGCCTCCCCACGACCCTACAGGACAAGCGCTTTGGAAAATGTATTGGATGGATGGCTGTACAGTACTGTGAGGATTCTAGCTCTTCTTTCCCCACCAATGTGTCTTCTATGTTTCTAAACAAAATCATTATGAAGACTTACTAAAAGATGACTGAAAACATTTACTACGGTTAGCGATGAAATTGTAATTAGTTGTGTTTGGAGTAATTATTATTTATTTTCATAATAAATATTCTGCTAAGGTTTTATATTTTAATATAATTCCTGCAACGTTTGCCATCATTCTGATTTAAATGTGCTTTTATCAATTTAGAAAGCAGTGTGTTAGCGTTCAAAAAATGTGCTGAAAATATATAGTGTTTTGCAGATGGTGAAGTATGAAAAAAGTTTTCTGGAATTTTGAAAAATGTGGTCATTGAATGCATTTTGCGTGAAAGCAATGAATGATTCACAGTTTGGTCCACATTGACTTCTATTTTGCTGAATGTGTGAAGAGTTTTGTAAAAAAGTGGCTTCAGTATTGACCGATGCTTGTTAGCAACTAAAAAAAAACGAATACAAAATTGTTATAAGGTATAACTGGAACACAAAAAAGTGAACTTCCAGATTGTGTTGGTGCTACAATAATCAGCATTGATGTTAAAATTCATCATATTTTGTCCAATAATTACTGCACAATGCTTTGCATCAATCTCAATCATTACCATGAAGTAGTGCTGCACAGATAATCATGACCCAGCACTACTAGTGACCCAGAGAAAGCAATTATATATAGGTCCATTATATGTCCATTAATGAAACAAGTCTTTATGTGTGAGTCATTGAATCATTCATTCAAACTGATAAAAAAAAATTCATATAAAACATTTTTTTTTAAATAGACTGCAGCAATTAACATTTTTTCAGAACCGTTAGTAAATTGCATGTTATTTTGTTTAGTTGTCTATTCAGAATTGTGGGAGAATCATGATCTTTATTTTGAACAACAAAATGGTGATTTTCAATTTATCCAGAATCGTGCAGCTTTACCATGAAACGTAACTGAACGCTATTTTAGCAAAATTCTGATGTATATAAAACTATTTTATTACACAAAAAAATAACACAAGTCAGGATTCTAAACTATTTAAATTTTGGTAACGGATGCAAAAATTTTAAACATATTTACACTGACCTCCAGAGGTAGACAATCAACATTTCCAAAAGGTTAAATGCTTCCTTTTATGTGCATTTTTAAACACAATAACAGACACAGAACTGGTTATTTAACATGATTTTATGTATTTTTAAATAATGATGAAACTAGTAGTCAGAAACTCAGTCTGAGGTTATGATTTGTTGGTAAATTTCAAGTAACTAAAATGACAGTATCTCTCTTGAATGGTGGATCACTGACAAAAGTATAAAGCTACTATTCTGACATATTTGTACCAAACTGCATTACAAGGTAGAAAAACGTTCCTCACACAGAACTGATGATGATGTGACTCAAACACATCACAACCGCAACAATCAGCATTCTGAAGTTTTGCATGGACTTAGCCTTCAGCGTTTGTTTTAACCAATGACAGAACGGTGATTTCTTCAGATCGGTCTTCGCCATTATGAAAAAGAATATAAATAAAAGGCAGAAACACGCAGCTCTCACTGCAACAAACTCTGTGCTCATTTTAAAATGACCTTTAACTGACTTCAATTAATGACAAATCTACATGCTACAAAAACCATTTTAACCGCTGACACATTTTAGAAAAACAATGGAAAGTGCTCAGAAGTGAGAGAACAGCAGTTTGCAACAACAAAACGGTCAAATAATGCCGGTGGTTTACAGCAAGCAGGCTGATATTACGCATCGATCCTGTGGCTTTTTCGTTAAAAACCACGGAACATCTGGGAACTTGGAACATATTTTGAAGTTGATCAAATTTTAACAAAGCAAATCTGGTCCAGGACTTCAGGTTTCGCCACAAAATTGCTTTCAAGTTACAAGCTTGACTGTACAAGTAGAATTCTCATGTTTAACAGTACATTCATTAAAAGCCTTTATAAAAGCTTCTTGTAACTCAACAACGGCATGATATTTATAATCTATGAAAGTCCTTCAAGTTTCATTTTGCAAAGCAAAGACTATTTTCTTTGCAAACGAAACCTGATTAGAAACACGTAGTCTGTGTTATGGCTGTGTTCTAAGATGAATGGCAATAAATGAAATTTAAAATAAGTTTAAAAAAATATCCACACGCTTGAAATTTTGTGGTTGCCAGTAAACAATTTCTCCATTGCTGAAGATTTTCTCATTTGTTTCTGAACAGCCACCTTGTTCTCTGAGAAGCTGTCACAGCCTTCGTTAAATTCGAGGTTGAGGGCGCTGGGAAAAAGGCATATCTGAACTGCCGTGTCAAGCGAAGAGGTAAACGCAACCTGCAAAAAAAACTCCAGCAAGCCTTTCCAGTGGCTGAACCAACAGGAATGTTTGGACAGGCTCATATATTGGGAATTTCCAGCTTTGCCTGACCAAAACTTTGGATTTCTTTGTCTTGCTGTGAAGTCCATTCCCACCTGTTGTGTTCGTCATCCAGACACGAGTCTACGAGTCCTCAAATCTATGTGGCTTTGTCTTGATTTGAACAGTCAGACAGTCTGCAGTCGCAGAGCTCTCTGTAGATCCTCTTGCGGACTCGTGGCATGTCCTCTTGAGTGAACAGCAGCGGCTTCATGAACGCCAGGCACTTGCAGTACTGCAAAAGAAAAAAAGAGGTTCAGTTTGATGATAAAAAATTGGGGGTAGGCACCATAACCACAATTTCATATTATGTTGAGTAATTTTATAATAGATAAATATAAATATTTTAATGAAACCCCCTCTTATTTAAGCCCAAAGTAAACTCCAGTTGATGTATATGCGTACATATGCGGTTGACAACTTTCACTACCCCTCCTGGTCTATAGGAGACAGAACAGAGCAGTAGCACCTGGCCAATCTCTCAGTTATTACCCATATACATATCTTTATAATCTTTTAGGCTACAGTACAAATGCGGATACTTTCTTACCTCCTCGCACAATCTCTCATCCACATAGCAACCTATTGTTGGAGCTTGCATGCATTTCTGTCTTTTCCATTTACTCAGTTCTTTCTTCAACTACCTTGTGAAACAACGTACCCGTAAAAAGCGAAGTGCACGACAAATAATGTTATTGTCTTCTAAAATAAAGAATTGAATAAAGAATAAAGAAAAGTGCTGAAATGAGTCGTCGGTAAATCCAGTCTCACTTCCTGCTGAACCTACGTAACGAATTTGCATAATGCCTGCCTATGGTCTTCATTGGCTGAATGAAAACAACGTCTACTTTGCCCCACCCTCAAGCACTTTGGTTGTGGCTGAGACTGGAACAATTTGGTTTGTGTTGTTCATGTCGAGAAGACGCTGTTTTCTGCACTGAGAAACGCAAATCCACTCTACATGAAGTAAAGGATGAGATTGATACATTAAAACTATTACTATTGTTTCTGTTCGTTTCACTGTGTATCAAGTGCTGAGGAAGATCCAGAGCTGAAATTCAGATATGGCAATAGTCATTTGGTTTCTGACATGTGCTGTAAGCAGTCGACCAATTACAACAGACTAGGCCATCTTACTCATCAGAGCAGAACAGACCAATCACAACAGACTGGGTCATCTGACCAATCAGAGCAGAAAAGGCTTGTGGAAATGAGGGGTTTAGAGAGACTGAATCTTCGAACAAACCTTTTTCAGACTGAGAATTGAGGTGATGCTGCAAATGTATAAAATGAGAAAATTAAAGTATTTTTTGACCTTGCAATGCATGTAAACCTATTGTAGGAGACTCCAAAACAAAATCAGGAACCTTTAAAATAGCATAATGGGGCACTTTAATGAAAATGCAAACAAGCAGCCAACAAGTCATAGTTTTTTTTAACAGCATTGGTCCTGGACATGTGACCAAAAGCGAGAATCTTATTGGTTGTCTAGAGATTGCAACATTCGACGATATTTGGATGTTTGTGTCATTCAAACTGACATTTTTAATCAACATTTGTTTTGCCTTTAGCTTGTTTGGGAGACATCTTTTTTGTATTTTTGCATTATTTCTGTCTTTGTAACCCTTGCATAATGTAAAGCAGTCCTGCCCACTGATAGCCATGCAAATATATTTACTTACTTATAGCAAAATGTATAGCACAGCTAGCATGATGTGTATATAATAACATTATCATATCGTATATTGTAATCATTACAAGCACAAGTTGTAATTGCTGCCGAACACATTCCTTGTGTCTGCTTAACTGAATACATGATATTTACTAACCACATAACTTGAATTATATTAATAACTGTATATTACTGCCATATAAACATTACTTTGATACACTCATCTCTGACTGATAACAGAATACTTCCTGATTGTATTACTGAAACAAGCATTTTCTGTAAAGCTGCTTTGAAACCATGTGTATTGTGAAAAGCACTATACAAATAAACTTGAATTGAATTGAATATATCATATCACCCAGCCCTACCTCCAAGACAAAAACTCCACAGTCATTGTCGTTCTTCTGCTGTGGAATGGTCTGTGGAGAGAGCAAAATCAAAAATAAAGCTCTCACTGTGTTTATTCGGAGCATCAGGAAACATTTAATTAAAGCTCACGTTACAGACCTTGTTGACGACCATCTTCCAGCCCTTCTGAAAGACGAGTTGCTTCTTCTCTTTTGCTTCTGCCAGGATGTATTTAAGGATGTTCTGTGGATAAGAGTCACACATCAGCTTTATGTGAGCATTTCAGTCTAAATCACAGTTCAAAAGAACTCACATCCACAGCAAACTTGAACAGGATGCCCTGCGAGTCATAGAAGTTGATGTTCTGCTTGGAGACGTCCACGGTTATGAGCGACCAGTGGATCTCCAGGTGAAGAGGAATCAGAATCAATGTCTTAGAAAACAGATCAACCTGAGGACATTAAGACAGACATTAGCCACTTTCCACAATTTTGTGTGCCAGGAATAGTGGCACAAATTCCATATTCTTTAGAAAGAAAACTATTAGACATATAATAACTTTGAGAAATGTCTCAAGGGATTTTTTCCATGTAAAGGAAGTCAATAGCCTCCAATTTTGTTTGGTTTCCAATGTCCTTCAAACTATCTTTTTTGTGTTTATCATGCACTAAACAAAAACAAATGAGATGCCATTTTTTCGAGATTTAATCTATATGTGATGTTTTGCATGCTGTGCCATTCACCTTTTTGGTCCACCTTCTCACTCCTTCATAACCTTTTGCTACAAACTGTCGGTAAAAAAAACTGTTGAAGAAATGAACCTAGAAAAGGACAGATAAAATAATAAGTAATTTGCAACATTAGAGCCACACCACTACAATTTCAAAGGAGAACTGAAAAAAAAAAAAAAATTCCAAACATACAGAAACCCAAGAGGCCAAGCATCATTATTATTATATTATTATTCTTCCTTTTTGCCAGTCATGTATAGCCTCTAGAAATCTTACCTAATCTAGTCATTTTAATAGGAATCCACGCGATCAGGAATTTTGTGTGAGAGCAAAAGATTTCCCCATGCGGATTTCGCAACGGTTTCAAGTTGGTCGCATGCATTCGCCTCACTGACCAAGAAAGCTGCTTGGTTTGAAAGTGTCATCCCTACACTACATACATTTTTTGCAAGAGAACTTTTGCCAAGATATTGCTAATTAGACTAAGCACACCTGTAGGGGAGTTTTAGAGTTAAAGACCCAAAAGACCAGATATGATGAATGAAGACCCGGAGTCAGAATTAAAAAAAATAAATTGAAGTATATTTTACTGAAGAATAGTTTGCAGTTTCATCAGCAGAAGCCATCTTCAAGTCTCTCAAGGATTTCGTAGGCCACTCTGCGTACATTCACATTTCCACAAAAATTATACTCTAACAGAGTCCATTAACTACATCATTCTTTTGGTTAAACGATCCTGATTGTCTAAGAAAAATAGACAAAATTTGTAATTTTCCACACATGGAATGATAGTCAGAAGCATATCTCCATGCATCACGCTTCTGATGCTCGGACCCTGGATTTAGGTACAGGATGTTCTACTAGATCATGACAAGGGGTCGGCAGAGCAGAATGCCAGTTGTCCACCCGCACACATAAAGGACCTGTACAGAACATTTAGCGCACATACAAAGATACACATGATTCACAGCTTCTTCAAGGTTGAAGTTGGCCCAGGCTTAAACTATAAACAGGAAAGATTCCCAAAACATACTGATAAGTTGTACTTTTCTGTCAGTGAGAGGTACAGACAATATTCATTATTATTCTCTAGTGTTTGAAGGAAAATAAATGCTTTATCATACGTTGAAGAAGTCATTCAAAAAATTAAATTTTAGAAGGATAAATGTTGATGAATAACTTGATTATAAATCACTCAAGATCAAGATATATATATTGAAGCGGCAGTGGATTCCAGAATCCAAAACCTTCACACTTTTAGACTAAACTTTATTTCGGCATTTAAGCAATATCACACAAGATATTTAAGCAATATCACACTCTCAATTGTGCTGCTGTTCTGAATATTAGTACAGTTGTGATGCGATTGTAGACTCAAGGCTGCAGGTAATCAAAGCCAAACTGATATTCAGAACAGCAGCACGACTGTGAGCTGTGATATTGCTTTTATAAACAAGAAGTTAATACTGAGAAATTTACATTTTAGACAATATATATTGTCAGCTACTTTAGCGATTTTTGCTCCATCAATGGAATAAACATTGCATGTCTTAGAGTAACACACTAATGATTTTTTATACCTGAATAAATCTGTTTGATTTCAATGATTCAAGTGAATGAGTGAATGAGTGAATGATTCAATGACCCAATCATAATACACAAAATGTCAATGGCATACCACTGTAATCTCATGAAAAGGTCACTGAAAAATCCTCACCACAATCTGTCTGAAATGTGTAAAAACACCAGGGCTGGGCGATTTTAATAAATATTTTATCGATAATCGCCTTTGTCTGCACTTTTTGTAATTATAGCCTACAACTCTGTTAGTTTTACTTAATTATTAAAATGTTAAAGGTTTGTTTTACTTTTATTAGTTTCTGCTTAAACTAACAGAAAATATTAGTTTTCCTATTGATGTTGCTAATAATTTCCAATCTTTCTCTTTTTTACAAAAAATGAAATGTTTTAGTTACTGTATAAAATGAAAAGTAATGTGATGAGCAAGATAATCAAGAAATAAACTGCATTAGTACTCTGCATTAGGAAACGCATTAATGCTTTTACCTTATGGTTTGTAGCTTCCATGATCAATTCTCCATACATGTTAATCACCTGCAAAAACCCATATAACAAATCCTAATCCAGCAGATGTGCAAATGCATTTTAGAAATGAATGACATGTATATAGTTCTTATAAATATAGAATTTAAAATCCTACCTGATCATTCACCCAGTTTTGGTCATCAAGTGTTGAAAGGTCATCTAAGGTCAAAGTGTGCTTGTTGTAGGTCACTTGAAAGAAATGCATAGGAGCACAGGCCAGACCTGCCCTGTACTTGGCCACTTCAGTTGTTATCAGCTTCATCCTGAAGGAATATACAGAAAATAAAGTGAAATTAGGGCACTGATCCCAAGGGCACAGATAGGGAACAAATTGGTGTTCCATTTCTTTTTAAAAATCAATGGAGCCACAAATCCCACGTTCTTTGAAATGTGAATATAACATATCTAATATAATCTAACATGAAATTAACATTTTATCAGAAGTAGCTCGATTTAAACGCATCAAATCACCCTTTTCCCAAATTATTGACAGCTTTTGTCAAGCTCAACCATATAATCTTGCTACCAAAGCTACATGAAAAAATAAAATTTGTGTTACATTCGTTGGAAATATACACTACCGGTCAGAAGTTTGGGGTCGGTAAGATTTTTTTTATTTTTCTGACAGATGTCTCTAATGCTCTTCAAGGTTGCATTTATTTGATCTAAAATACAGTAAAAACAGTAATATTGTGAAATATTAATATAGTTTTAAATGTCTTTGTTCTGTATGAATATGTTGTAAACTGTAATGTATTCCTGTGATCAAAGCTGAATTTTCAGCATCATTACTCCAGTCTCACATGATCCTTCAGAAATCATTCTAACATGCTGATTTGCTGCTCAAGAAACATTTCTGATTATTATCAATGATGAAAACAGTGGCTTCTCAGTGGGAAACATGATACATTTTTATTTCAGGATACTTTGATGAATAGAAAGTTCAAAAAAAAAAATTTTGTAAGAATGTAAAAGTCTTTACTGTCACTTTCGATCAATTAAATGCATCCCTGCTAACAATATATATATATACATATATATATATATTACTGAAGTAGCGTAGGTATTATTAAAAAAAGGTTTCCAAATTTTGGTAACAGGTTTTTGCAAAGAACTGCAAACCTCAAACCAAATACATGTGAATTATAACATTTAGTTTGACCTAAATCTTGGTCTTTCTAAAGTTAAATTCATCCTTTCACTGATATATTCACTGAAAATCACATATATTGGACTTGATTTTGTACCCTATTTGTGGAAAGTGCCAGAAATGGGTATTAACATTGTCAATGTGGGAAAAAAAAGATTAATTAGGGATTGAACTTGCCTGTCTTTTAGATCAGACTGAAAAATCTTATTTAGGTGATCAAGGACATCAGTGTCACTTAATGGGGTGAAGCTTCCATATTTCCCATAGAACTGCTCAAGGAATTCTGAGAGAAAAAAAAGAATCATGTTTAGCAACAAAAAACGACACCATGTCAGCAGAAGTCGTCGAAATCAGCCAAACACTACCATGAATACACTCGATGATGCCCTCAGTTGTAAATTCAACAGGAGGCAGTGCAGACGAGTGGCCTGTCCCCTCCGTGGAGTCGCTTCTGTTCTCCCCAGCGAGGGGTTTGCAGTAGTGGTGGTCCCAGGAAGTCTTGTTTACATTAGCGCACAAGCTGGGCGGCTCGGTTTCCATGGCATCATTGTGAGCGGAAAGGTCCGGCTCTGCGCTGATCAAGGAAGAATCTGAGGGTTTCTTCATCAAGTCATTCAGTGTTTCAGAACTGCTCAGCTCTTTGGTGTCACTGGGATGCGTACAGTCGGTATGAACACTGTTCTCCAAGCCATTCACCATGACCGTGCTTTCACTCGCACTCTCAGTTTGGGAAAAGTCTGGCTTCCCTCTGGGAGACGGTGCCTCCTCCATCTCAGACACAGACCCTGCATCCACTGCGTCTGCTTCCAAAGTTACAACCCCTGATGTGCTCACCACCTCCTCCGCGGCCACTTCTTCTTGGCTCACCATCTCTTTTTTCTTGCGGCCACGTTTCTTGGAAACCTGCTCATGTCCTGGAACGTGGGGCTTGCCGTTGGGCCCGCAGCAGTCGCACATCTTCGGCACCCGTTTCCTCCTGGAGCGTCCATTTTCAGGCATCTCCCCTGAGCCTGATTCTGCCCGATCGGAGCTGTTTGGTGCCGGGACCCTCATCGCAAACTCTACCCCATTCCTCCCGGGATCCTCTCCCCCCTTTTGTGTTTTTAGCAAGATTCCACCATCGAAAGTTTGGATCTTGGAACTGGAATTCTTGTCAGTTTGGACGTACTCTTCTAATTTGTACGTTTAAAAGGTCTATTGAAGGAACAAGAGTAAAACAATCATAGTGATTTGATCAATCTTATAAACAGTGTGTAAAGTCAGTATTTTGCAGAAGCATAAAAAGTATTGTGTGGCTAACTATTAGGCTATGCAAACAATTTCATGCACACAAGTAACTTTGTAAGTAAATTTAACTCTGCCGTACATTAATTTATTATGCAATTTAAATATTTCTTATTGTGTATCCCTAGCTTATGTCTGTCTATTTGTCATTGAAAAATAATTTTGATGGCTTATTTCTGTTTTTTGTTTACATGTTTCTTCATGGAGTTCTGGAGCAAGAAAACCCTGAGTTTGTTTGTTTTATTCTTTCGCATAAACAGATTTTTTTTATCGCATTTGGCACTTTGGCTGTGTCAATTTTGCTGCTCAGTGCAATTGTCTGCATGTTTTCTGATGAAGAAATAGCGAATATATTTGGTGTGTTATCGCATGGAGGCTATACTGTCGAACAGAATATTCACCATATTCATATAACATTGTATCTATATGCTATTACCATGGTACATGTTCAAAAACACGGTTTAGTGATGCTTTCATATGGTAATGCTTTGTGAGTTTGATACACCATGATATATACTATGAATGATTATTATAATCGTGAACTATGGTATTTAACTGAATAATTCGAAGAACACCGATGTACATGTTGGATTGTATTACCATGGTCCTAGTGTAGATCTCGTGTCGTTTAGTCAGTAAAATCAACGGATCGCAGACATCCAGCAATGGACAGAATGATTTACTTAGGAATATGAGGGAAAAAATATGATTTCTATTTTCTGATCGAAACTGCATTGGAATTCGAATGCATATAAGGCATAACGCCCTCATCGCGGTTAAAGGCATAAATAATCTTAAGTGAGATAATGATAATCAATTATTCAGATCAGATCATTTATTTAGCAATCCAACAAAACCACCAAGTCTATCTTTTGAAACCTCGCACACAAAGGGCGCAGACAACTGTGATTTACAGTCTCACCGTGTGTCGGTCTCAAGGATGAAGTGTGCAGGACCTTTAAGGCAGTGCGAATAAATTCCGATCAATATTCCATTATCAATGATATCGTTAAAAGTGATGTTATCAGGCGTTGTTTTGGTCGCAGACCGATCGCGGCGCATGTCATTGACGTCACGCGCAGTTTTTTGGCGACATCTAGCGGGAAGGAGACAATGCTGGGGTTTTTTTTTCTTTTTTCTTTTTGCCAGCATACAAGGAAAGTGTTTTAGTTGTCAAAAATCACAACTATGAAACAACATCAACATGTCTAATAATAGGTCTAATATGGACTTTGTATTAGGCCTACATTAAAGAGTTATTCTTGGATATTTTGAATCTAATTCTTCAAAAGTAAATGTCATCAATTTGTTTCTAAACAAATTTTATTTTCATAAATTTAGCCTATTTTTTTCTAGCAATAAGCCCACTTTTTCTGTTTTCCTCATACAGTATCACAGTCTGATAACAAACAGCAGTGAGACCAAATTCTATTTGTGTTGCCCTTAGGGGTTCAAGCGCCGTAATTGTAATATTGCAATTGTTAAATTTTCTAAGGATCAGCATTCTCCCCTAAAATTGATCGGGCAGACCAAACCGTAAGTCGTACACAGCAGTCAAAAGTACGAAATGGCTCATAACTCCTGAAACGTTAGGCCTAGGCTCAAGTGTTTGTAAAGCAAATTTTCGGGTATTTAGTTTTTTTTTTGAAAAAACTACTTTTGCGAACTAGTCCTAGCTTTGACCCGATCGGAACCAAACCAGTGCAGAAATGTTCTCTGGAGTCTGAATATAAATAATTATATATATAAAAAAAAGTTGCAATTTTGATTCACGGTCGCTAAGGGGCGCCAAAACAAACGATGTGGGCGGAGACACTTTTACTAAAATGGCTATAACTCAAGAACGAAACGAGATATTTGCACCAAACTCGATACACATGTGTAGGGCCTCAATCTTTGGTCACAATAAAAAAAGTCGATTGGACACTAGGTAACTTGAAAAAAACTTGAAAACAGCTGTAACTATGCAACCTTTCGTCCAATCGACTTGAAATTTGGCATATAGTGTCTTGGTCCAAGGGGGCATGATAGTCTATGAGAACACTGGCGTATCTCAAAAAACATGGCAGCCATCGGTCAATGAAGTTTGAGCACCTATTAGACAAGGTTACCGGAGGCCGATTGGAACGAAACTCGGTAGGCATGTTCGACTCATGGTCCTAGAGGTCTGTAAGAATTTTGAAAGAAATCGGCCACTAGTTGACGCTAACGAGTTTTACGCCTCTGTAATCACATGTGGTTTCACAGATCACAAAATATAGATCTCCTCATGCTGAACAACTTTGCCTCAAGAACTAATGCTGTCAATCAAATAGTTAATTATTCACCGTTCAAATTATTCACGAATATCTGAAAAACCTACTTTTGCGAACTAGTCCTAGGTTTTTCGCCCGATCGGAACAAAACCAGTGCAGAACAATTCTCTGGACTCTCTAGATCAATTTATCAAAAAAAAAAAAGTTAGTTAATTAAATATAAATGCCCAAATGTCAAAATTGATAGGAAATGGCAAAAAAATCCAATCAAAGTCGCTCATGGGTCATTTATGCTCTCATAAGTATAAGTATCTATAACTTCAAAATGAAATTCCACCAAAATTAACATATGGGCACACTGAGGACACCAAAAAAAAAGTGGTGGAGATCAGGCTATAGGTGGCGCTATAACTGTCAAACCTTTAAAAACCATATTTTTCCTTAGTAAATTGGCTGAAATTGTCATTTAGTACCACCAGATGGCAGCAGAAGGCCACTAATATAGTTCACAGTTTCAAGGTTGTCTCATTTAAAATCCCTTTTAAACTATATAAATCCTTATATTACAAATCACATTTTGTCAAGGTTTACCACTTCATTTGTTGTATGTTTTTGCAATAAACATAACATTACAATTACATTGAAACCTGAAAATGATTTTTAAAGGGGAAACCTGGAATAAGCATTTTCTTACCTCATTATTGATTTCAAATATCCATTTCTGCAACTAAATGTGTGTGTAAGCACGTTTAATTAATGGAGTGAACATGGAAAATGAACTTGAAAGACAGAGACTTTGAATATGTAAGTGCCAGTGACTGGTCCTCTGCTGGTCAAAATAGTAATTGTCATATTACTCACTAATATTCTTTAATTCATATTTAGACTTAATAAAATTAACATTTACGATCACTTTTTTTTAATCAAAATTCATCACTTCATTTCCATTAGAGTATTAGTTTTAACAGTTGTGCCACATTATGAGTAAAATGAAACCTGAAAATGTTATGAGATTTGCAGAAAACATTGTTACCCATCATATATTTCAAATACTGAATCTACAAGAATGTGTGTGTCTGTTTATGCGTGTGTTTGTGCGCGTGTGTGTAAGAGAAAGTGTCAGCAGATAGACGAGGAACACAGAGGTAAGTGATGTAAACAGCAGGTTTATTGAAAGCAGACGACAGATCAACAGCAGAGAAAGCAGTCTGCTTTCCAGGTGATCCAGCAAACAACAAAACAAAAAGCAACAGAGGGCAGGGACTAAGGAGAGCCAGGACAGCACGGGAACCACAGGTGAGTAACACAGGTAAGACAATCCAGGAACACAAAAAGGTAAGGTTAAGACCAGACAGGGAGTGAACGGGTGGAGTGCAGTATATATGGGGCTGGAGCTGATTGCTGACAGGTGGAGGGAATCAGTAGTCAGGTGATTGTGATCTGGTGAATGTGGTGATTGATGACGGTGGTGATTGAGTGCGTGACTGAGTTGACTCCCTGACAGTAAGCATGCTTAGTGTGTATCAAGTATTTTTGTGTAAGCCTGTTCTTTCTCTCTTTGTTTTAGCATATATCATAGCTGTTCCTGTATGATTTAAGCGGTTACATGCTTGCTAAACAAAACTTAATATCTCTTTACGCATATGT
Source organism: Anabarilius grahami (assembly GCA_003731715.1). NCBI lineage: Eukaryota > Metazoa > Chordata > Actinopteri > Cypriniformes > Xenocyprididae > Anabarilius > Anabarilius grahami. Next base: position 6,178,297 of record RJVU01067364.1, on the reverse strand, counting down.
GCTTAAAGGCCATAAATGCTTGAAACCCGGTAAATGCTGCTTGCAGCTTTACTTTGTTATGGAGTTTTGAGTATTTATTACGAATTATTAATCCGTGCACATAATTTTTTAAGTTCATGTGTCCTCATAATCTTGAATAAAAATAACTTCCACATCACTCTTGCAGCAACATATCTTCTTGTTCTCTGATGATGAGGGCGGGGCAACCTGTCACTCACATGAGATCCACCAATAGCAAACTACAACCATGCAACCATCCAATCAATTCCCCACAGACACAATCAAGCCCTGGTCTACATTTGTTCTTGTTCCAGAAGCCGTTTGCTGCGTTCCAGTTCATTTTTTTATGCCCTTCTCTCGCTAACTTCCCTCAGTCTCGTTGATTTGGATGTACGTCATTGCTTACGTTGCATGAGTGCCCACTACTGGCGGAACCTTTGCAATGGGCTGAATTGGAACGTCCTAAGCCCTTGATCACTTGGAATCCGATATGGAGTTGGTTTATTATTAAATTTTTTCCCCTTACAAAATTTTTTAATGCAGCATTCTATATGTATATATGTGTATTTTAAATATTAAAAAAATAATTATTATATCATAGAGTTGTTTGTGGTGGGGTAAATTAAACATGATATGCGGTGACGTCAGAATCGTGTTGCATTGTGGGTTATAGAGCTGCCTGAAGTGACATATGAAGTCATATGGGTCTGTCCATATAAACTTCCCTCGTCCACTTCACGAAGTGGAACGCACTTCAAAATGGCAGCAGGGATTCCCCCGAGGGGAAGTGCTTAGGGAAGTTTGCGAGTGCGTGTCTAAAACTGGAGTGGAACGCAGCCAGTGTCATGAGAAATCGAGTCCCCCCCCCCCAGGAATCGGGTCTCCTTAGGACCCAGGGAAGTGCCTGATCAAAAGCTGTTATCATGTCTTGACTAAATATAACCTACAGAGTCCCACACATGACATGCAGGAAAAAATAGTAAGCTAAATCGTGCGCACAATTTACTAATTTGTTCCCTTATAGATCCTGCACATGATTTATAAATCTAGGGAACGAATCAGTAAAGCGTGCACGCGATTTAGCAAATTGAGGGAACAAAATAGTAAAACGTCTACACGATTTAGCAAATCGAGGGAACGAAACAGTAAATTTTGTGAACAATTTAGTAAATGGAGAGAACAAATTAGTAAATCGTGCGCACGATTTAGCAAATCGAGGGAACGAAATAGTAAATTGTGCACACGATTTTGCAAATCGAGGGAACGAAATAGTAAATCGTGCACACTGTTTACTTTTTTCATGTGCGGGTATTCGTAATAACCTATTTAACTATTGTATGATGTTTATTACATTAAGTGCACAAACAAGATGCTTGAAATATGTATTGCATAATAAAACAAACTGGAAACACAACCATGCCAAAAAAAAATTTTTTTTATAAGAATTGTTGCAACTATATTCTATAAAAGTAGTTTAACAATAATTTTACACAATAATAGCAATATATAGTATATAATAACACTATAATACATTTAAAAAAAATTAATTGTCATGCTAAGTACACACAAATATCAATTTGAAACGTAATTGGTAACTATATTGGAAGCAAAAAACATACCTAATATAATATAAGCTAAGCTAGCAGGATAACCAGGTAGATGTTTGCGATGCTAGTATATAAGCTAACTAAAAAACAGTAAGAACGTGAAATGGTTAATTTCACAACCTAGCTTCAGTTATATACTAGTATATAAGCCATGTCATTTTAAATTAATGGTCATTATAATGCATTTTAAACGATATCATAATGTGATTTTGCAGGAACTGTATTTAGGTGCTAAAAATACTACAGATTAAGTGTCCTTTGAACCATTGGGATCACTAGGGGTCCTAAAGGAGACCCGATTCCTGGGGGACTCAATTTCTCATGACAAAGGCACACTAGATCTTATTCAGAGCAGCGCCTAGACAGGTATAATAGCGAGGCTGTGAGGAATAGACATACCATGTTTTCATTGGCATCTGCTATAAAAAAAATAAAAATAAAAAAAAATAAAAAAATAACCTGTATAAAGCTCCTTGACCACAGAAATTTCTTGGAAAGATATTTTTGCAGTGTTTCATCAACAATCCAAAAACACATTAAATAATAAAACAACCCACTGAAGAGATGTATGTCTACTGTATATCCCTCACAGCCTCACTTTCATTCCCGTTAAAAATCAAAGATGCCGCTGCTGTGAATATAGAGAAGATGTTTCAATTACTGTACATTCTAAATTTAAAAATATTCCTGTTGATGTTCAGCTCACATTCTCATGATGGACACAAATATTTATAAATGAAAGGTGCGGAGCTTCATTTAACCTAGTTTATTAGAAACGACAGCAAACCATAGATTATGCACCAAATTCAATATTTACAAAAACAGTATGCTATATTCTACAAAGATACATCTTTAAAAATGCATTTTATGTCTAAAGAACATTTGCCTAATTTAAGCAGCAGTATCCACAGCACTTTTTCTGCTGTTTCTATTTGCTGTGAGTCATTTGTAAAGGCAGATAGACAGCTAAAGCTGAGACGTATGCTGTAAATCAATCGGATCTAGCCTGATAACTGATACAGTATAAGGCACTGACATATATCACTATTTGTCATAGAAAGTTTAGTATATTACACTGTTCTGCTAGAGATTAATGAATTACATTCACAATAAATAAAATCAGACATGCTGTTGTTTAGAAATGACCCTGTTCAAATGTTGCCATCTGAGATGAATTCCAAGGGCTGGTAACCAGGTTAGAGATGCTGTGTTTAAATTTAATTTATTACATTAAAAATATTGATGTTAGGTATTATTCATGAAACATGAACAGAATGAATTTCTGTGTAAAAAATTCGTAAACATGAACTTTGATGGTCATTGAGTTTGATTCTCATGAAAGAAACATGATTTATATATAAAGTGTCCTCTAAATTACTAATAAAAAAGGTAACAAACAATGGCAGTTGTTTTGCTAGCTATTTAGACAGAAAATCATACTGATTGAGTTTCATGAATGAGGCCCATTGGCACATTAAACTTCTGTATGGAAAACATAAATGTCAAAATAAAATAATAATATATGCACACATAATATATGCAACTAAATACATCAGTGCTACACATTTTTACAAAACTAATGCACTCTTTGAATGTTCTAATCAACATTCATATGTTACAGTACACTGAGCTAAACCCTTCACTTCCATGTTGCTTCAGTGAACATGCTGGTCTGGTGGGAGAGGCCTCCATACACAATCTCCATGACAACAGAGAACAGCTGGGAGATTCTGGAGTTTGATAATATTTTCTCTGTGATGATGAAGTGTGCTTTTACATTTAGCAGATGCATGTGTCCAAATGAGGAACATCACAAGCACTTTATGTATGAGTAGCTTGATTTCTCACGTTTTTTTTTTCCATCTGTAAAAAAAGAAGAAGTTTACAATACAGTTTTTTTTCAATTACTAACAAGCATCATTCAATATTGAAGGCACATTTTAAAAAACTCTTCACACATTCAGTGAAACAGAAGTCTTTGCGGACCAAACTGTAAACCATTTTTCATTGCTTTCATGCAGAATGCATTCAATGACCACATTTTTCAAAATCCATGAACACTTTTGTCATTCATACTTCACCATCTCCAAAACACTCTATAATTGCAGCACATTTTTGAATGCTTACACACTGCTTTCAAAACTGATAAAAGCACATTATGTAAATGAATAAATGAATAATCCATAAACTGAAAACATGTTCATTATAGAAAAGGTATAGTATATTCATGTCACTGTCTGTATGAAAAGCCTTTGTAATGCATTTTGAGTACATTCATTCACAGCGGTCTCTTTGGTGCTGGCAGGTGTGATCTGTACCTCAGAGGAGTGTGCCATTCACATGAGGAGTATGGAGCGTTTTGGCCACTGATGGTCCACTTCCTGCTTCAGACAGAACCTGCACCTCAACTCGATATACACTCTCTGGCTGGAGCTTGTCTACAGTGAGCGACAGCTGATCCTGAAGGACAAAACATTCACAAAACAATGTTATGGGTGCAATAAAACTCAAGATCTACTGACAGCATTTTCCATTTCAACTTGACTATCAGCATTTAAAAAATTGCAGACACACTACTAAGAAAGTATTTTAACATTAAAAAAAACATCACATTTAAAAATCCACCAAATGGTCGATAAATCAGTCAAAATGTATTTTGTGCCCTGCTTAGAATCATTCATCTTTTAGTATTTTGTTTGTATTCGTTCTTATAGATAAGCTATGTGACTCACTGGAGGCAGGATGTGTGTTTGGGAGATCAGTGTGCCATTAGTGCTGCTGCTGGACACTTTGACCCAGGAGAACTGGAATCCAGTGATGGGCGTCTGGCCTTTGCTCTCTGGCGACACCTGCCAGCTGAAAACTGCCTGTATGGAGCTGTTCACTGGCTGGAACGACGCTGCCAGTTTCTCAGGCCGCTGCAGGGCTTTTTTAAACTGAGGGTGGCGCTCTAGGACAAGAGATTGCACTGGTATGAATGATAAAGGATAAAAAAATTCTGTCATAACATTTGCAAAATCCTGGGTGAACCTCATAATGACTGCCTGACTCACATTTCACAAAAAAAATCAAAGACAAAAAGACATTTTACATAAAAAAACTAAACCGAAGGTTCATAGGCACCTACTGTATCCGTTGTATTAAGTCTTCTTCTTCTTTTGCTCTTGAATCTATGGCAGCCCATAGAACCACTTGCAGGACAATAGTAAAATTTGGCATACAGATAGAGGACAGTCTCAATATAATCTAGAGCAAATTTACAAACCCTCTAGTGCCACCAACTGTCCAATTTTGTTCATGTTCATGCTAATAACTTTTGAACTGTAAGGACTATAAACAAAAATTTCCTCTAATTCCTTGGCTGCAGACGATTCATTTTCCAAAATATTTTTTTTATTTAGATTTTTCTAAAATTTTCTAAATCTCCTCCTACACTGTTGCTCCGATTTACACACAAAAAATCAGATCATCTTCAGGCCAGTTATGGAATTCAAGCTGATTAGTCATATCACTCTCCAATATAACATGGAAACTAATTCGACAAAGATCCTCATGGCCATGAGGCTATATCTCTGCAACGCTTTAGCGTATTCAGACCAAACTTGGTGGGTGGTATTACAACCATGACCTGAGGTAACATGCACAGTTTCGGCACAGTGTCACCTAGTGGTCAGAATATATTAAAAAAATAATATAATTTTTGCTTATAACTTCTGAATAGTTTGACCAAAAATCACGCAACTTTAGATTCAGGCCGGCAAGCTGTTAAACAATATCCAATTTTCCCATGTCGGCCATTTTGGGCATTGGCCATTTTGAATTTTATCGGAAAAAAACCTTGTGGTCAAAAATTATAATGAAATTTCAAATAATGCTAATAGCTTTAGATTTATTTTGCCCATTTTATTAAAACTGATCTGATAGATTCCGTGAGTCATACCGAGAGCAATGATACCAATTATGCCATAGTCAAACTCACTGACCACCATATTGAATTTCCTTGAAAACCTTCCTTTTCTAACTCCTCCTAGACCGTTTAATTTATTTAATTATTTATTCATTTATTTATTTTGCATTGCATTAATGAAAACTTCTCAGGTTACACATGTAACCATGGTTCCCTGAGAACAGGGAACGAGATGCTGCGTCGAAACACCAGGGGAAGGCCTCCACGTTAATTGGTGTCTGAAACACTTATCAAATCACGGCAATATCATATTGACCGGCGACAGCCTATGACATCATAATGGTGTGACCCGAAAGTATATAGGGAGCACCCAGATAACATGTCATCCAATTATCATCGGAAGGGACTGTATGCAGGCGGGCCCCTAGGCATGGCTGAAAGACGCAGCGTCTCATTCCCTGTTCTAAGGGAACCATGGTTACATGCGTAACCTGAGATGTTCCCTGAGAACAGGGAATGAGATGTTGCGTTGAAACGCTAGGGCAGTGGTTCCCAAACTGGGGTATGCGTACCCCTGGGGGTACGTGATGTGACAGAGGGGGTACGCGAACAAAATGCTAAGTTTTGCCATTCATTTAATTCTTCCCCCGCTTTAAATAACATTAAAACCGAGCATGTATTTCATGACACAATGCCGTAAATACATGACATCCAATCAAAATACCACATCTTTTGCGGTCAAACTGACTAAATTCATTTCTATATAAGCAGCGTGCATATGGGTGCTTATAGGTTACGTCAGAGTCTGCTGCCTTAGCAGATCGTGCTACATTACTGCCGTTCTCGACAATGTACCTGTAGATTTAGCACTTACTCTCATGAAAAACAAATAGCCTGGCACAGAAGGTGCATAGAGATCAATTTAGGATTCAAACTCTTGATACAAAACATACCTTTTGTGGGTTCAGAACTACAACAGACACAGCGGTGTTTCGTGAACGAATCTGTTTGAATAAATCGTTCGTGAAAGTCATTGATTCAATGATTAATTCATAAATACAGCCACTTGCTTCGTTACTGAATGAACGAATGACTCGGTGACTCATGCATTAAGACTTACCGCCACCTACTGGCAGTTTTAGCATGTAAAATAATAACTTTTTTTACATTTTTATCATCATTGCATGTTTCTCTATTGAACTTTTTTTTAAATTTAAAACATTATTGTTGTTAAACATATATTGTAAAGGTATTTATAAAGATAATAAATGCACTGGAAAGTCAATTTAAGGGGCAAATATTGTCCCTTAATGGAAAAGGTGTAGTCTAAGTGGAAGAGAGGGGGTACACAGAAGGATGGTAAATGCCTCAGGGGGTACTCCACTCTAAAAAGTTTGGGAACCACTGCTCTAGGGGAATGATATACCCACGCCGCCATGCTGAAGGGAGTGCATGCCAACGTATGGCAGTAACAACTGTCAAAATCAAGCAGTTTCAAATGAAATGCCAGACCCACTCTCCCTATGGGTACACATCTGGGCTGTCAGTGACAGCACTCCCTACGGTCAAAGCCCAAGCTATAAGCCTCAAAGAGGCCTCCATAATTAACACATGAAGGCCTGCCAAGGCCGCTTAAAGGCCTGGAACCAACAACTTCAACAGAAGGGGTCCCTTTAAGGGAGTGTGGCAAGGGGGCCCGAAGGAACCCCAGCCAGTCACTTCTCAGGGGAACAAAGTCAACCCTAAATGCCACCAGGGAGGCTGACCTGGTTTCTAGCTCTATTAGTAACCTAGTCTGCCAACAACCTGTCTGTTTCCTCAGAAAAAGAGTCTCTAAATACATAAGTCTCACGAAGAGACATCCAGAAAGAGGGACTGCAAGAGGGCATTAGACCAACTCATACCGGATCTTAGAGACGGGCATCCTGGAGTTTAGGACTCAGCGAAGTGCTATCGACCCTTGCAAGTGAGGGGGGTTAATCTGCTTGATCCTATGAACTACAAAGCACCTATGTTTCAAGGTGCTAAGGAGGCTGTGCACTCTAGCAGGGACCTTCGTGAGGGGAGTGCTCCCAGCCTAAGGGCTGATCTAATTGGGAGGCCTCAAGAGAAACCTTCAACTTAATGAGCAGACTTAGAGAGCTAAGTACTCAAACCCACCCTCAGAATGAGAAGAGTACAAGCTCGACCTATAAGGTCGACCAGGCTATAGGCTAGAATACAAAAATTAACTAGATTAGCTAAGCCAGCTACACGTAGTAACTTGCGGTCTTAGGTGGTCCAGAAAGGCCAACCGCCTGACAGCAAGACCTTGCTGACCGAGAAAGAAGAAATACATTAGTATTTTAATAGTTAAACAAAGACCTGGAACAATTCCAAATGATGTAAGAAGCGCCTGGTTAAAGAAGAACGGAAAGGGTAGTTCTGATCACCCTCAGAGTGAGGAGATCCATTGACAATGCTGACCCCATTTTTGATGGATCACCCACCTCAAATCCTTCTTTCTAGAGTCTTGCCTTCTCTGTGTCCTACTCCTCCACAGAGGGGGCGCACAAGAGGCAACACTAGTCTTCTGGCCCTGTTAGTGGCCCTCGGGCCGGGATGGGCCAGGTCCAGTCTGTCTGGATGAGGACTCAGACCTCAGCGGTATGTAGCTTGGTGTAAGTCCCTCAGCAGGTCAGCCTGTCCCGCTGCCTCGTATGCCCTGCCATTTAAGCGAGATGTCACTTTAAGGGGCTTAGATGGCAGAGTCTAATATTTCAGTGTCGATGTCTACCCAGAACACAAGATGGTTAGCAAACCCTCTCATCAGTCGGTGGCATCGACACATACCCATATTTCTTCCACAAACCCTACACAGGGAACAGTGGTCTACATAGAATATACTTTAGTATTTAAATAGTAACCAAGACCTAAAACAGTTCAACCTGCGGCCACAGGGTGGCGAACAAACACCATGGAAAATGTGAGATCTACCACCCTTTCAAGCCTTTTTTTTTTGTAGAATATGTGTTCTTCCATGCCCCCTCAACCTCAGTATGCAGGTCAGGAAGGAATGGAAGGCTCACTGGAGCTGTAAGGATTATGGCCAGAGAGAAACCGATCGTCGTTCTTTTTTATCGTGCACGGTCTCTCTCCTAACACACTGCCATGGCAACTGTAATCTGCGGGCAGCACGTTACATAATATCCAACAGCTAAGCATATGCGGGACAGGGTGGCTGAGAGGATTCAGTAAACTCACCCTCTCTATCCTCCTCAGCCATATCCTGCTTGGCTGGAAGAGCACTGGCCTTTGGATCTGAGGATGCAGATGATAGTGCATCCTCTCCCGGCAGCTCTGTCTCGCGAGCCCCCGAACCGCTCGAGAGGTCCACGCCCCTCTCAAACTGCTCCATCTGGGAACCCCATGATCTGAGTTTCCGCTCTGCTTTAGCACGAGCGGGACCAGAACAACCAGGCTCAGATGCTGAACTCTCTTTCCTTGAGAAGAGAGCCAGACGAGAACGGAGCGTTCTCAACAGAAAACGCTCACAATTTGCACAGGCAGCTCCCTCGAGAACTTCCCGTGTGTGCTCTTCCCCCAGACAGAGAATACACAGCTCGTGTGTGTCATCTGGTGTCAGATAACGAGGACATGGATCCACACACTTAGTAAACCTTCTAGATTTCTCTGTGTGTTTAATTTTGCCAGATAGTGCTTCACACATAACAGTCCCTGAAGACGAAAAGAGGATGACATGTTATCTGGGCGCCCCTTATATACTGTCGGGTCGCACCATTATGATGTCATAGGCTGTCGCTAGTCATTATGATATTGCAGTGATTTGACAAGTGTTTCAGACACCGGTTCATGTGGAGGTGTTCCACTAGCGTTTTGACGCAGCACGAGTTCCCTTTTCGAAAGTGAACTAAGCTTAACTCTACAGATTTTTTTCTTTTGATTTTAGGGTGAAATGTGAGGGTGACATATTTATGTGAGATTCACCTAACTAATTTGATGTTGTCTCTGATACCGATAACAAAAAAAACTTTTTGAAGGCTCTTGTGCTAGATATCATCTTACCATCTTTGGCACAGGCAGTCAGTTTTTTCCGTCTGCCCATCAGTGATAAGCAAAGTGGAGTGGTAACAGAGGTCATGGCCTCAGACCTCTGCTCTTGTTCTATAATGGGCTTCACTGCCACACGGTACTTACAGGCAAAAAACAGGCCAGTAATCACAAAATGTGTTCCCTGAAGAGCAGAAAATAGCACAGTTATTACTCAGTATAACAGTATATTGTCTGTGGAAATGACCTCAGAATGAAATTAAAGAGTAAATGAAAAACACATTTAAGTAACTGCTTCCTGGTCTGCTGAAAAACGAATCAGATAACCGATTCATCCATCTGTATCATAATGATATCACACTAAGACACGGTCACATTGTGTCTATTGTGTCCAGTGCCAGTGATGACAGATCATGTGTGGAAATACAGCGCTCTTGGGCAGTAGTGCCATTATCTGTTACACTATTCAGCTGCATAAACTTCAGGGAACAAAGAAATAAGATGTACGAACAAGACGCAGTAATAATAAATTCAAGGGTCACGCCAAGGTTTGATAGTGACATCATCTTTTAGTATTAGTATCTGAAATGTAAGAAGATATAATGGTTTGGAGGCATTAGAGGGATTGTTCAAAATAAAATCAACATTTTGTCATCGTTATTTCACCTTTTTTTTTTTTTATTTAGTTTTAAAAAGGCAAGCTGCTTAAGCAGATAGTATGAAATGGAACATTTGTGCATCATCGTCTGTATGGCATAGGTTTACTTAAGATAAAATCTATAAATAACTTTAAAAAATATACAAATTTATGCCCATGCATCTTTTATACTGCTGTAGCAGTTTTGCCCTACTAGTGATGCACCACTAGTGATGCACCACAATTTCAGCAACCGAAAGTATTTGAAAAAAAAAAAAAAAAGATTTTCGTTTTCATTAAATTTTGGCATGTTTTGAATGGTAAAAAGTGCTAGAATTGTTACATGTTCACTAGTTTTGTGTTTCTTGGTTTTGATATTTGGACTGTTATTTTGAAGTGTTTCCATTGTTCCCAGTGTTTACTTCCTGTGTTTAGTCCCATAGTTACCCTTGTTAGTTTCTTAAATTATCAATTCATTTCTAACACCTGTGCCATGTAAAGTCCCTTGTTATCCCTTTTTTTTTGACTTCCTTGAACACTTGAATTAGGTAGCCTCATTATTCTTAAAAGTAGGCTAATGTAAATTATGTTTGCAACAATAGCTGTAGGTTAGGTTTATGGCCTGGATGGGTGTGAGACTCCCGGCTTGAAATTGTGTCCCAGAACAGCATTAAATTATTTGTGAATATTTGTAAATTATTCAACGCTTGAAACAGCTGGAAAATTGACAGTGTGCAGTTCTATGGATGTTTTGCCTTTCAGGCAGGCAAACTAAAACCATTTAAAAACATTTCTGTTAATCGAAAGAGAGAGAGAGGCTACATGAGCCCAATGGCGGTTTCTGTTTGATTTAAATGGGGGATTTATGAAATAAAACTGGAAAAAAGTACTTTTACTGGAGTTAAATTTTATTAGGTTCTCTGTATTAAGGCCGTTCACACCAAGGACGGTAACTGTAATGATAACAATAAAGATTGTTCCAACCTGCTTTAAAGAGCTCGAGCATCTAAAGTGACAGACAGCAAAACTGCAACGATTTTGTGCGCTGATGTGGATGCTAATATATTTATTGTTATAGTTATCTTTATAGTTGTTGTTCTTGGTGTGGACAGGCCTTTACTCAAGTACTTCATTTGTGTACTTTGTCCACCACTGGATGCTCACATTTAAAGAAGTTAGCTAATCAGAGCAGAGGTCATTAAAACAGTTACACTGTTACACCACAGGGAAATTTCCACATTTCACTTGATCTTAAAAAAAGAACAAAATGGCCTCTTTAGACAATATTAGCAAAGAAAGTATGTGACATTGTAAATTGATGAGACACACCTGAACTGTGGCTGTTTTCTCGCCTTTCGTTACGTTACTGGCACAAACTTCAGGATACCATCTCAGAACATATGAACTGGAATCCTTTTGGCTTTCTACAAAAGTAAACAAGACAGAATGTTGTAGATTACGTTTTTCCATTTCTGAGGTTCTGCCTCCTCCACAGAGGCAGCATGAACATATTTTCAGGGATCAAATACATTTTGCTCCCAGCTTTCTGTTTCCATACGCAAGCAACATGACATCTTTCTACAAACCCGCATCAGGTCGCCATCCCCCTTCATCTGTTTTTGATTTCACACTCGTACCAGCATTATTAAATCACTCTTCATGCCTTTCTTTCCAGGAGATAACAGTAAATCAACACCCTGTATTTATGGGCACTTGTGGTTTCACTGGAATCTTCCCTTTGAAGGCTGTCATGTCGCCAAATGTGTATTTTTGGAACACAGTTACTAAGCAGATTGTGAATAATCTGTTGGAAAGAGTCTAGAGAGGACACCCCTGCGTGATTGTCTTTTTTTGCGGATAGATAATATTTATCTCTGGTAACGTTCTTCCATAAATCATTAGTCACGCTGTTGCTTTGGCAGTGACTTGTTTAAGGGGACACATGGATTCGATGGATTGTCAACAAACCGATATGCTTTGTGTGATTGGTGTGAAGTCATGTGAGAGTGTTTTTTGTTGGGAGACAATTTCTGCTGAGAAGTAAACTTTGAATGACCTCAGTCACACTACCTTGGTTTATAGAAAGAAGCTCACTTGCCTTGGATTCGGCTCTTCCAGAAGACCTTGACCTGCAGCTGGTTGTCGTGATAGTGAGGGGCGGCCGCCTCTAGCCTCAGGATACTGGGAGAGGAGTGGGATATTGGAAGCTCATTAGAGAACTCCCCAGAAAGATGGTCATTCCCATAGGAGGACGCTAGAATGAGACAGGAGATTCATTTACATTTGCCAATAGTCTTTATTATTTGAATGAACAAATTTTCAAATTTTCATCTCCACGTACAACATCTGTAGCATGGAAGTGACCAAAAACAACTAAGTAGAAATGGTCTCACCTGCCTAATTGTTGGATAATTTATGAAGTCTATTTTTAGGACCAAACTTTTACAACAAAATTTGTTGCACTGCCTTTAATTTATGCTGATTTACATAAAATAATTGTATTACTGTAATTGTTAAAATCTTTACATTTTAAAGACAATTAAAAGCTTAAAGAGGACCTATTATGCCCTTTTACAAAGTCTTGGTTTTGTTTTTTGGCTCTATTGGAAAAGGTTTTCATGCTTGAATGTTAAAAAACACCTTATTTTCCCCATATTTGACAGTTTTGTAGCTCGTCTCTTCCCAGTCTGTCAGTCTGTTTAGTTCCTTTCTCTATGAAGCCCCTCCTTCTGAAAAGCGTAATGTGCTCTAATTGGCCAGCTGGACCAGTGTGCTATGATTGGTCAAGCGCTTCAAGTGTGTTTGGGAAATGTCCCGCCCTTTACCATAACTGCAAGTTTCAAGACAATACTAACTAACTCAATCAGGCCGTGCTCCTTTATTTTGCGTATGCCTTGGGCGGGAATGATTTAAATGAGGAATACTGTGATGTGTTTGTTCCTGGATGAACTCAGGACTACAATGGAGGTGTTTCAGGGAGTTCAGAAACAGTGTGCACTGATATGGAGAATAACTCCCTTTAGAGGGACTTTGTGCTTTGGAACTTTGCAGAGCTTTTTTATGCTCAAACAGCAACATTATACACTAAAGAAAGGTGAAGATGAAAAAAGCATAATAGGTCCTCTTTAACAATCCAAAAATAGGGTTAGTTTTCATAATGCAAAATATAATTTCTTATGGGTTTCTCATGATTTCGGACTGAAATGTGACAGGGCATGTTTTTATAATATATACCATCATAGATGGTAATACAATAAAGTTATTTTTGTCCTTCAACAAAAATATCCTTTTAACTTACCCTGTAGACTTCTCACTATAAATGTGTAAATTCAATTATTGTCTTTGGTTATCAATAGCATAACATCAAAACTACGCTGAAAATAACAGATTAATCTTTCAAATACATCTTAAAGCAAATGCAAAATGAAACAGTATTGTTGCATTCCATCCCACTTGAAAAAGTGCAATAGATTGGAACTTGAAGTGCGACCTCCAACTTGAAAACTCAAAGGCTAAGATTTTCAACCACAATTCGTTGAGGTGCATGATGTCATGTGAACATGGGCATAAACATTCACTTTTAAGATAATAAAATGTATCAATGAATCAAAGTTTCTACATTTAGCCAACATTTGACATTTGATCTTCACTTCAGAGGTTGCTTTCATAGCTCAGGAGATGGAATGGAGGTCTCATAATTAAGTTTCATTCAAGTATCAACTTTGTCACAGATGTTTCTCATAAAATAAACAGACAATTGTTGTACAGAATACAGCTATAAAATCAATGTGGATGGCATTGCTTAGATTTACAGTAATTTTGGATGGTTATAATGAGAAGTATTTGAGTTCATTTTGAAATCTAAAACTTCTGATCTTGGCAAAAATAAACAGTTTGAGACATTGACATATCTTCTGAAACTCTAGATGAGAATATTACTACGATTTTTTTTTTTTTTTTACTCAGGAGAAACATCTGAGAAGAAGTTAAGCAAAGATCTCCATTAAATCTCATTGATGTCTAGAAGAAACATCTGAGACATTAAAGAGACTGCAATTGTGATTTTTTTTTGTCACAACTGTATGAGTTCAGACGTCATCTTGCGTTATCAAGTAGGAATATCCCAAATCTTTGGAACTTTCTAATAAAATGCAACATTTGATTGCACTGAATAAGGAGATAATATTTCCTATAATAAAATGACAAAAAGAAAGCACTGACTTTTTAAATTATATTTGTTTCTGTTTCAATGACAATTCTTCCTTGTTCATAAGCTGTGACTAATGAAATCTTGGGTTCAGCATTAGGCAGTCTGCAATACATTACTGTAAGGGAATATGGAGATATTTTATAACTGATGTGGTGTTTCAGAGACCTCAAGAGAAATAACAGAGGGCTGATAAACCCAGAGGGGAAAATATTAAAGAAAGAAAGTGGAAAAATGACGGGAAAGCAAAGAAGAAGAAATTTCATTTTTAGAAAAATAGATTATGTCTTTTAATATTTCAGACAGCTCAAAAAGAACTAAACAAAGCCATACTAAAATTATCATATCTCTTCACTTTTTGTCGGATCTATCCAGCTAATTAAAAAACAAACAGGAATAACAACAACAGTGGAGATGAGGAACTTGTGTGGGGTTAACTGCAGTCCTCTTGAGGTGAGTAAATGGGGTTGTGCCCTTCAAACACTCTCCCTGCTGAGCCACAGTACTGTTGGACTCAGATAAGCTGTTGATGCTGATACAGGGCTGAAATGTGCTGCCTCTGGGAAAGGTTAACCTCATGTACTTCTGTGCCAAAATCTAAGTCACCGTAAGAGGACAACATTTCTGACAAAACACTCTCCTCTCCAAAGAAGGTTTTCTGTGTTTTTAATGGCTTTGCTGTGCTACAATTATCAACGGCACCACTGCTTCATGGTAAAAGGAGGTGGCCAGAATCAAGAGAGAGAGCAAATATTTCATTTCTGACACCCCTTCATTTGCACCCTTTTCAATTTATACTTAGTAAAACTTATTGAATAATAAAAACTGAATAATAATAATAATATCAAAATTGGCTCACACTCTGAAAACAATTAATAATGAAGTTTCATAACTGGAACTTTCCAAACATTCATATAAATCTTTCAAAGTATGCAGAAAGTCAAACCAGATCTCTCTTGCAGAGTTCTTACTGGTGGCAGCAGCGGTGATGAAGGAGAGGTGAGCTCGGCTGCTTTTGAGTCGATTCTGACCCCAGTAAGAGATGGCCTGAATCTGTGCTGTGTAGTGTGTGTTGGGCTGTAGACCATGAAGCTCCATCTCCTTTACATCCTACAGGCCATAAAAACAAGACATTAGCATTAATGGTTTAGCACTAAAGGTGCGGTCACAATTAGAGTTGTTTGGGTGAATTTTCGCAGGGTGAAATCAAGGCATTTCAATAGGAATCCATGCAAGTGTGAAAGATTTCCGAATGCAGATTTTGCGAAAGGTTAAAGTTAGTCACAATGATTCACCACGCTGAACTACAGAAAGCTACTTGGTTTGAAACATAGGCGTAATTTGCAGGTGGGACGCGTGGGACATGTCCCCACCACTTTTTGCCAGGGTCGAAATTGTCCCCACCACTTCTCACGGCACAGCTGTACCTAATACAAAATAAACATCTATGTTTGATTAGCAATTCATTCGTTTGTGTTCAATAAATAAGTGGGGATCTGGCAATGGAATGTATTGTTTTTTAAATCACTCTGAGTGCTCATTGCCACTGTCAGTGGCGCAAGTGTTCTCTTGGCGCTTTTGCACACTGCGCGGTCTTCACACAGACGAGTGCTTCAATCTATCCCTTCACCATTGCGGAGACACTCTATTCGTTCCGGTGAAATCACAAAACAAAATGCACACAAACGTGTCCGTGCTCTTGATATACAATCACTGATATACACCTTTGTTTTTAATGTAAAAAAAAAACTATACGAGGGCGGATTAGAACCCAGGACCTCTCAGACACACTTAACAAAAGTTCAAAAGGTCTCCCATTCATGACAAACATTCTATAATAAAGTAGTAAGTGTGCTCCTATCTATTTTACAGAAAAATGGTATATGTGAAGAATTTAGGCAGTATTTAGGCCCTGCACAGTACAGAGGCTGCACATATTACAGTTACAAATGACCTGCTCTTATCATCTGCCCGCGCTTGCTTCTCAATTATAGTACCACTGAATCTTAGTGCTGCCTTTGACACCATAGATCATGACATTCACTTGGATAGGCTGTAGAATTTGGTTTGCATTAGCAGACTTGGAATTGGCATGATTTAAGTCCTGTTTATCTGACTATTACCACTTTGTTTATGAGCGCCACAGGGCTCAGTGTTAGGTCCTCTGCTTTTCTCCTTATATATGCTTCTTTTTGGAGACATTATCAGGAAACATGAAATTAGTTTTCCTTGTTATGTCGATACTCAGCTCATTTGAAAAAGGGTTGCATTCCAAATGTTCCATTTCATTGTGTTCCAAAGTTCAAATTTAGTGAACCCTGACATGCAATTTCATATCATGTGAAGATGTGTGAGGAACAGAAGATTCATACATCACAGCATGACATCTTAGCTGAATTAAAAGAACACAAACTTGCATAAGAGTGGAGTAGCACTCTTATGTTGTTTAAAGACACATTTCCAGAACAGCTGAACAGTTGTAGAACAGCATTCTACAACGTAAAGCAAATGCTAAATGAAAGTTATGGCATATGCTTTCGAATTCTAAAGCTGAAAAGCTATTTCATGCATTCATGACTTCAAGATTATTGTAATGTGCTCTGGGTGGGTGTCCTGCAGAGTTATTAAATATGCTTCAGGTATTACGCTTGCTGCAGCTAGAGTGCTTACTAGAACAAAGAAATGTGATCATATCAGTCAATTTTATTGTCACTACATTCATACACATTTTGAAAATTCTGTTAGTTTTGAATTGTCTGACTTGACTCCTTAGTACCTAAGTGAGCTCAAAACACACTATAGTCCATCATGTTCATTCTGGTCATTTAATAATACCGAGAATATAAAAATTCTCTGCAGGAGGCAGATCCTTTTCATATTTGGCACTGAATCTCTGGAATGGCCTTCCCAGCATTGTTCAGGATTCAGACACACTTTGTCAGTTTAAGTCTAGACTACAGGCCTCTTTAGCCATGCATACACCTAATTCATCACCTAAACACATGGTTTTTCTGCATTAGTTAGGTCAACCAGAATAAAAAACATTTCTCATATAATATAAGTCATAATTATCACGTGAAAGGTATCTATGCTAATATGAGTATAAATCATTCATTTAAGGTTAACTGCTGTTAACTCAAAGTTGGACAACAGCCAAAAGCGTCTATGCAATCAACATCCTAGGAGGGACTTTACCAACAACACAGGAAACTCCATCTACATGCACCTCAGCAGGCAATATGGGACAGACCTTATAAACATTTATGTAGCTTTTCGTTCATTGTTTTCAGCTTTCTACTTTTCTTTCACATAACATCCTGCTGAATGACAACCAACCTGGCTTCAAAAGCTAACATTCCACAGAGATTGTCCTGCTGTCAGTCAGTGAAACTCTGGCTGAGAGTTGCCTCCAGATCATTTATCCTGCTGTCTTTGACACTGTAAATCACTAGATCCTCCTGTCTACCCTCTCTGAACTGGTCACTACAAAAACTGCACTTTGCTGGCTTATGTCCTTCAAGGTTTCAAGGAGTCATCAGGTAACCACATCAACTAAACCACTGGACCTCAAGGTTCAGTACTTGGCCCCCTCTTCTCTATACAGCCTATCTCTTGTATCTTTTGGTGCTCTTTCAGACATCTTGGCCTATATAAATCTATGTTGTCATAAATTAATCTTAAGAAGAGATTCCTTGCCAGCCCAACTACAGTTTCACAGTACAGATGGACTTTGACAAGAATAATCAGCCAGGTTAGCCAAGGACCTATAGGGTTAGTGTTTGATGACCCATTAAACTTGACAGCTGGAATGTTCCTTTCTTATAGTGTAAATAAGCATCTGAAGATAATCCAGAACACTGCAATGTGCAACATTACACCTCTTTCACTCCATTATTTTAGTCCTCTGGCTACCTGTAGATGCCTGCATCAAATTCAAGTCTCGGACATTGATGTTCCTCCATCCTCTGCCATAAGTGAGTAGTGCCTGGTGGTACCATCACTATGAGCAGTGGTGTTTTAAAGGGTTAGTTCACTCAAAAATGAGCACAAAAGAGGAAAAGTCCTCAATTTTTTTATATACATCAAATGTAAATTTATGTCCCTGTTGCACTTCATTTTCCTGGTTGAAAAAACATAAACAATTCTATTTTGTATCTTTACAATATGTAATGTTCTATTTATTAAAACCAATTATAAATTTCATAAAGTTAGTGTTTTATTGTGTAAGTGCATTTTTACATTTATTTCAAAATAATAACTAAAGGCAGTAACAATTTAAACAATATATAACTTTTTCAATAGTTATCTTATTTTCAGCATTTCGGTCATCAAGCTTAAACCATTCATTTATATACAATTCATCACATACTGGGCCGCATTAATGCACGGGCTTACCTGGGCTTAAGCCCATGGCCCCGGGCTGAGGGAGGGCCCTGGTGATGCCGGAAAAAAATATAACCACATTTTATAATGTGATGACTGTCCCTTTAACATCGCTTTGCTTTGAATACATGTGCGGTCCTGCGCGTGAAGTGCATCAAGACGCGCCGAGTCTAGCAACAAGCAACTCACAGTATCAGTATCTGGACAACGCGGACAGACCCAGTGGAGCAGCCTGTGTGCGTACACTCATATGGCTCGTTTACACAGAACGCGTCTATGCTTTGAAAAACGTGAGACGCGGGCAGTGGAATGGGGGAAACCGCAAGGTCTCGAGACGATTTTTAAAACTTTTTTTAACTGATTTTAACTTAGCTGAACTGATTCATGGCTTTAGAACGCCGTGTCATGCGCGAGATGCTGCAAGACGCGAGCGCAACGGTTCTGCACGTCCTTCTAGCGCATGTTTACATAGAAAAACAAAGAAAAAGTAGCGCATTGGAATGGAAAAGCGTGTTCTGTGTGAACAGCCCCAAAGAAAACAATGTGTTCAAATTTTAAAGATGTGGTGTGGCCCTTCACTCACTGAACCCTGCAGTCGCCAGTAGTCCAATAAAAATACAAATCATACAAAAATGCAGTTTCTTAAAACGTTCAATGAGGTACTGTACTTAAAATGTTGAAATTAACAATGAACAATACTTTTATTAACCTTACAGATGGAATCTTATTATAAATTGTTACCATAAATCCAAACAGTCATGCTTAAAGATGACCATCTTTAAATATCTACACAAAGGCCATAGCATTGACCTTAGACACAGATTGTATGTATGTAAACATTATTTGCTTCCATTTTACACTTTATTTGCTTTCATTTTAGAATACTGATTATTATTTAAATAAGATTTGTATTGTATTACAGTGATGATAAAAGAGAACTGAAATCGAACGCATTTCTGATTTGTTTATATATGTCTGCTGCATGACGATACAGTTTGCTTTCTCATGACACTAGTTTTAATTATGCAACTTTGCTGCATAACGAATCGATAAAATGAAGCTGGATATAAACTAATGCAAATAGATGGTAACAATCATGACATTAAACATTTGGGTCAAACTTGCATGTGTTTTTGTCACATTGTTTTAAAGATCAAAGTGCAGGATAAAAAAGTAATTTTTGCCTTAAAGAATGAATTGATTCTGAACTGATGAGTCTTCAGCAATTCCAGTCTCACTTCCTGTTACAAACCTACATAACAATGTAAAAATTGCGTAATGGCAGCCGGTTGCTCATGATCAACATCTATTTTGACCCGCCTTCAACACTGAGACTGGAAGACTGAGACTTCAAAAAGCTGAGACTGGAAGAGTTTGGTTTGTGTTGTTGACATGTTGACATGACATCTTTACGGTGCGAAAGCAAATCCACTTTGAATGCACTTCCAAAAGACAAGCACTTGCGCTGGAATTGATACAGTAAAACTGACTCCTTTGTTACTGTTCGAATCTGCGTCTCATTTCAGAGGCTGCGTCCTTCGGAGGTCGCATTTGAAGGCTGCATACATCATTAAGGATGTCTTATTTAAGAAAAGTAACCATAATAAAATGTATGGTTATTCCTCATGAGGTGCAAAATCCTGTTTTGTCTTTCTTACTTTGCAATCCAACGGTTGTTTTTCTTAAATGAGCCGGCCTCAATGACGTATACAGTCTTCAAATGCGACCTCTGGAGGATGCAGCCTTCGAAATGAGTAGCCTGTACAAATAGTTCAGACTATGTGCCAATATGTAGTTCATGCCGTGATATTTATATTTTATAACACCAATAGGTTTGAATGTTTTGTTAATGGCATTTATTCATGCAAAATAAAAGGCTGATGACTTGCACTTTGTGATTAAGAAGATTGAGTGAATGTAGGTAATAGTTCTGGTGGATGAAGGGCCCCCTCAAGAGGTAAAGCACAGTGCCTCCCTTGCCTCCTCAGAGGAAACACCCCTGACTATGAGGTACAAAGTTGCTTACTTAAACCATCATACTGTATGTTCTTCTGTGGTAGAACATGTTTCCAGCCTCCACCCAATCTGCTCATTCGAAACCATCACAGCGAGACCTCTGTTTATTTGAAAACATGTGGAGCCCTGCTGGTCTCCTCAGTGCAGGATTCATGTTTAAGAACCGGTCACGATACCTCAGAGTATCATTTTGGGGTATCTGAATGGCATCTCCATCACAGAGAACATGTACAATAATGTGAGATATTTTTAGCAATTAAGAGCAACCTTGCTAAGCCATTAAAAACTTACAATGATTTTATCCAGAAGTCACATTGAATAAGTCATCATGTTATCTTCATCTATTACCATAATCTTTCAAATAAAGAGTGCAGATGGAGTTGTTTCTGTGCATATAAGAGACAAATAGTGCTGTTAAATGAGCCATACTTTTGTCATTCTCAAATTCTAAAATAACAGACATATAGGGCCACTGTGCATTTAGTTTCAACTAAGTTGTGTTTTTTGGATTTAACAGATTCTTAATTCCAGGCAGTTTGAAAATGATCTGACATTTTCTATTACTCTCAATAACTCTTAAACGCTTGCAGTGATCCATTCTGAGAACAAAAATCTGTCAGCTGAAATAGGTCTTTATAGGCTACTGTTCAATAAAATAGATTGCTTTCTCAGACATAGAGATTATTGCATTGTAAAAACAAATTACCTAATCAAAACCATTTGAGAGCTGTGGCTTTCAGGAGAGAACTTGGACTACAATAAAATATGCTGATCACTAGGCCAGCTGCGCCTTTGTTTTGCGGTTGTTGGGGGGAACCGACTTAACTGGCTCTAGCACTTTACTACATCACAGGTGGGGCGCATGACTCCAACACCTGCGAGGCAGCGGTGGCCAAAGGGGAATGAGGCTGACCAGTGAAAACATACATTTAAATCCTTAAACTCAGTTGCAGATTTAGCACTTCCTGGGTCTGACATTTCAAGACTGAAACCAAGAAAAACAACTTGGGGAAATTTCTCCCCTCTCTGAGGCTTCAGGTTCAACTTTATGAGAGAAAGGTAAAAATTGTGCACTAACATCGACAGCCTCAACAAGATTTTGGCCACTATCCGCAGCCTCGGTCTGGCTTAATTTTCTTATTCATTCTTCTGAAATGAACTTTCCACATACATAAACACTGAACGCAACCCCCTACAGGTTCACAGTTTAGCAGAGATATAAAAGTATGCACAGTATTTTAGAGAACATGCCAGCAGAAGGGTGAGACAAAGGGCTGAGCTCAGGAGGGCTTACCCCATCTGTGACCCGTCCAGCCCGGCTCTGGCTAGTTGGGGGTGTTCCTCGAGTGTTCCAGGTCACCTTGTAATGGTGGACCACCAAGTCGCTCTCCCTGGGGGCCTCCCACAGGACCAGAACACTCACCGTGCCATCAGGGTGAACCGTCTGGTTCCTTGTTCTGGCATTCTGTGGGGTCTCTGGGGGAAACGGATCTGAAACAGAGATGTGAAGGTGCTTCTGTCAAACCACTGCTTTTCATCACACTCTTGTCAGTTTATTTGTGTTCACCCAACATTACCTGAGGTGAACCAGAGAAGAAACATCAGAACATACGCAAAAGACAGGAGAATAACTGCAGCAGGACAAACAATTGATGCGCAACTATATTGCACATGTGACGTTTTCAGGGATGTGATTTTTACATATTTACATGGATTTGTTTTTACACGCTAACAGCTTATGATCCAGTAAGTGCAGTTCCACACAAACTCTATTTACACAAGTGCTGAGTTTAGGTCACTTGGTTATTAAGAGAGCTGCCGTTCTTGAAATAAGAAAAGATCAAACAATTGTTGTCTTTAGTGTTTCTTGGCTCCATGTGGAGTGTTTTCACAAGCCACCGTAGTGTTCAGTAGGTATTTTTTATTTTTTTTAAATGCAGAAAGTTTTCTGTAAGGGTTGTGTCAAGGAGTAGCATTAGGGGATAGAATATATCATTAGCTCAATTAAAACAACAACAGCAACAACAAAAAACATTACGCCTATGGAGAGGCTACATAATTATACAAAAACAAGTTTGTGAGATGGTATCTTTCTGTTGATGTGGCAAAGAGAGGGATTCCAGACATGAGTTGAAATGTGTGCTTGTATAAGTATGCTAATGACGGATGTCGAGTGTGTCCACTGAAGCTGCTGGGAGAGCCACACCGCCCACACATGACCGCTGCCTGTGATGTGTGAATAATCCAGACAGAACAAAAGTGTAGACATAACATTCAGTCTGTGCCTCATTTTACTGTAAGCACACTCATCAGAACCTTAAAAACAGTTATGACTATAGATGCAGAAATATTGACTCATGATCGTGTAAGCTTGTTAAAGGGTTAGTTCACCCAAAAATGAAAATGATCCCATAATTTACTCATCCTCAAGCCATCCTAGGTGTACATGACTTTCTTCTTTCAGCCAAACACAATCAGAGATATATTAAAAAATATCCTGGCTCTTCCAAGCTTTATGATGGGAGTGAATGGTACCCTAGACTTTGAAACTTTGTAAATAAAGTGGTAAATTATGTACTTTAATGATGTCTTTACTACCTTTTTGGGCCTTGAAAGTGGTAGTTGCGTAGAGTGTCAATGGAGGGACGAAATGCTCTCAGAGTTTTAATTAAAAATATCTTTATTTCTGTTCCGAAGACGAACAAAAGTCTTACGGGTTTGGAACGACATGAGGGAGAGTAAATGATGTCAGAATTTTCATTTTTGGGTTAACTAACCCTTTAATATTATTTTATCTGCAAGTACAATTTTCTAAAATATACTTTTAAGATTTGAAGTACACTACAAGCGCACATTCTTCTTTTTCATAAAGGATGCTAAGGGAGGTGTTAGTGGTTGTTAAGTTGTTCTGGGAGCCTGGTTCTTACTTACATTTCATCATTGGCCTGGCAAAAACCATATGTCCACCACTATTTGAGATATTATTCATGATTGTAGTATGTAGAATTAGTCACTAACCTTAGGCATGAGCAATACTAATAGTGATACTTCACTTAGCACACAAACCAATAATGCATTCCATTTAGTTTCAAAGACGCACAGCAGACACTCTGTTTCCGATTAAAGCAAAAGGCCAGCTGCTTTACCTTGGAGGCCAATCAGTGTGCTTTCATTTGCATTAACCATGACAGAGGAAAGATACTTTGATATGTCAGTTTACCTCACATGCTAATGTAATGCCTGTGGGCTGCTTCTGAAGATACTGTGTTTGGTCTGCGGGTCCCATTGATGTCGGTTTCATTTCAGACTGGGGGGCAGCAACAAAACAAAGCACATAATGGATAGTTCACTAGCACATAACTGTCACTTTGTTTTTGTTCTCACAGAGTCATTAAGTCACGCAGGGTCCTTCATCTGCAAGTTTCCCTCCAGCAACAGCAGCCACGCGCCCGACCTCTGACCTCAAGCATTCTTAATTCGACCCTTCCCAACCCTCGGACTTCACATTCTCGAGCAGTTTCATGTTTGAGGCTTAAAATAGGATGAACGAAATCCATGTGGTCGAGAGTTCTTTCCAAGTTCTCTACAGAATGTTTTGTGCAAATTTTGTGTTTATGTGTCAATGGGTTCTGGAGATGCCTGCGCCAATGGATAATATATGAGATATTGCTTCAGTGTTGGAGCACACTAATTTTCGTTCCACTTTGAGCTAATGCTTGTTGACTGTCTTGACATGAGGCAGATCGGGCATTGAGAAACAGCTTGGATGACACTCCCAGGGCATCAGTAGAAGATGTCAGATATTTCTCACACTCTCTTGCTCAGTGTAGCACACGCTCTCCAAGAGTTTGTAATCTTTCAAAATAGCAGAAGGTTTGATTCCAGTCATTGTTGGCAGCGGGTCGAGTGTTGCCTCAGTCTGTGTGTAATTATATCTTGGCCTTGGTGTTGAGCCGGGCTTGCACTCGAAACATGCCAACGCAAGCACCCCTGAGGTCTCGAATGATATGGGCCGTATCATTCAGATCAGAGAATATCACAGATATGAAATTAAACAAACTGGTACCAAAAAACTTTTGTTCAAACGTGTCCAAAACCGAAAACCCGGGTTTGAATCTGTTGCCGAGTTTGATTTCAGCTTGCCCAGAAGGATGTTTTTCGCATCAATGGAAAAGCTTATTTCATACTATTAGAAACATGTTTCACATCTGACATACTGAGCACTGGCCAGATCCCGAATGCAGGAGGTGTTGTATTTGTGTGTATGTGTATTGGTGACCGTGTGTCTGCAAGACCTCAGTCAGAGGATTTCTGGGGTTTATGGAATAGTGGTTTTCCAGAGGTGGCTGATGGCAGTGATGCAGTACTGCTGTGGTCTATGGTTTGTCCTTTGGGGATTTGCACATTCTCTGCACTGTACTGTCTCACAGACACAAAGCCTTTAGCAGAGCGTAAACTAAATTCTGAATGGCTAGGGGTCACCTATAAAGTGAATTTTTGCTCTGGAGACATAAACCAACTCATTGATCAACAATCTAATCATCCAGTCAACCAATCAACCAATAGATTTGAGAGACAAGTTTACAGTTTATATCAAGTTTAGGCCAGTGGCCAGTTGCATAAACTACTTAGACAACTCTTAAAAGTTAGATTTTTTTCCTTCAAGACTGGCCCTAACTTTTTAAAGTCAGTTACATAAAAAGGTCGATCATCTAATTTGAATTGGAAAAGTAAGACTGATTACCTCTTATCTAACTGCTAGTTGGTCAAACTAATTCTTAAGACACAGTCTTAATGTCACAGAACAGAAGGCAGCAGACAGGTAAGTAGAAATATAAACAGAGTTTATTTCACAGATGGGATACAACAGGATCTGGATGTAGCAAAGGTGAGTTAAGTAGTATGAGTGAATCAGACTAAGACTTAGTTGATGAGTAACTTGGATCTCTATTGCAGGTGATACATGGACAGGCTGGAAAGGAATACAGAGGGCATGGAACAGATGACAGAAGACGGATGAAGAGAGACTGGATACACGGAGTTAGGTAAGTCCACAGGTGAGTATCAGGTAAGGAGTCTGTTTGTGTGTGTACGACGAGACCAGACAACTGACTGCAGGTGGTGAAGGCTTATATGTGGTGAATGATGAGGAGATGCAGGTGTGGTGAATCAGTATTCCGGGGAGACTGAACGAGTGGGCGGATCTAGTGATGATGGGCTGATTGGTGTCTGTGATGGTTGCGACTCTGTGACAGTACCCCCTCCTTCCCGGGCGGCTCCTGATGTCCGGAATGTGCGACGACGGGGCCTACCTCGACCTCTAGGTGCTGGGCGATTGGGATGATCAGAGTGGAATTGGGTGAGGGGAGATGGATCCAGAACATCATCTTGAGCAACCCAGGATCGTTCCTCAGGGCCGTAACCTTCCCAGTCGATGAGGTATTCTAGTTGTCTGCCCCGTCGCCGCGAGTCAAGGATGGAGCGGACCCGGTGGATGACCTCCTCTTCAGCCAGTTCGGGAGGAGGAGGTACCTCATCACCACCAGATCCTTTGAGGGGAGAAGACAAGGGTTCAGTGTGAGGTTTTAACAGAGAAACGTGAAATGAGGGTGATATCCTGTAGTGTGGTGGTAAGTTGAGCCTGTAAGTTACTTCGTTGATCTGCCTCTGCACCGTGAAGGGACCTACATAACAGGGACTCAGTTTATGGCAGGGCAGGAGACGGATGTCACGAGTGGATAACCATACCTTCTGACCAGGTTGGTACTGCGGAGTTGGTGTTCGGCTGGCATCAGCATGTCTCTTGTGTCTCCACATTGCCTGTTGGAGATGCACGTGTGCTGAGTCCCACACCCTCTCCCTCTGTTGGAACCAATAATCGACAGCTGGAACCTCCGATGGTTCACCGGACCAGGGGAACAGAGGAGGTTGGTAGCCGAGCATACACTGGAAAGGTATGAGTCCGGTGGTGGATTGCCTGAGGGAATTCTGGGCGTATTCCGCCCAGGGGAGGAATCAGCTCCAGCTGTCTTGGTTCTGGTGGCAGTAGGACCGCAGTTACCTCCCGATTTCTTGGATCTTTCACTCAGTCTGGCTGTTGGTTTGAGGATAATAGCCTGAAGAAAGGCTGACAGTCACTCCGAGTAGTTTGCAGAAGGCTTTCCAGACCTGGGAGATGAATTGGGGACCTCGGTCGGATACGATGTCCTCTAGTAGTCGCGAAACGCATGCTGGAAGAGAACTTCAGCGGTCTCGAAGGCAGTGGGTAGGCCCCTCAGAGGAATGAGCATATGGCTTTGGAAAAGCGATCCACTATGACGAACACACAGGTGTTTTGATCTAAAGGAGGGAGGTCGGTCATAAAGTCTATGCCCAGATGAGACCACAGTCGATGTGGGACAGGAAGTGGAACCAGCTTTCCTTCAGGGAGTTTCCGTGGGGTGTTGGTGATGGCACAGACTGAGCAGCTCTTGACAAATTGAGAGATATCCTGGATCATGGAGGGCCACCAGTAAGGATGACATAGGAGCGAGAGGGTATGATTAATACCTGGATGTCCAGAGCCCAGAGAGGAATGAGCTAAGTCCATGAGGGGCTGACGAAGGGCAGATGGAACATAGAAAAGCCCCTCAGGACCTCCTGGCGGAGCAGGTTCAGAGTGGGTAGCTTGAGTGATCTGGTCATCAATGGACACTGGATGGGACTGTTGATCATGGCTGAGGGGAGAATTGGCTCTGGAGAGTCTGGCTCAGGGTCGGGCTGATGAAGTCGAGACAAAGCATCTGCTCTGCTGTTCCATTTGCCAGGACGATAGGTGACTGTAAAGTCGAACCTAGTGAAGAAGAGGGCCCATCAGGCTTGACGTGGGTTAAGGTGTTTGGCTTCTTGCAGATATTCCAGGTTTCGATGATCCGTGATGACTTCGAAACTAAACTTTGCTCCCTCCAGCCAATGTCTCCATTCTTCTAGCGCTACCTTGATGGCTAGGAGCTCACAATTGCTGAGGTCGTAATTCTGTTCCGCCGGGGATAGCTTCTTGGAGAAGAAGGCACATGGATGGAGGCGTGGAGGATCCCCCTGCCACTGTGAGAGCACCGCTCCGACCCCGGTGGTGGATGCATCTACCTTGATGATGAATGGGAGATAAGGATTGGGATTAACCAGGATCAGAGCAGACTGAAAGGCTTCCTTCAGATGGTGGAAAGCTTTGATGGCTAAAGGGGTCCAGGACAGAGACATGGGCAGGCCCTTGCTTGGTTGGGGCCAGTTCTGAATAGTTTCCACCTTCCTCTGGTCCATCTGGATGTCGTGATGGGCGATGACATACCCCAGAAAGTGCACAGAGGTGGTGTGGAACTCGCATTTCTCTAGCTTTAGGTAAAGGTGGTGTTCTCTCAGCTTGGTGAGGACCTGCTTCACTTGATGATGATGCTCGGTCAGATTCTGAGAATAGATGAGGATGTTATTAATTAATTTGTTTTATTTAGATAGGGACAGATACAAATAACATAGATAAACTTTGACAGTCATCTGATGCATGTATCATAATGTTTTTAGCTTAAAGCTAATTTACAACACTTGTCCCTAGTAGGGCTTTTTTGAAAAAAAAAAAAACAATACAGTTTAACATTAACCTCAACATTAATAAAAGACCGGGAAAGAATAAGGATACAAATGTAATACAATAGAAAATAATAAAAAAGGATTAAAAGTATACAGAAAGGGCAAAGTGAAAAACTAAATATGAGAGCAACATTGTTCCTGAATTAACCACAATTTGATTTTTTTTTTTAAAGTGGCCAATGTCGGGATACATTTCAGATGATCTGGCAGAGCATTCCATAATTTTGCCCCTTTCATGTCATCTATATACACTATGACGAATCTTTGGAGAAACTCCCGGAACACTTTGTTCATGTACCCTTGGAAGACAGAAGGTGAGTTAGACAGGCCATACAGCATAACCCTGTATTCGTAGTGCCTGGAGGGGGTGACAAAGGCGGTCTTCCACTCATCTCCTTGGCGCATGCGGATCAAATTATATGCACTCCGCAGGTCTAGCTTAGAGAAAATGTGAGCTCCTCGCAGCTGTTCCAGGGCTGCTGGGACCAGAGGAAGAGGATAACTATAT
This sequence comes from Anabarilius grahami, assembly GCA_003731715.1. NCBI lineage: Eukaryota > Metazoa > Chordata > Actinopteri > Cypriniformes > Xenocyprididae > Anabarilius > Anabarilius grahami. Next base: position 6,149,359 of record RJVU01067364.1, on the reverse strand, counting down.
TTGACGGTTTGGGAGTTGAGGTGACGATAATCAATGCACGGCTCCAAGCCTCCGTCTTTCTTGGCCACAAAGAAAAACTTGGAAGCGGCAGGGGATGTAGATGGATGAATTAATTGTTGTTGTAACGCGTCCTTGATGTATTCCTCCATGGCCTTCTGCTCCGAGATGGACAGTGGGTAAACTCTGCCCTTAGGCAGAGTAGCCCCAGGTAGCAGGCCAATGGTGCAGTCCCATGGCCGATGTGGTGGTAGAAATGTAGCCAGCCGCTTACTGAACACATCCTGGAACGCCCTGTACTCAGATGGGATCTGCACCTTACTCTCAGTCTCGGGACTTTCTACGGAAGTTGAGCAGAGAGGAACATCAGGTTGGACCGGACTGGATGGATTTTGAGAGTGAAGGACTGAAGACTTGATAACAGGAGTTAAACAGTTCAGAAGACAGGATTCGCTCCACTTCAGGATCTCTCCCTTGTTCTAGTTTATTTGGGGTTGGTGTTGCGACATCCAAGGGCGGGATGATGTCAGCGGTGGAACCTTCCAGCACCATGAACGAGATCTTCTCCAGATGTAGGCAGCCGATGCGGAGCGTCAAGGTGGGGGAGAAGTGACTGATGCGACCACGACCCAGTGGCTTTCCTTGGAGGGTGTGAATGGTTAATTCTTGGGAGCAACGTTTCCTCCTGACATTGAGTTTCTGGAGTAGTTGGTGAGAGATTAAGTTCCCCGCTGAGCCGGAGTTGATACAGAAACACAAATTTGTAGTTAGAACATGTACGGTAGTTCTAGTTAATGGAGCAATTTTGGGAGGAAGTTGAATAGTATTCACCGCTGGTCGTGGTGGTCGAACGGGAGAGTTGGTAAGGATGTGACCTTCTCCCCACAATATAAGCACAGCTGACTGAGTATCCTCCTTTGACACTCCGCATGAGTGAGATTATAAGAGTCCACTTGCATCATTTCTGGTGCTGGAAGGGCAACAGATGGAACAGAGGACGGAGGATGTACAACGGGTAAGGGCAGTGAGCAAGCGGACAGGCGCTGAGAAACACGAATAGTCTTTTGAAGGAAGTTCTCTAACCCCATTGAGTCGTCATTGATTACCATGAGTTGGTGAATGTCATTGTTGTGCCCTTGTTGAAACACTGTGATCAGTGCAGTCTCATTCCAGCCACTTGAATCAGATGAAGACTTAACTTGGACAGGCTGGACAGGAATACAGAGGGCATGGAACAGATGACAGAAGATGGATGACGAGAGACTGGATACACAGAGTCAGGTAAGTCCACAGGCGAGTATCAGGTAAGGAGTCTGTTCGTGTGAGTACGACGAGACCAGACAACAAAGTGCAGGTGGTGAAGGTGAATATGAGAAGGTGCAGGTGTGGTGAATCAGTATTCCCCTCTGATTTTAGGGATAAGCTATGGGTAGGGTTAGGTTTAGGGGTAGGGATAGGGTTAGATCAAAATTTTCGGAAAGGAATGTTGTTCCAGGATCAACAAATATGTTGATCCAGGAACATGTCTTACTTGGCAAAATCACAGTGACCATATTATGTTGTGGATCAATTTGACTCGAATCAATTTTATCGAAAATACTGGTAAACCTATGATTTTTTCTTGATATTGTGTGACTTTTTCTCATTTAGGACCATGAACATGCATGTTGAGTCGTGGAGAGTCAGTATGGAGTGTCAGTATCAGCTCATTGTAATGTAATTTTCAAAGTAATTCTGCATTATATTAAAGAAACTAGGGATGCACCAATATCAGTATCAGGCCCAATACTGCGCACATACTCGTAATCATTAAAATGATATTGATATTAAAAACCTGTACAACTTCGCGTCTGTACAGTGTGTCCAGAGAAACACTGACAACAGAGCAAACAGAGGGCATAATGGAGATAAAAAGAAGGATGTCTATGAAGTAAATGTATCTAATTAATGGAATGATAAACAAATTAAATATTTACATCTATACAAGCAAGCTTGTTGAGCGCATCTCTTTTTCACAGATATCGCTGGAAGTTTGTTGGAAATTTGGTTGGATATGTCAATAGCAAAGAATGTAAAACAAGGCACATATTTTTTACAGTAATTTGACAGTAAAAAGGGAAAGAGCGTGCACTTCTGTTGAATGCTCTTGATTGCTGATCATTCACATGCACATATGCATCATTTGGATTAAAACTAAACCGTGTATGTAAGTAAAAACGTGATTTATGTATAACGAGTGGTTTTATTCATTTTATTTTTGAAATATAAAATGCATGTGTAACAGTTTATTGGATCTGTGCATTAGGTCTTAAAATGACAGCAGCTTTAATAAACCTGCTGCTGTTTTTATTGTTAATCAAACAAAAAAAAAATCACTCACTGCTCTTGACTAAATAACTTTTGTAACTTTAAAAAAGATTAATATATACTTTTAGAAAAAAAAATCCAAGGCACGTCTTCCAGTCTAAAAAAAGTTTAAAAAACCTTTATTTACATCATGGCTATATCAATAGAAACTTTTAAAAAGACTAAAACACTGCACACTGATGCATCTCGGCCTTACTTTATTCAAATTATACCTGAAAAGCACTATTTCATTTGTATGTTTGTTCTATTGTATTTATTTGTGCTATTTGTAATCTGATTAATTGTTCATATTTTATTACTGACTGTTTACTTGCCTTTAATAATGTTTTAAATTTAAATTAGTTAGGCTAGTAGTTTTTGCTGTAGCAGCAAAACTGAAATAGAGAATTGTGATACCTGGAGCAACTCAAAATATGCGCTGTGCTATTAAAGGATTAGTTCACTTTCAAATGAAAATTACCCCAAGCTTTACTCACCCTCAAGCCATCCTAGGTGTATATAACTTTCTTCTTTCCGATGAAGACATTCAAAGTAATATTAATAAACATCCTGACGCATTCAAGCTTTATAATGGCACTATACATTACCAAATGAGTATGAGCTAAAGAAAGTGTCTCCATCCACATCCATCCATCATAAACATATTCCACACAGCTCCGGAGGGTTAATAAAGGCCTTCTGAAGCGAAGCGATGTGTTTGTGTAAAAAAAAAGAAAAAAATCCATATTTAACAAGTTATAAGTAATTATGAAGTAAATATCTAAAAAACGGAACTGGCGTCGCATCAGTCCCCTAAGTTTAATAGGGAAGGCGTAGGACGTACAGCGTAAGATTTTTGAAGAATACGGAAGGCGGTCTACTCGTTTGGTAACGCATACTGCCATTATAAAGCTGGATGGGTCAGGACATTTATTAATATTTCTACGATTGTGTTCGTCAGAAACAAGAAAGTCATATACACCTAGGATGACTTGAGGGTGAGTAAAGCTTGGGGTAATTTTCATTTGAAAGTGAACTTATCCTTTTAATGAAAGATAAAATTTGATAGAGCAATAGAATGAACAGTGAAAGTAAAAGAAGCTTGAACAATAAATTTTAACAGGCATAATCAAGCTTAAAAATAACTGAAGGAAATATATATTTGCTAAACAAATTATTCCAACTAATATGATTCATATTTTTCATATTAGGTTTCTCTACCTAATATATTTAAAAATTACAAATGCAATGTAAATACAGGTATTGGCAAGCACCAAAAATGAAAGTATAGGTATCAGACTGGTTCTGGAAAATGTGGTATTGGTGCATCTCAGATTGCTGCTCTGAGATAAAGCTGATCATATCTTCAATTTTGATCCAAGATGGATTTTCCAACCAAATCCAAACTCAAGGTCCAAACCCAACCCTGGAAACTATCCACCAGCCCTAAGCCATATTTGACCGAACTATTATATCTGTTTTATTCTATACAAAATAAATATATCTGAAAATTACTTCAGAAACTATCTACTTTGAGGAGTAATGGATCCAAGCAGCCAAACATATGGGAGGGATGATAGTGCCATACAAATCAGATAAATCATATCAAAACCAAACAAGCTCCTGTGCATAATATACCTCCACATAGTCCTCTTTCATTCCTTAAATAAAAAATAAGCTTTCTCAGTACTCAAACTTCATACATTTCTCATTTATTTAAATGCTAAGTATTTTTCATTGTTAGTTCTTGTTAATGAATGTAGTTAATAAATGGAACCTTATTGCAAAGTGTAGCTGTGTAAAATAATTCGCCATTTCATGATGATCAAGTTTGTAATAGTTCTTAATGCCCCTTTCAATAATATATGTGCAGTGGCTATTTGCACTAAGTGAAAATAGCATATTTGCTTAGCAATAGATGCTTTTTACACTAAGTGCAAATAGCTGTAGATGCTATTTACACTAAGTGAAAATAGCGATATATTCTATTTACACTATATAAAAGTAGCAGTTCTTTGCAATAAGTGCAAATAGTTGTTAGATGCCATTTATACTTATGGGATACTATTTGCACCTCAGTATTGGTGTATATTAACAGGATGCAATAATAACAGAGTGTAAATGATTATATTTATTAAAATGATTAAATGCCTTATTGGGACAAAAAAGCCCTGCCTACACCTACCCCTAACCTTACCCATACTTTATTATTAAACACTCGTTAGGCACTTTATTTCCATTTTTCAAATATTTTCTTCATTTTTCTTGAAAATAAATGCCTTTCCGATCTGATATGTGATGGGAAAGGGAGAAGAGGAAGATTGAGAAAAGGAGGATTCGAACTCGGGTCAATCGCGTTAAAAGCTATTTCCATGAGCCACACTCCCGACAGCCTATGCCTTTGCAGACATTAAGGGGTGCACGTCTTTTTTAATCTTGTGTGGCCAGATATTGGTGGACGGAGTTAGTGTAAACAGCCTTTGCCAAAAAGACAGGCTTTTTACTCAGTTTAAATATACAAATTTTTTTAATTTATTAAAGAAACACTTTTATTAAAGAAACCAGTTCAACATAGGCCTGCTGTTGCAGTGTTGCTCATGATGCAAAATGTGTGAAAACAGGTCAAGAGGAGTGTGGAAAATTACTGTTTTTGTGCAAAAAAAGCTTGAAAGACATTACAAGTTGAAGTTTATGTAGAATATAATCCTTTGAAATAGTACATGTCATCAAGAAGTCTATTTGAAGTCATCCTTATTACTTCCATTATCCAAAACAAATAAAGAGTTTTCCATCAGAAAACAATGTTTTGCTGATAGAGTTCTTTACCTCGTACAGAAAAGAAATGCTTGCTGGGAGTGGTGAAGCCTCTTGTGCCCTGACTGTTGACCGCACTTACTCGAAACTGGTACCACCTGTGGGGCCGGATGTCCTTCAACACGAAGCGGTCCTCCATGGTCTGCGAGAAGGGACAGAGAGTCTTTAATTAAGACAAATCCACTCACGATGCAGGATGGAAGAGCTCCATCACTGCTGTATGCTGATAAGAGTCATAGTAATGACAGCTTGATCCAGTGCAGGGAGATCTCTCTATATAGGCCTGTTGAAAAGCACAGCTCAAACATCCCTATCCATTACATCACAGATCCCACCGGGAGCTCAGGAAATGCACAATGAGCTGCCTGTTTCTTTCAATGTGTCTTAATCTCCTGAGAAGACCAGTAATTTTCAGAACTTTAGAGCTCTCATTTAAGTGTGGGCACTAAAAAACCCATTGTGTGATTTTTACACACATTCTGAATTATTTTCAATTCAGTGTCAATGTACAGCATCTCTGGTATGTAGTGTAGAACTTTATTTTGACTTTTCCTCAGTTTAAAAAGTGAAAAATGTTTACCTCTGTGAAAAAGAAATACACTTTAGCATACTTTAAAGGGGTCATGAATTGAGAACTCAAATGTGCCTTGATCTTTTGACATATAAGAGGTATTTGAACCATTAAAACATCCTGCAAGTTTCATAGTTTAAAATGTCCTCCTCATTATAAACAAAGCATTTATTTAATCAAGCTCAAAAAACATCTTGGGGGATCTGTGATGTCATATGGGAAAATAAATTTGCATATGACTCCCTCCAGAGCAAGACATCAATGAATAGTTATACATCATCACACCACAGGCCCCGTTATAATCACAGACTTTGTCTACACTGGGTACAGTATGCAGATGTGCATTTAGTTTCATCAACAAGACACATGGAAAAGTGAAAGAACATTCACTTTGATGCGTCCAGTTTAAACAACTCGTTTGTGTCTCTGTAAAGACATCAGAAGGATTCCAGCATCAGAAACAAGTGGATGGTTTATTGTAAGACCATCCTGAATCACGTCGTGAATTTCGTGAATTTCTGTTAAATATAATAAGGGGAAGTTTAGAGTGCTTTTTTTTAAATCACTCAAGTAGGGCTTAAATACATCTTTATATGTCATTTTATAATTACTTCTATTGTCTGACAAGCATTTATGATAAACTAAAATATACTTTAATGTCACTGAAACTTGTATGCCATGTATTTAAATATATTTGTAATTACACACGTAATCATGAAGTCACAATTGAGTGGATTTAACATATAAAATCTTTAAATAACACTGAATAACACTACAATTAAAATTATAATCAAGTACTTTACATGTGCTTTAGTCAACACATCAAAATAATTGTACTTCTTTAAAGCAAAACAAACAATTATTAAAACAATAATTTAAAATCTATTTTTAAGTACAACGTTTAATTTTACATTATTACAAAGTGCACTTGTTGTAAGTGTACTTAAGTATTTTAAGTGTACTTAAGTATTTTGTACTTAAGTACTTGTACTTAAGAATCATAGTTATGAAAGTGTCGCTCTTTAAGTACACTTAAGTGGCCTAAGTACACTTAAGGTCTTTGCTAATACATGGTAATAGTAGTGTGAGAGATGTGCAGACTGATTGAATCTATGGCTGTCATGTGTCATGTGTCTAGCTCTACAGCACAGTAAATTATAAACACTCTCTAAATGCTCTAAACACAGACCAATTGCTAATGAACCATATCATATAAAATAGTTCTACCTAAGTATACACAAATCAGCGAATGTATGAGTGTTATGGCCATTCACTTTATTTCATATCTGTGAATGGAGAATGGAACAGCATGGAGGTTTCTGTTCAGTTGGTCATGTTCAACGTCACATTGAGTGAACCGACGAATTGGGAATCTCGGCAGAGAGACCAATCTACTTTGAGAGTAACTAAATGTGCCAATGCACATTAGCATGCGATTTTTGCATTTGACTGCCATGTCCTGCAGAATGGGTATAAATAGGCAGCAGGTGCAATGCATAATTCAGCTTTACACTTCGGAGCTAAGCGATTTAAAATTAAAAAGAGACAGTTCTTCAGGGAAGAAGCCTCTTTGTTCAGTGTTGGGACGGCGCTGAGCCTTCAGAGAGAGAGAGAGTGTGTCTTCAATGAGAGTGTGTGCACACTGCAGGCTGCACTAAATCCCTGCCAGTGCTGCCGCAGCCATTTCCCCATTTCATCGCAAGCTGTGCAGTTTCCGGATGGGATGCTGGTCCTTCTAGTGGGGGACCTAGCATTTCATTCGGGGTTCACGCTGAGGATCAGATGTCAATCGCTGTGCTAATGCTGAATCAGATTCAGAGTTGACAGCCATGCTTTCCCAGGTTGCTGCATGCTCAGTCTTGTTCTGTGCTTTCGTGGCTGGTGTCTGGGGGCACATCACCCCTGAGATGGGCGATCCGGAAATGGGTGGGGCTGCTCTTCCCCCGGAGGAGGGCCGGGTGGAGAATTATTTGTTTCATTTTGTTTGACCTGCTGCAATATCTGCATGTCACGACCCCATAGGAGGTAAGTCGGTATGGAAGCATGACCTGGTCGTCTGGTTCCTCGAGTGGCGAGAAGGTCAAATCCTCCCTGCCCTCTCTTGATACCCTCTTGGGATTTGGCTCTGGTGCTTATAGCACTTCAGAATGTCCCATTCGAGCCTTTGCAGTCGGCAGAGCTAAAAATTCTATCTATGAAAACTTTGCTCCTGGTTCTATTGGCCTCCATCAAGAGGGTAGGGGACCTGCAGACATTTTTCGTCTACGAATCATGCCCAGAGTTAGGGCCAGTTCCCAAGTGATCTTGAGACCTCGGCCCAGCTATGTGCCCAAGGTTCCCACTGCTCCCTTCAGGGACCAGGTGGTAGAGGTCTACAAAGAGTACCCGAGACCCAAGGACACGGGACCCGACCCGACCCGGGACCCGTACGGGTTCGGGTCTATATTTTGAATGGTCAGCCGGGTCGGGTCCCATTCTATTACTTCGGTTCCCGGGTCTGTTTAAAATTGTGTGTATACCCGAGCCGACCTGACTCGGAGATTACCCGGCCGTGTTCAGAGTCAGTCAGCGCTGTGCGTGTGTTTTGTAACTTGCAAAGTATGAGCCGGGAAATAAGGTGAAAAAAACATGAGCAACCCCAGCCATCAGAAGCAAAGCGGGCGGAGTTAATGCAAGGTGATCATCGAGTTTTCCTATTCCTATTGTGTGCAACAGTAATGCAAACAAACTTAAAATCTCAAAAACTGCTTGCAGCCTTGCACAATCATATTTAAATAACATATTTCAAATCATCAACAAAATCTGAGATTAACTATCACATGATTGTTTTCTATGATGCTCAAAATGCGTTTCAGGTTGCTCCAGCTAACGCACATGTGCAGTCTCATGCGAGCGCACTTTCTTTCTCCTATTTTTAGAAATGATGATTTATTAACAAAATTCGGGAGGAGCAACATTCAAATAATCTGACAAATCATCACGTCATTTCAGCCAGCTGTTAGCAATCAGTAATCAACATATCTACCCAATCAGCATGAGTGAAAGCATATATATATAGACACAGTCGACTCACCCATATTCCTCGACAGTTTTACAGCATCCCTCCACCACCCCGTCTCCTCACACTTGCCTGGTTACTTTCCTAACCAGAATACGGGGGGAGTACTCTGGGTTCGGGCCAAAATACCGAGCTCGGAGCCCTCTCCTCGGACAGCACGCCAAATACGCATACTACTACGCATACTATTTACTATCTGATTATTTGTAAGTGTGAACTCGTGAATAATATTATGATTGAAATTGTTATATCTAAAGTTTTGGTCAGACTCGGCTCAGAAAGCACAAAAATGATCGCAAATAAGTAATGCTAACGTCAGCGGCCATGTCACTGAACAAGCAATCGTTATTATAGTTTAAAAGGGCAAACAGTCGAAGTTATTTTATTATATGAGTTGACTCAAGATTCAACAAAATGCAACACTGCAAAGTTGCATTTGTCATCGTGGCAGCAAGTGGATTTAAAAGCTGGAATAATGAGTGGATTAGGCAATTCAATCAGCAAGAGAGGAATAACATGGATGGAACTTTCTTGGCAAGGAGGGTTGTGCATCACAGTCAGGTACAAGGGAGAAGGCTACTAACATTATGTAAGTCAAAACGTTTTATTTTCGCAACTTGTTTATTGACTTACTAATAGCAATTTGCTGTGGAATAGACCTATGTGCCGATCGGGTCCAGTCGGGTCTGTGTCTTCCCGGCCGGGTTCGGGTCCAGCTTTCAAATAATAGAAGGGTCCGCGTTGGTTCCGGGTAGAACATTTATGGCATTTCTCGGTTCTGCACGGGTCCGGGTCCAACTTTCAAATAATAGTCGGGCCTGGGTCGGTTCTCTGTAGCACATTTACGGGGTCCCTTCGGGTTCGGGTATGAATTTTTGGACCCGTGAAGACCTCTACCAGGTGGTGAACCTGCAAGCGCTGCCCCCAGAGAAGGCAGACCCAGCCCTAGCTTTGCTCTGTCCCGGCCACGCTCTGCACAAAGCTTTAGGAGCTCAGAGTAGCTCTTTGTTTGTTACGGAGGCCAGCAGAATGGAAAGGCTGACTCCAAGCAGAGGATGGCCCGCTGGATGGTGGATGCCATCCAGGCACGTGGTGTCTCGCTGACAGATATTTGTAGAGCTGCAGGCTGGGTGACACCCAACACGTTCGCTAGATTCTATAGCGTTCGTGTTGAGCCGGTGTCTTCCTGTGTTCTCACCTCAAATGGGTAGAAGCATAGAGAGGCCCCTACTTAGTGTCCGCTTGCTGCATCATAGTATGCGCTTATACTGCTCCAGAGAGTTCCCTGTTGGGCAAACCCTGTTGAGTTCCTCCATCACCCTCAGCAGCCGGCATGGTGGAGTGTCCGGCGCCAGCCCTTCACTCGTATTCTTGAAAACCAGTGCTAAGCTGGGTGCCCATATGTAGTGACCCCGAGAGATCCCATATGCGAATTCTTCCACGGTATAGCTCCTAATAGGAAGCCCGTGTCTTTCCCTTGGCAGAGCCCGCTCTGTCAGGTGTAGCCTTCTTCCTAACTGGGTAAGAGCCACTCCAGAGACTTTCCATATGCAGTACGGCCCTACAGGGTTAGTCCATATGTGTCCACATAAGACCTTTCTGTGGCAGGATGTGGCTTCCGCAGCGTTCCTTTTCCAGTGGAAAGGGCACGCTTTCCCAGTGTTATGCAAGTCTCACTGAGTGGGTCATGCAGGAACAGCAGTGATCAACCTTCTCTGCGTTAGGGAACGGAGATGTCAAGTCCCGTCGCCACAGTTGTTGAACCACCGCTGAGCGGCCGGGTCAACGGTTTGGCTCCTCAGCGAAAACCTGAATATGCGTCGCACCTGCTGCCTATTTATACCCACGCTGCAGGGCATGGCAGTCAGATGCAAAAATCACATGCCAATGTGTATTGGCTCGTTTACTTACACTCAAAGTAGACTGGTCTCTCTGGCAAGATTCCCAGTTCGTTGGTTCACTCAACATGACATCTCCATTCCCTCCTTCAGGGAACGAGGGTTACATATGTAACCGAAACATTTTCTCTAAGAAGAATCCCTGAAACACGTTAATAGGTTTGAAGAATTATATGTAACACTGGGTTTAAGATGTCCTCTTCAAACACCAAACTCTATACTTATTCTTAATCCAGCCTCATGTCATTTACCATGAAAACAGTCTGCCAGGCTGATGCTTCGTCCTCACTGGGGTGAATCCCATGATTCCACCTCCTCTGAAGAATATAAATAACCGGCTCAACAGAGACGTTAAACTTGGACATCCATGTCACCTTCAGATGGCCGTGCTGGTCTTCTGAAAAGGAAATGTCTCTCCTTGGCTTCAAAGGGACTCCTAAGCAAAAAAACAAAACAAACAAACAAAAACAGTTTTTCTTAATCAAGTGAAGACAATGAGAATGACAATAAATCAGCTAATAAGTTCAAAATTACAACGGTATATAAAAAGCCTCACCTTTCATACATTTTAAACTGTATTTCTGTATTAAAATATATTAAAACAAAAATGCTTTACTACAGGTTTAGCCCTCTGGTATTGTTCATTTTGGAGTTACACTTGTGTTGTTCGTGGTCAAAAGTGACCGAACAATAATTTTTTTTTTCAGCGAAATCAGTGTAATATATTTTTGTTCAATAATACATATACTTTTTTATTTTGAGAGAATTTTGTTACTAATTAATATTTATGCAATAATTAAGCATTTAAAATCCAATTTTTTAAGGCATATTAGTGTCATCTGGTGGGAGTTATGGGAAAATATCTGTAATGCCACTAAATTCCTAGATTCCAAATGATTATGTAACCACTAGATTCATAGCTCTATACAAAGAGGCTTTCATTAGGTTGTGGATTTGTATATATATATAATGTCAACACATATATGTTGACATTCTCAATACCTTTTGTCAAGGTTTAGATATTTTTTGTTTGACATGTTGATTTGAAGTGTCATTAATTTTACTACAGTCAAACCTGAACATGGAGAAAACCATTTTGTTACATATAACATCAAAATTCAATAAAAATGTGACAAATTGAAATGGAATTCTGGCTCAATTTTGCCATATTTTTACAGCCACACCAGTTCATTTGTGTGTATACAATAGTGCATTGTGTATGTGCGTGTCTGTGAGTGTGTGTAAGTGAGTGTATGTTTGAGTGGGTGTGTCTGTTTTGTACTCTTGATGTTTTAGTAACCACTTCCTTGCTGTCCATTCTTTAACTGCAATGTGGCTGAATTATTGATTTCATTATTTAATGCATTTGCAAAAACTTGCTTTGTGTTACAGTAATACCTGTTCATATATATTTGGGAGGTTGGGGGGTGTCTATTTTGCGCTCTTGATATTTTAGAGTGTCACCCCTTCATTGCTGTGTGCTTTTTTCTGCATCATGGCTGATTTGTAGATTATGCCCCCCAAATTGCTCTCTTTTATTAATATTTTTCATATTTCTCATTCATTTCCTATGGCAGTCAGTCATTTCTGACCGTGAACAACACAAGTGTGACTTTTTTTATGACCATTTAGCTTTTTTTTGTTTCATTCCATTCTGATGAAGTAGGCATTTTAAAAAATTCTAAACTTTTCTTTTTTCAAACCTACATTCTTTCTTATGAGGAACATGAAAAATATTTTGAATAATGATGGTAGACGTGACAGACCATTTTTGCCCATACAGTGGAAGTCCAGTAGAAGTCAATCGAACCGAAACGGTTTGGTCACCAAGATTCTTCAAAATATATTCATGTTCCACACAAGACACAAAGTCATAAAGGTTTGGAACAACATGAGGGTGAGAAAATAATGACAGAGGGACATTTTTGGGTGGACTATCCCTTTAATGAAGCCCTTTTCTTTATTGTAGATCTAATGCATTGGCAAAAATTTTCAATCCACAATTTTGAAATTAATGAATCACATAATGTTAATTAAATGCATTTACCATTCACCACATAACCTGAGGTGCATTCCCATCACACCAGGGTGTGTTATACCTTTGTAAAGGTTGGCCGGGGATTGGCAGGTGTGGCCACATCCGTTTGAGCAGCACTTTTTGAAACCAGAGCACTCGTGGTCAATCGCACAGCCCTCCACGCAGGCTGCAGCGAAGCCTGATGCCCTCTGGGGTGGAGGACAGTCGCCCTGCTTCTGTGTCCGCAGTGATCGTAGAAACTCAGCACTGGTCACACACTCGTGATGCTTCTTGCCAAAGAAAGAGAGACAAAGATAAAAGGCTAGATTTTACTAGCAAATATTTGCCCCAATATACATTACATTAAGTAAGTATTAAGTCTTGGTTGTGAATGACTTGGAGAGATCACTTGGAAATATTAAACGGGTCATGAATTGAGAAATCAAATTTTCCTTGAGCTTTTGACATATAACAGGTCATCATACTAAAAGAATATATACTGTAAGTTTTAGAACTGAAAGCTTCCTTGTTAGTCCAAAAACAGCTTTTATTTAAACCAAGCCCAGATTACAACTGGTTGTGGAATGTGCCTATTTATTACGTCATAGATAGGTGAAAGACCGCCTCTGCAGAAGAAGATCAATGCCTACTTCTACATCGTTATTACTGTAGCCCCGCCAACTGATTCATGCATGACAAGTAGTAGGTAAATAACAGACATGACACTAACAAGGATCGAGCAACTAAGCAATGATCTTGCTTTTGAAGAGTGCAAAATGTTGTGGAAAAACACAGTAGCTCCATTGGATTTGTGGAGATCCTGAAATTAAAAAACGATGCTGTTCCTTCTATATTGGGTCCGACAGGACCTAATATATTCTCCTCTAATTCAAAAAATTTAAAATGATCTTGAAAAGTGGACCTCCTTGCCAACTTCCTTCCTTTTTGGAGGGTTAATGTAATAAAAATGAATATTCTCCCTCGATTAAATTCTTTGTTTCAGAATCTTCCATGTTATTTAACTCCATCCTTTTTTAAATCATTGAACTCCCACATATCTCGTTATATCTGGAATAATAAGCAACAGAGAATTAGTCTTTCTAAACTTTGTAAACCAAAAGATTTGGGAGGTCTGTCTTTGCCCAATTTGCAACTTTATTATTGGTCTGCTCAACTCAAAATGATGACAAACTGGTTCGTGAACAGGCAGGACACTCTATGTATTGACTTTGAATCTCTGTCTTGTTACCCCAGAAGACTAGAGTTCCTCTTGTTTATTAACAATATAGACCACATAAATTCCCTCACTGATAATGTAATTATTTATAATACAATACTGGTTTGGAAAGATGTGAAAAAAATCTATGAATATTCCTCAAGTTATTTCTGTTCGATCTCCCTTGGCTTTGAATCCTGACTTTACCATTCAGATTAGGAGTATTGTTGGATTGGGGTTCTAAGGTCTTGTCTGATTTTTCAGGCCTGATGATTTCTGAATCTCTGAGGTAATTTGAGCAAATTAGAGTAGAGTTTAACATTTTCCCTGTAGATTTTTTAAAATACCTTAAAATTGGGCATTTCACAGAGTCTCTGTTCTGTGTTCTGTGATCCAGGAGATAATTGGTAAACGGTTTATTTCTTCCCGTTCACTTTATCTGCTGAACCATACCCCTAAAGACTTTTTTGAACCGGACGCCAAATATTTCTTTACAATCTTTTTATTTCTGTGCTAAACAGAAATAAAAGGATTGCTTTCCTTTGGAGAAATTAACCTGCGATCTCAATCACAAGTCGGACAAATTTTGGAGACTATGGAAACCTGTGCATTCTTTTCTACAGAAACTCTGACCATCTGTTTCAAGATAACTATGGGTTTTTATTCTGTTTTATTATTTTTCTTTTTCTGTCATGTTTCTGAATAATCTATGCAGGAAGAGATGTATACTTTTTTATATGTAATTATTTATTTCTCAGCGCTTTGGGTTTGTCTGTCTGTTCATTGCTGTTATTGTATGTGTGTATTATTTGAAAATCAATTTTAAAAAAAACGTTTTTACTGTGTCACTATTGCTTTGTTACAGATCGTTTGATATGTACGGATTATGTGTACATGTCTAACCAAAATCACCAGTGGCCAGTGATTTCGGTTATTGATTTATGTACAATCAGATGTTCTTTGTCTCAAAATCGTTTATTGTCAGTAAATCAAACCAGTGACTAAACGGTCCACTTCACATTGTTTCTCTTAGTAGGATGAAAATAATCTGTTATTTATAGTGTGATTAAATTATATATAGAGAGCGATCAAAGAATGCTCCCTTTGCAATTGCTGGAGCTGTTAATCAAACAGCAGGAGTTTATCAGTGACTGAGTTCTGGACTCTTGCCAAAACTCCCGTTAGAATCAACAAATTTCTTATTTACATTATTGTGTTTGCACTGTTAGTAATTATGAAAGCATTTGTTAGTGTGCAGAAATCGAGTTACAATGACGAGATCACTGCATTCATGCACTCACCATGTCTGTGATCAGCTACATGCTCATCACTGCAACCTTTCAAGCCATGATCTAAATATAATTCCATAGATCTATATATAATCAACACTTTAGACGATTAGTAAACCTTGAGAACTGTAATAGTAAAAACATACTAAAAGTTTTCGAGAGTTCCACATGTAATACTTAGCTATTTTCATATGTAAACATGTCAGCCAATCACAGCAGAGGGCGTTTACACTGAAGTCTCACAGCAGCCACAGAGCGTTCAAATCAGAGGGCTAAAGGTGTGTTCACGCCATATCGTAATTACTGTAACTACGAGATTCTGGCTCGTAAAAAGTGTTCACGTCCTCGTAGAGCTCGCAATTACAGTTTGTAAGCTAGGGGTGTACCACGTGGCCACTGTACCACCTGACCGCAGTATATTCATTTAGGCGTTGATAGTGGTGCCATACAAACGCATAATTCCCAGTCCGAGAATGTGAACACCTCCGAATTTAATGTCACGTGTTGTCATCTCAAGATTATGGTATTTACGTGGTAGCATGAATGCAGCATTAAATCAGGGTAGAAAAAATACCTTTTATTTCTAAATTATGACAATTTAGATGTAAAAATCATACTAACATTATAAGTGCACCCCAGGAAACATTATAAAATATTGAAATAATGCAGTTCATGACCCCTTCAAATATCACCCCCTGAACTCAGAACATTTATTTCCCTTTTATACAATTGTATATAAACCTGATGGTGTCAAAGTCCTGGTGCTTCATACTATGTCAGTCAATCACTGAATCCCCACTGAAATACAGCAGCAGCGCAGCTGACCAAGTATTGATTAATTTGTATGGGCTCAGAATTATGGATTTTGAATAGCTAATATTACTTCGTCCCACTCAGGTTAACAGTTTATGCTGAAAAACTGTAAAAACGGACAAAAATGTAAAAGAATTTGCTTGTATATGAGTTCAGTTCTGTCATTGCAAAATCCTGGAGGGACTGTATAGGGGTTTGTTCAAATCACTAACCTTAATAGCAATAGTAACAGTGATGCTTGATTTAACACACCACTAATGAGAGGCAGCTGGAAAATCAGGGAGTGGCAAAAAGTGAAGGAAAGACAGACACAGAGTGGGACGCAGTGGTTAGACAATGCCACCCACCCAAACATGCCAGATGAGCCACAGAGGCGTCCAACGGTCCCTGCGTCTCTGTTCCGTCGTGTGCTTGTACTGACTCACACACTTTCGCCGCTGTTGGCACGCTGTCCTTTATGGCCTGAGTCAAACACACACAACCTCTCTGATTCTGAACACACATGTGGCTGCGGGGCACCCTGGAAACTTCATCTGCACAACATCTCCAAGATTACTCAACTCAACACTTCTGTCAGTTTCAACGAGGCGCATGTTTCTTCCATTGGGTGAATCACAGAATTGGGAAAACAACAAAGAGCTTCACTGCATGTTTCTAAGTGGCTGTGAAGCATTCTGGGTACTTATTACCCAACAAGTCTTATGCACAGCTGAACCACACAGCGCGTCCATCTGATGGACCTCAAGCATTGAAACACTTCACGCTGACTGTTTAAATTAAAGATTTGTTGAGATAATGATCACTGAATTTCAACAAGATGTTAACAGTTGTTGCGCTTGCTGTGAAGAACAAAGGTCTGGATGTAAACACGCCGCTTATCTGCTTCACTTCAATAACGTGCTGATCTCAGCTGAGGGAAACATAATCTCTGTGTTCAACTCTAGACCACTCTGGGGACAGGGGATAAAAGGGCCATAAAATCACATCGGAATTCTGAGAGTCATTCAGTTTCTGCTTCAATTTGAATTCGCCTAACACACACAAAACCACATGCATGCTTTGATTGCGGAGCGTGACTCCATGGCTCTTTGTGCTTTTATCTCACACAGACATAAGCTCATCTCAGAGGTATATTTATGTGTGCACTGTGTTGATTTGCATGATTTTTAATAAGAGAAACATTAACCTTTCCTTCACGGATGTAACAATCTACAGACATCAAAAACACAGGGAGGAATTGTAAAATATCTTTGCCAAATCGAGGGATGTAGGGGGTTTGACGCCATTTTATTTTGTACATATTTTCATATTGTTTTTTGGTTAGGGAGATAGGTAAGTTTAAACTGTATTTGTTTTCTTTATTTTCAAATTAGGAATTGTAGAGGTTTAAAAAAAGGATTCTTTTGTTTATTATTTTGGCCTTGTCTGCCCCTGACGCTAAACCCTCTGTAAAAAATAAATCTTTTCTTTTCGGAATCTCTCTGGTAGTGAGACTCATTTCTTCCTCTTCCTGTTGCGGCCGACCCCTAGACGGTCGTAACACAGACCTTCTGTGGAGAGACTTACCTCGCAGGTCTTGGGAGACAGGGCTTGTCTTGTATCCCATAATTCCTTGCATGGTTGTAGGCACTGCAGACAAACAAATAAACAGACCTGAGTATGGCCTATACATTTTTAAATCCGTGATGAAACAGAACACGCAAAAATTTGCATGGGAGCACAAGGAATGCACTGTTACAGTACAACTGCCAAGGGACATGTTCAAACTGTGTTGCATTGTGTAGATGGCAGAACTTCAAACTAATGTGACAAGCTGTTTGAAATATTGACAGATTGATGAATATTTCATGGGTTGCAGTCTTGGGTCTTAAATTTGACCCTGTCTAAATGTTGCAAGAGTCAAATACATTTATACACTGTGTTTATTTAGAGGTCCTACCCTAACCCAAAATTTTGAGGAGAAATTGAATCTCTTTAAATTTGTGTCCAAAATAATTTTCACTCACTCTTTCCCCATAAAGTGAACTATACTGCATTAAGGCCCTGGTGTACTTCAAATCAAATCACAGAACGAATAGCTGTCATGTCATTTTGAAATGTGGACAAAATGAAGGTGATTTTTAGGGAAGGTGACCAGTTAGTTTTGGTGGTTCGAAAAAGTTTGCCAGTGCAAACTTTTAGGAAAACTTCTCACTGGCTCACACCTTCTGACTGGACTTGAAAAGATCTTTTCCAGTCCTTTTTTCAAGTCTTTCATGCTGGATTTGCACAAACTGCATGAGCGGTAAGTTGTCATTTCTATTAATATGGGCACCGAAATGAAAACATGCTGCTCATGGCCTATGTAACTGGTGCTACTCGCAACTCCCGCTCCAAGCGGGGTACATCTTGCTTCCATAACACTCACCCCCCTAACTCTTGTCCGGGTCACGGCACCAATGAACTGTAACTGGTCCAACTCGCACCACTCTAATCGGGATTCAATCTGGCGTCAACTGGCATGCTAACACTACAGATTGCAGCCTCTAGCATCAGCAACAGCAACAGACGCCTGACCTCAATGGACTAGACAGAAGAAATTAATCTGAGAAGATTTCCTCGTCAAAGAGGGTGGAGCCCCAGAACCACACCCAACTATTACATCATTGCCACAGACCAATAGTAGGGCAAAAGTGTTTAGCAGTCTGTTAGCAAATTTTTTTAAACTCCCGAAACGAACTCCAAACAAACTTTGCTTTGGCCTGATTTTGTTCGAAATGACATCACAACAGTTCCTTCTTCAATTTCGCTTGAAGTATATCAGGGACATTGGTGAGCAGTTCCAGTTTCCACATGAAAAATAGTGTAAAATACAGTCGCTTACTGTATGTTCTCTCATGCTGCTAATAAGTTTATCCATGATGAAAGTAAAATTTCCAGTTTCCTGTCCTTTCTTTTCATTGCTTTAAGTTGTTGTAGGAGTAATTCTCTTGGCTTCATTCTGGTGTTTTAGTGATTACAATGGAAAACGATGGAGATATATTGGATATTGACTGCACTGTGTGCACAAACAGATTCAGTTTTATTAATGTGGTCAATCCCAAAGATCGGATTTGTGTGAACAAAGCCTTAGATATACAAGGATTCAAATATTCAGTACAAAGGATGACCACATTTGTTCCGTTTCAGAATCAAGTGTGCTTTTTCCTCTCTAATCTAAGTTATCCGTTCCCTGCGACGTGCTCCTGGTCAAACCCCCGCTGGCCGGGCCTCCAGTCGCTCATGTGCTGGAACATTTGAACACATCTGTTGTGTGTTATGTGATGGATTATACTGACATCTGCCCCCATCTATCCCCCACCTGAACAGACAGTTTTCATTTGGCTGCACTCAAAGTCAAGACCACGTTCAAAAAAGAAGAAAACGGACGGAAAATAGGAGAGAAGAGAGACATAGAGTGAGGCTGGTTTCACCTTACAGCAAAGATAATCTTATTATCAGTCTAAATCAGTCATTTATACAGACTTCGATTAAAATGGAAACAGAGATTCTGGTCAAAATATGCTCTTCTCTTAAGATAAATAAGATTTGTTTTCCTTCTGGTGATACTAATGTCTAGCCAATACCCATATCACTACAGACTGACAGTCAGCAGAAAGGAAAACAACCAAAGTCATCCAATACTAACACTCAAAAGGATAAAATATTCAAAAATAAAATATTTAATACAAATGTAGAGACAACTATAAGTACAGCATTTTGTTAGCTGATTCCCCTGAAAATATTACTTTCTTTGAGCAGCCCAAAATAGCAGAATTGTTGCAAACTTTCCATTTGTAAAAAAAAAGTACACTTCAGCAAACACTTTACAGTACTTATTATGGCAATAGTATACTTTAAGTGAGGGATAATGTACATCCAGCTGGTTGTTATCGCAAAACGGTAAATAACTGACCTTGGAATATCACAAGTGACCAATCAGAATCAAGCATTTCAGAGAGCGGTGTAATAAAATAATATATTTAAGTGTGAACTGGATGATTAATTGCATGTTAACTGCAATTAAATTAAAATGTATTATAATTTAAATTTATGTTATGTTTTAATATATTTATATGATAATTTGTAATGATGAAGAATTCAGCATATTTTTAAATATATTAAATTTAAATGTAATTTCAAATAACACTCTATAGTTCAAATTAAAATCAAGTATATTAGGTGCTTTTGTATGCTAGTCAACACATCAAAAAAGTGTACATCTTCAAAGCATGACAAAATAATTAAAACATGATTTAAAATGTATTTTAAAGTAAACCCTTTCAATTGACATGATTACAAAAAGCACTTGTGTGTTAAGAAACAGTAATGAAAGTGTACTCTCTTTAAGTACACTTAAGTGGCCTTTTATTTCATTAATATTACATTGTCTGCAAGTACAGTTTTTTAAATTATACTTGTAATATTTAAAGTACACTACAAACGCACATTTAATACAATTATGTGCACTTCTTTTTCAAAATGAGGTAGTGCGAGTTTTGGATGGGACTTGGATTATCAACCAATGGCAAAAAACTTTCTCCTCAAGCCCCTCCATATGTGGACAACAAGCCATATTTGTTTACCTTTATCAAACAAATATGTAAATTCATGTATTGTCAGCTATGATGTCCTGATGGAGTATTTTTCACATTTCTATCCATTCAGTTGAAGTCAGTACGTTCAGTACAGCTCCTGTGTGTCCAACCTCCATCTAATGACTGCTGACG
>RJVU01067364.1:6117902-6128529 GCA_003731715.1 Anabarilius grahami | reverse complement strand
CAGCCTGTGAGTCATCAATATGACAACACACTCCTGAGGGGAAGGGAGTGATGGGGTGAGACCAAGAGATCTGGACTGAATCACAAGCTGGCCGTCTCCCCTGTGTTTTGTGAACTACAACCACAAACTCTACAGCAGGGGGTGAGTGCATTGAGATCAGTAGCTGTGACACAGGTTATCAGTGACTAATTTCCCTGAGACAAAGGGCTCTGGCATGATACACATGGGAATGTGGGATCTCATTTTTCAATGATTCTCAAATGACTCGTTGGATGAATCAGTCTCTCTAAATCCCTCCTTTCCATGAGCCTACTCTGCTCTGATTGGCCAGACAGCCCTGTCTGTTGTGATTGGTCTACTGCTTACAGCGCGTGCGGAAACAAACACCCATTACCATAACTGAACTTTAGCTCTGGAGGTTTCCTAAAGCTCAGAGATTACACACACTGTAAAGACAGTAACATTGGCGTCGATTTTACCATATCCATCTGAATGATGGATATGGTAATATCCATTTACCATGTCCAATGATGAAATATTGGATGAACTAGCTATTCAACCGGAGCCTCATAGCAAGGATGACTTGAGCAGGATGTTTCTCAGTGATACGCTACTCAGTTTGACATTCATTATGAGATGTTGCAACAGTAAAGGCTGATTTATACTTATGTGTCGGACTTACGCCGGAGCCGCTGCACCGTAGGCTATGTGTCTGTTTTCATTTATACTTCTACGTAGTTGTCCGCGTCAACATGCATGCAGACTACTAGGAGACAGTTTCCGCAGTCATGTTGAGTATCAAGGCAAAAGCCAAAGAAGAAGCAGCTTGTCATGTACGTTGTCAGAGAAGCTTACAACTAGAAGCGGCAAATAGGCAACAACTTTTGTTGCAATTTGACTGCATGTGTCCACTGAAACAGAGCGTTTTTTCATTCCTATTGAAGTTGAAAAAGCTCACTCTTCTCCAATTGCTCTGCGCCAGTTTTTTGACCTGAGGGAGGGGTTCGAGCAGACCAATCACAGCGCTTGCGGTCCGCGTAGTATTGGCGCGTTGTTACATTTTTGAAGAGGTGCACGTCAGGCTACGTCGTAGGCTACGCATGGCGTACACTATGGCGTACACTCGACGCAGAAGTATAAATCAGCCTTAATTCCTCTACATCAGCATTAACAATCAGTTTCTAATTTATTACGGTGCACATGTGGGAACTGTATTAATAACTGTATTAATAACTGCACATATGTTAGCCGAGCACTAACTACTGATGTAACAAGTTTGTAAAACAAATCTTGCTCCATCCTTTATCATAACTCAAAGTAGTAAGAACAACAGACAATCTGCATTAATAGACACAGTTTTAGGTAATAGTGGGCCACAGCTGATTAGCAGAAGTATTTCAGTAAGACAATACGTGAGTTAGCAGGTTAGCTGGAGATATATACACAATTTTGGTAAAGAAAGTGCAGCAGTTCAATGTTCCTTATGACTTTAGGCGTTCCATTTTGGTTATTCTATGGTCACATAAGAATGTTACAAAGAGGATATGTGGGACATTAACAGAACGTTCCCACATGGTCCTCTGTTGGTCATTTAATAACGTTCCCGATATGAGTTTGGGGGGACGTTCTATTTTGGTTATTTTATGGTCGCACGAGAACATTACAAAGAGGACATTTGGGAAGTTATCAGAACGTCCTATAGTAATAGTCCCCTAAACATTCCCAGAACTTCCTGAATGTTCCCTGAAGGTCCATCAAATAACATCCCCCAACCCTTAAAAGAACACATCGTGACCATCTCTAAACGTTCTGGGAACGTTACCAGGTGACAGGATAGATGTTGATGTTTTATAGAAAATAATAAAGTTTGAAGTCACCGTTACGGAGGTGAGCGTTTGCTTTAGATGGGCTCTTGATTCTTGACATTTTAAAATTAGATTTTCTCTGGCTGCTTTAACTGATACCAAAACACGCTTATTACAGCAAAAATTGCGAGAGAACTTTTGATCAGATGAATTTGGTTATTTAATGATGGTGATTCAATCATCATGGAGAGTCCTGATTCACTGATCCTTTCCAGAGTCTAAACTCTGAGTGTGTTAACTGTTAGTTTTGTGATGCTCAGAGTTAATGTTTATCTGAAAATTGTCACCATTGCTGAGGTTCATTTGCTGAATCTTGATGTCTGTGTGAGTCTACATGATCCTGTCTGAATAATTTCTGCATAATGACTTAAAAACTTTCAAAATATCAAAGCAGGACAGGATTTTATGCAATATTATAGGGCTACAATAACGTGAGAGAAAGACAATATTCAGAGATCAGTAAATAAGGCCACTATTTGATGATGTCATCATCAATAAGCAACCAAAATAATCTGATCAGAATTTTTTCCCTCACAAATTTTTTTTTAAACAAATGTGCTTTAGAAACACACAGTTACAACAATTGGAGAAAAACTAAAGTTAAAATGTAATGGGTCAGGAGCCCAACTAAAGCAAGCACTTCCCTCCATAACGGTGACTTCAAACTTTATCATTTTTAATAAAACATCAACACCTCATTAAGAAGTTTTGAATGATAGAGTCAGACTGGTTTGTAATAAGTGAAGATGCTGATATTTAGAGAGATCTGTTAGTGTTTAATGTTCTGTTTCTGTTATCTGAGTTTTGTGAGGTCAACATTGTGCTGAAGAGTAGAGCCTGTGCTTCAGTCAGTGATGAGCTGAAAGACACTGACGTTATGCTGCATGTTGCTTTATTTAAAGACAGTAACTGTGTAGCTGCTGATGCAGTGATACAGTGGTTACATTAGCTCATGCGTGTGCTGTTGTCAGCTGATGACTTACTGCAAGAGATTTGTTTTTTTACAGAAAAGGTTTCATAATAATCCAGGAAATACCTGTAGAGTGCATTTTTTGTAAGATATTAAAGAAAAATTAGTTTTGGTTTGAACAGCCACTTTTGTTAATCAATTTAGCTCTAATTTTCAATAAATATTTTTGACAAGGGCAGCAGGGATGTTCTGAGAATATTTCCAATTAAATTATGGTTCCCTAAACGTTCAGAGAACGTCCTGAATGTTCTGTGAAGGTCCGCCAAATAACGTCCCCCAACCCTTAAAAGAACTTCACATCGTGACCGTCTCTGAACGTACTGGGAACGTTACTAGGCAACATTCTTAACACCAGTGGGCACGTTCTGAGAATGTTCTGGGAACATAAAATTTCTAGCGGGGTTCAAAATGTCGACAAAACAATAAAAAGATTTGAATTATACACCACTATTGTGATATTGTTCAGCATAAACTGAGTCAGACATGTAACCCAAAGGTCGGGGGATCAAGGGTGAAATGCAGAGCACATATTCTGAGTATGGGACACCATACTAGGCTACACCTCACGTAGATAGATCCAGCACTTTTATTTTCCACTTTTATTCGACCTCATGCTGACAGTTAGCAACTGGTCTGTAAATAAGCCTGAATGGGTCAAACTGGTGGACATTACAGAGGCCCTGTTTACACCTGGTATTAGGAGTTAACAAGAGGTAATCCAGTCACATATCACAATTTTCACTTGTCATTTTTCCATTAATATAACTCAAAATTACTTGAAATAACAAGTGAGCTGGTTTTTATGGGACACACATGATGACTAATGATCTGAAAAGAAAGAGACTATTAATAATCCTAACTGTACAAGAGACACAACAACAAAGCATCCCTGAAATGTCAGCTAGATTGTGTTAACTAGACTATCCCCTGTGAAGGCCTCATCGACATGATAGCCAATGGCACAGATCCTCAACAAAACCATTTCCATACCGGCATGATGAATTTGATCTTCAACCAGATAGAACTGGATTAAATATTTTGACTGTTCCAATCCCAAATTGATTTATGATCCGTAACACTGCCTGAATCATAATCATGCACTGTTCGTTGTTGGCCCCGACTGAGCCTGGTTTCTCCCTAGGTTTTTTTTCTCCATTTTTGTCACCTGATGGAGTTTGGGTTTTGGTTAGTTGGGGACACTTGATATTCAGCAATGTTTTTGATCTGCCTGCATTGACACCATTGTATGAGCACTGAACTGAGCTAGATGATGACATCACTGTTTTCTCCAGAGCTGCTGTATAGAAAAATGAACTAAAAATGACTAATGACTAATGTTATTGTCATTTTTAGTTATTGGCGATTCTATTACACGGAACGTGAAAATAGAGACACCAGCCACCATAGTCACATGTTTGCCGGGAGCCAGAGCACCTGACATCAAAGCAAATTTAAAAGTGCTGGCTAATGCCAATCGTAAATACTCTAAAATTATTATTCACGTCGGCACAAATGATGTTCGACTTCGCCAGTCGGAGATCACTAAAATTAATATTAAAGAGGTGTGTGAACTCGCAAGTACAATGTCAGGAGAAGTAATTTGCTCTGGTCCCCTTCCTGTTCGTAGGAGTGATGAGATAGTTAGCAGATTATCATCACTCAATGGCTGGTTGTCTAAGTGGTGTCCGCAGAATAATATAGGTTTCATAGACAATTGGAAAAGTTTTTGGGGCAGACCTGACCTGTTGAAAAGAGATGGTATTCATCCCTCTCGGGATGGTGCTGCTCTTCTCTCTAGTAATATGGCACATAGTCTTAGAACTAAAACATGACAAACTGGGGCCCAGGACAGGAAGCAGACAGACTGGCTAAACCGACCGTCTGCTAGCTGCCTCACGTTACAGAAGTCAGATAATTCCCAACACATAGAAACTCTCGCACCTAGATATTATCACATAGAGACTGTGTCTGTACTCCGAATTAGTAAAAACAAAAAACTTCCAAACCCATTTAATGGTAAAAATTTAATTGATGTTCAACAAATAAAAAATAGAGATAATAATGATAAACAAATGATAAAGCTTGGGTTGTTAAATATTAGATCACTTTCTTCAAAAGCACTTATTGTGAACGATATTATCACAGACAATAATCTAGATGTGCTGTGTTTGACAGAAACCTGGCTAAAACCGGACGATTACATTACTTTAAATGAGTCTAGCCCTCAAGGTTATGATTATAGACACAATCCTCGACAGAAAGGCAAAGGGGGAGGTGTTGCTGTAATTTATAGTAATATTTACAGTATCAGCCAGAAGTCTTTCAAATATAATTCCTTCGAAGTGATGGTGCTTTACGTAACATTATGTAAGTTGACATTTGTGCTGGCTACTGTATACAGGCCACCAGGACACCATACAGACTTTATCAAAGAAATTGCCGATTTTCTATCAGAATTAGTACTAGCTGCAGATAAAGTCCTTGTTGTTGGTGATTTTAATATCCATGTAGATAATAAAAAAGACTCATTGGGATTGGCATTTACAGACATTCTAAACTCTATTGGTGTTAGACAACACGTGTCAGGACCCACTCATTGTCGTAATCATACTTTAGATCTAATATTGTCACATGGAATCGATATTGATGCCGTTGAAATTCTGCAGCAGAGTGACGACATCTCAGATCATTATCTAGTCTCGTGTATACTACATTTAGTTAAAGCGGCTAAACTGCCTCCCTGCCATAAATATGGTAGAACCATCACTTCTACCACTAAAGATCGCTTTATAAATAATCTTCCTGATCAGTTTCATCGCCTTAGCATACCAGACAGCTTAGAAGACCTCGATGTTGCAACAGAAACTATTGCCTCTGTCTTTTCCAGCACATTAGACTCAGTTGCTCCTTTGCGTTTAAAAAAGATTAAGGAAATTAATCCAACGCCATGGTACAATGAGCACACTCGGGCCCTAAAAACAGCAGCTAGAAAAATGGAGCGCAGCTGGAAGAAAACAAAACTAGAAGTATTTCGCATTTCGTGGAGAGAGAGAATGATTGAGTACAGAAAGGCCTTAAAAACTGCTAGATCTGCCTATTTTTCAAAACTTTTAGAAGAAAATAAACACAACCCTAGGTATTTATTTGATACAGTGGCTAAATTAACAAGAAATAAAGCTTCAACTTCTGATGTTTCCAAAGAGCACAGCAGTAATGACTTTATGAACTTCTTTACTTGCAAGATTGATAATATTAGAGAGAAAATTATAACCATGCAACCGTCTACTACAGTATTGTGTCAGACAGTGCATTGTAGTGTCCCTGAAGAAAAATTCAAATCATTTACTGCTTTAGGAGAGGAAGAATTGTCTAAACTTGTTAAATCATCAAAATCATCCACATGTATGTTAGACCCTATACCGACTAAGCTATTGAAAGAGATGCTTCCAGAGGTCATAGATCCTCTTCTTAATATTGTTAATTCATCTTTATCACTAGGATACGTACCAAAAACTTTTAAGCTGGCTGTTATTAAACCTCTTATTAAAAAACCACAACTTGATCCTAGAGAATTAGTCAATTACAGGCCGATTTCAAATCTCACTTTTCTGTCAAAAATACTAGAAAAGGCAGTTTCATCACAACTATGTTCCTTTTTAGAAAGAAATAGTATCTGTGAGGATTTCCAGTCAGGATTTAGACCGTACCATAGTACTGAGACTGCTCTCATTAGAGTTACTAATGATTTGCTCTTATCATCAGATCGTGGTTGTATCTCTCTATTAGTGTTACTGGATCTTAGTGCTGCATTTGACACTATTGATCACAATATTCTTCTAAATAGACTCGAAAACTATGTTGGCATTAGTGGAATTGCATTGGCATGGTTCAAATCATACTTATCTGACCGTTATCAGTTTGTAGTAGTAAACGATGAGATGTCATATCAATCACAAGTTAAATATGGAGTACCGCAAGGCTCAGTACTAGGACCGTTGCTTTTCACTCTGTACATGCTACCCTTGGGAGATATCATTAGGAAGCATGGCGTTAGTTTTCATTGATACGCTGATGATACTCAGCTCTATATCTCTTCGCGCCCTGACGAAACTTACCAATTCGCTAAATTAACAGAATGTATAGCTGATATAAAAAACTGGATGACCAGTAATTTCCTACTACTAAATTCAGAAAAAACAGAGATTCTAATTTTTGGACCGAAAACTTCTTCACGCAATAACCTAGAATACTGTCTAACACTTGATGGCTGCTCTGTTAAGTCTTCGTCGTCAGTTAGGAACCTGGGTGTGCTCTTTGATACCAATCTTTCATTTGAAGGCCATGTTACTAGCATCTGTAAAACCGCATTCTTCCATCTTAAAAATATATCTAAACTACGACATATGCTCTCAATGAAAAATGCAGAACAGTTAGTTCATGCGTTCATGACCTCAAGGCTAGATTACTGTAACGCTCTACTGGGTGGTTGTTCCTCCCGCTTGATAAATAAACTACAGCTCGTACAAAATGCAGCAGCTAGAGTTCTTACTAGAACTAGGAAGTATGACCATATTAGCCCAGTTCTGTCATCACTGCATTGGCTTCCTGTTAAACATCGTATAGATTTTAAAATCTTGCTAATTACTTACAAAGCACTAAATGGTTTAGCTCCCCAGTACCTAAGCGAGCTCTTAATGCATTATAGTCCTTCACGTTTATTGCGATCTCAGAATTCAGGCCAGCTGATAATACCTAGAATATCAAAATCAACCGCAGGCGGTAGATCCTTCTCCTATTTGGCACCTAAACTCTGGAACAATCTTCCTAGCATTGTTCGGGATGCAGACACACTCTGTCAGTTTAAATCTAGACTAAAAACGTATCTCTTTAACCTGGCATACACATAACACATTATCAATTTATATTTTCAAATCCGTTAAAGGATTATTAGGCTGCATAAAATAGGTCAGCCGGAACCAGGAACACTTTCTATAACACCAGATGTACTCGTTACATCTGAAAAAGAATGGCATCTACGCTAATATTAGTATTTCTGTTTATCCCGAGGTTTACCGTAGTCAACCGGATCCGGGCCGTATTCAGCTGAGACCAAGGACCGGAGCCATGACACGACCACAACGCAGCCCTGAAGTATCAGCAGAGATCGAGTCGACTAGATCATCCATTGTGAAGACATCATCAACACGACAGCCAGTAGCACAGTTCCTCAACAAACCGTCCATACCGGCGTGATGAATACGATCCTCAACTGGACATGACCACAACGCAGCCCTGAAGTATCAGCAGAGATCGAGTCAACTAGATCATCCATCGTAAAGGCCCTTATCGATACGACAGCCAGTAGCACAGTTCCTCAACAAACCGTCCATACCGACGTGATGAATACGATCCTCAACTGGATGGAACTGAAATAAACACTTTGATTGGTGCGATCCTATCAGACTTATGATAGCAACCTGATTCGTAACAAAGCACTGTTCGCCAGAGGAGAACTGGCCCCCCGACTAAGCCTGGTTTCTCCCAAGGTTTTTTTTTTTCTCCATTTTAACACCTATTTGCCAACTGTTTGCCACCTGATGTCACCTGATGGAGTTTGGGTTCCTTGCTGCTGTCGCCTTTGGCTTGCTTAGTTGGGGACACTTGACATTTGACTTGACATTCGATATTCAACAGTATTCTTGACATTTAATCAACAGTGCTTCTGATCTGCCTGCATTGACACTATTCTTTAAGAGCTGCTTTGCAGCCAAAATTATGTACCAGTTATCAATGTAAAGCTGCTTTGACACAATCTGCATTGTAAAAAGCGCTATATAAATAAAGGTGACTTGACTTGACTTGACTAATGACTTTTACAATGGAATGAATCACTACAGAACTTACTTAAGCTGGACAATGACACAATTTTCTTCTAGAGCTGCTGTGCAGCTAACATTATTTTCCTGTTATCATTGTAAAGCTGCTTTGACACAATCTGCATTGTAAAAAAGGGCTATATAAATAAAGGTGACTTGACTTAATTGTTATTGTTTATTGTTCTGAGGATTAATGGATTAATGATTAATAAATTGTTTAGAGAATTCCGATGAATGCTCCAAACTTTCATTTCGTGGACTAAAAGCTTTCTTTAATTTAGTGTTGAAGATAAATGTTTTCTGAATGCCACCCCACAGAGAAGAGGGCTCCTCATCCTCCTCCTCCAGATCAGAAAAACCGGGACATATTTGCTTCAAGAAGAGCGCTGCTCTTTGCCCTTGTCAGGCTGCATTGACTGCTCCCTGGCAGAAACGTTGTGGGAGACTTTACACTTCATCATCTTTGACAGTGAAGAAAAGCTGATATTTCAACACGAGATGAGGGTGTGATTAAAATTTTATCAGGTGATAAAAGTATTAGAAGGACTAACAGATCAAATATCCACAAAATATTTTAGACATTTAATTTTTCCAATAACTAAAACCTTGCAATAATTATCGTTGCCACTTCTAAATACAAAATATAATTTTGTTGAATAAATATATATATATTATGAATTATATATATTATATGAATTTCATGTCATAGGATGTCATAGGTCAATATTTAATGAGTGTGAAGATATCATTTGTAAAGTGTTTATAATACACTGTAATAGTATTTATCTTATAGTGTTATATATATATAAAACCTTATTATTAAACTCATTATATAAAACTATGTTGTCAGTGCACTACAAATTAACTGGATCTTTATTTTGTCAATAAAACTGACAGAAACAGATCCAAGCCCTAAGAGGTTTCTTTTCCTGTAATGCTGGCAAAACCACACAGCAATTAAAGGGTTAAACTCTTAACCATTAATACTCTCTCTCTCTCTCTCTCTCTCTCTCTCTCTCTCTCAGAGAGAGATCTAAAGATCAGTTGGAGACTGTAGACTGTTTACCAGTAAATTGAGCCAGAATATTCAACAACATTTTAAATTCTAAATTGTGACAGAAAGTAGTCTTTAATCATGTCTAAATATATATATCCAAATGCAATACCTGATGAAATGCAGTCATTTCTGAAACACTGTTCTCAGCAACAAGAGTTTGATTTACCCAATGCTACCATCTAGAGGTTATACTATGCATTACATTTGATTTTTTTATTTTATTTCTTTAAACCAGATGGCACTAATCTGCTGCTTATACATCTTGCATTAATAAAACACAGAAAATTGTCTGGCATGATGAGAACAATATATGTACTGAGTTTGGTGACTGTAGGTAAAACTAACCCCCTCACTTTTGTCAAAAGGTTGCGCTACAGAGCTCCATCTCCACGTGTGTTTCTAAGCTTTGCCAGTGTCTACTAGCTGACAACTCTGATGTGTGTGTCTTGTTTCATGTAATTTGAAGCATGCTAAGAGCCTCAAAAACACCCAAGAAGATTATTAAAGTTTTATGCATTGCCATGGCAACAGTATTTAAGATATCAAGAATCCTTTCAAAAGTTTTTTTTTTTTTTTGATAAAATTTATATTTTTTATTCAGCAAGGGCACATTAAACTGATCGAAAATGACAGTAAAGGCATTTATAATGTTACAAAAGATTTATATTTCTAATAAATACTTTTGTCACTGTTTATCAACAGAAACCTGTATCAGGGTTTCCACAACAGCAAAACCATTATAATGAATAATAATAATAAAAACTGCACTGTCCAAATAAAATCAAGATCTGAACATTCAGTTAATAAAATCATTACTACAAAATGACTTTACTGTAATCATACTTTTTTTTTTTTTTTT
>RJVU01067364.1:6070518-6115561 GCA_003731715.1 Anabarilius grahami | reverse complement strand
ATCATGCACACATAAATGCAGAAAAAAAGTGTTTTTTAATAATCTAGAAGAAAAACAAACAGGACAACTACAACATAAACAATACCAGACAAGGAACAGAATGAAACAAGGTTTAAATACAAGGAGCAAACAAAGGGAAATAATCAACGTGACAAACTAGGAAAACAACAACCGTAACATGGAGAGGTTTGCAATACAGATGTTTTCTTATTTACAACATGACAATGTGTAGCTGCTACGCTGAACTATTGCATCTTACAAGGCAGCGGCAGAACGTAGGAGGCAGGTATAAGTGGCTTTATTCCGCTGTCGTCTCCGCCAGTTTCAAAACGTCTCCTTTATATTGTCATTTTCTGCTTGTCTGGCACTTTCTGTTTCTGCAACAACACAACATTGTTTCTGCAGCGATATTCAGCATGTTTCCTATAACAACGTCTGAGGTTTATGTTTAACGTGGCGTAAAAAATCATATAAACAGACTTTCAGAAATGCGATTTGAAAAGGATTTAAAATCACATGTAAATGTAGCACAAAACGGATTTGTAAAAATCACATTTCATGTGATTTTTGGCTGTTCACACTAACTAAATCTGATTGGATTTCAATCGGATATGCAAAAAAAGAAAAAGAAAAAAAAAGAATTTGTACTGGCAGTGTTTTCTGGTGTGAAACACAAAAAGAGATGATTAGTGGAATGTTCATGCTGCCCTTTTCTGAAAGTTAGGACTATGATTTGTCTAACTGAAAATCGTGGTTTCTGGTTTAAACCTGTTTCGTTCAGTTTGTCTAAAACAAATAACATTACCCATAGAACAATGTAAAATAAGCTAATTTAGCTTTTGTTTATGGTAAAATTAAATTTTAAAATGCCAGAAAATCCTACATTAAGTAACATGTTAATTATGTCTACAGATATTAAAGTATTATCTTTATAATAAATAAAGTGTATTTTGTGTATATACAAATGTCTGTAACAAATTAGATTTTTTTTAAAGCGCCAGGTTTTACCATCAGTTTCAGAGTGAGTCTCATCCTTTGGAAGAGCATCAAAGTGGATTCGCAGCACAGAAAACTACATCTTCTCGACACGAACAACACAAACCAAACTCTTCCAGTCACAGCTACAGCTACAGTGTTTGAGGGTCAAAGTAGACAAAGTAAGCAATATGTAAATTTGTTACATTGTTACGTAGCTATGTAACAGGACGTGAGACTGAATTTACTGATGACTTGTTTCAGCAGTTCAGAATCGATTCTTTCTTTTAGGAGACAATAAATGTATTTGTCATGTATAAATGTACTTTGATTCTTTAAAACTCCACAGATCTTTTACATGCATATTACACACAACATGAAAGGGAATACTCGAAAGAGCATAATAGGGGCACTTTAAGTGGGTCTAAAGTTTAATTTTTTTTCAGTGTGTCAAGATCAAAAANCCCCCCCCCCCCAAAAAAAACACCATAAAAACATTATGAGTCCATAAGTTGTTAGACAACGCCGTTTGAAACAAAGAAAAAAAATGCTCAGCATAATCACATTAAGACAAATAAAAACAGACTGATTTTACAGAAACATCAGATTGAAGTTGACACGAGTTCAAAAGCTCTTAAAACCCTTGAATTGCTTTTTTCCCATGGTTGCAAACATCTGTGAGTGAGTGAACGAGTTTCTAACATCTGTTGTGGAGGTGATATCAATATCATGCTTGCTTATGAAATAGTTTCCTCTCAGTAGCTGGTGCGTTAATCGCTTTCAAATGGATCCTTTGTAATGTACGATCCAATCAATCAGGGTAAAGAATGCGAACTGGCCATGAACCTCATCAGTACAGTGAGTTTATTTATCTGGCCTGTAGTTATGTTTACACAGGGAACAGAAGAAAAACATCCTCAGAGTTTCATTTTCATCAGTTCATCAGTGCATTTGCCTGATGAAAAGTGACACTCATGTGTGGAGTGTGGGTAATATCCAGAGATACTCAACATTTTTATGAAATTTCACTGTTTTGAATTGAAAATATTCAGTTTTTTACATGATTCATGTAAATCATAACTGAATGTGATAAGACAAGAAACATTTTGCAATTTTTTACATATTAGACATACGAAAAAGAGTGATTGTGTGCATATTTAAAAAAAAATATTTGCAAATTATTTCATAACTACAATAGACCTGAAACTTTTACCGTACTTATTTCCTTTTCTTTATTTCCTTAAATCCCTTTTTAATCATTTAATTATTTATTTCCTTTAAATAAAAGACCAATAACACAATAATATCCACCCACCCCGCAAGCAAAAAAAAAAAAAAGAAAAAAAAGAAAAGCAAAACAAACTTTGGTCCCCCAATTCTCAAGACATGGTTACAGCCAGGATTCTAAGCGCTGCAGTTTTGTCGACTGACGCTTTCTGAAGGTAACTCTTCTTTTACATTTAGAGCGATTTTTAGAACTATATCTTGACTGTTATAGTTATCATCCTTGATGTAAACGGGCCTTTAATCTTTTTTATTTATGTTTGGATATTTTTAAAGGAAAGCAAGAATAAAATGATTAAATAAATAATGACTAAGACATGCAAACAAAATGCAAACAAATTGGCATGAGGTAAATGACAACATAGTTCTAATCTGATTGGAAATTAAGTTGTGTTTATAAGATTCCTGGTTGATCTAGTGAGGAAGAATTAGTCTTTGGATTCAGTTTTAGTGGCATTACAGTTTTTTTCGATTGCTAAACGACAGTAGGCACAACTGGAGTCACATGTGCAAAACTCTAACTACAGTCTACACAGCAGCAGTTCATGTGGACCAAACTCTAGTTCGTTTTTCATTGCTTGAACACAGTTTTCAAAACTCTACACACTTATCCCATGACTTTAACCACAACCTGCACAACACTGTGGATTTACAGCACTTTGTTCAAATGCTAACACACTGCTGTCAAAACTGTGAACCACACATTCAAAACAGAATAGATTTCAGCCTTGTGCCTTTCAAACACTGCTGATTGCAGTTTCAGCTGAAAGGCTAAGCAGGTGTCTTGTTTTAGACTTGTTAGTGAACACACACACACACACACACACACACACACACATATATATATATATATAGGTAGAGCTCAGAAAGACTAATTTTGGAAATGGAACAAGGAAGACGGGTTCGGGGAGGGAGAAGGGTGGCAGGGAGAGGGCGGATGTGTGGAGGAAGACAAAGAAGACAAAGAGCTGTTATTTCAGATGAAATAAGGGCTACACTTATAGACCATGTCGTGAACCATGGTCTCTTATTGAGAGAGGCAGGGTTGAGGGTGCAACCCAATCTGCAAAGATCCACAGTGGCATCTGTAATGTGAATTTTTCTTTACCTTAAAGAATTGTTATCTTCTAAAAATTTAAATAAATCATGTGAAAGAATGTCACTCTTTTCTTTGAAGAAAATATTACTTTGTATGAAGTCACTGAAATTGTTCAAACTGTAAAGATGAAAAGTTTGTATTTTCTGTGTTGGTGTTTGATGCTAGTGTTTTTACTTTCAGTGTGTTCTGAGTGACAGTGTGTGTTATCTCAGTGAGGGTTGTGCATAGTGTTTGGCTGCACTGAGCCTGTTTTGAACCATGTGTTAAGAGTTGTGTTGCTTGGAATGAGTTTTGCAGGTGATGTGAACTGTTTAGCTCAGGTGACTGTTGGTAGTGCAGACTGTAGTTAGAGTTTTGCACATGTAGCCCCAGTTGTGCTCACTGTCGTTTAGCAATCGAAAAAAACTGTAAATGTTTCAAAGATATCCAGAGTTTTGTATGAGATGCTTATTTGCAGGTAAAATTATATCCACAAGCAGATATTCTGAGTTTTCTGAGTTGCATGAAACAATCTGTGCTTATTTTTGGACAAACAGAAATTCTGAAAACAAAGTCTAACCAAAGTTACTGAACACCAAGTGAGGACTGATTTGATTACACCTGCACTACAGCCTGAGGGTTATAAATGTTCATGTAAAAGTAAATAAGAAATGAATGAGATGTAAGTGACAGCTAATAAACGTGTTTTGGATAGGTTATTGACTCAAATATTGAGATAAACAAGCATGAGGTGTGATGGAAATGAATGAGATGGGGCCAAGAAACTGAAATAAGTCAATAAGAAACATGATGCTGAACGTTCAATAATAACTGCATTAGAAAACAGAACACAGGCACCCTGAGGCACTTCTGAGGTCATTGTAAAATTAAGATTGAGCTCAAATGTTCTGGACAAACGATAATTCAGTCAAATAATTGGATGATAAAGAGTGCCAAAACCAGAGTCAAGGAACCATTTTTGCCAAGTACTTACTCTTGAGCGTTACAGCCATCTTACTTGACTGTTGCCAACCATGTGTCTTCATAAACGATTGTGCATAAACTACCAACCAAATCACACTTTACAGTAAGGTCCCATTAGTTAATACATTAACTTTCATAACAATGAGCAATACATTTGTTATGTCATCTATAAATCTTTGTTACTACTTTGTTACTAAAAATACAACTGTTCATTGTTAGTTCATTTTGGATCATATTCATTATATAATATTAACAGATTCAACATTTCACTTGAAATTAACATTGGCTAGGATTATGTGGTAACACTTTTCAGTAAGGTTTCATAGTTGATTAATTATTAATTAAAATTAATTAATAGTTAACTACTGTAATTAACATGAACTAAGAATACTTCTATAGCATTTATTAATCTTAGATGATGTTAATTTCAACATTTACTAATACATTATTAAAATCAAAAGTTGCATTTGTTAATCAATGCATAAACAACTGGATTTTTATTAACTAACATTAACAAAGATGAATAAATACTGTAGCAAATGTATTGCTCATCGTTTGCTCATGTTAGATAATACATTAACTAATGTTATCAAATGAGACCTTATTGTAAAGTGTTAGTATAAAAACTTTAGAAGTATTTTTCATTGATAGTTCATGTTAACTACTATACCCTACTAATGTTAACAAATGAAACGTTATTGTAAAGTGATACTGAATAAATGCTTCTCTGATCAGATAATGATTTGTTTTTCGATGGTCCACTTTAGACATTCTACTAACTTTAAGTAACACTGCAACTACTTTTTCAACTAACTCTTAAGGTGATGATACACGGGGCAACTTTTTGAGCAATGTTGCCGGGCAATGTTGCTGAGCAACGTTGCTTGGGCACTTTCCCACTGAGAATGAGGAACAAATTTATATCTAGATACGTTAGATCGGTCGTGGGCAATTTTTTGAAATCCTCCAATCAGAATGTTAGCAGCCGATCACGTGACAAGTTCAGAGATTTCAGAAAAAATTAAAACAAGATGGCGGCCTCTCAGCGGCAGTGGAGCGGAGAAAAGGAGTGTGAACTTATATCTTTTTACGCTAGTAAGTTGTCATGCGTCAACCCAAAACAGAGAATTTACCTCATATATTGCTTAAAATACCAACAACTGTCCAAAGTAGTAAGTGTAAGCTGTAATTAAGCCATTGAATGTTTCCAGTTAAATACTAAAAAGACGTGCCTTGTTCAACGTCCGTAGTAGCGTAGACTGTAGGGCGTAGGGCGTATGGCACATGAATATAGTTTTTGAAGCGATCGACACGGGTTCGAATCCGCCTTTTGCTGAACTCGCTCTTCTCCCTTTTCCTATCACAAATCAGATCGGAAAGGCATTTATTTTTAATAAAAATGAAGAAAATATTTGAAAAGTTGAAATAAAGTGCCTAACAAGTGTTTATAATAAAGTATTTATTGGGTTGTCAATAGATTTGCTCCTCTCTGATTAGTTGCTGCCAACTGTCCATTGCCCCAATTAGTTGCCCTGTGTCTCATCAGGTTGCCCGTTGACGGCAACATTGCCCGGCAACATTGCTCAAAAAGTTGCCATGTGTATCATCACCTTTAGAGTATTAGTAGATTGTAGTAGACTGTTAGCAGAGGTTTGGGTTTGGGTTAGTAGAATAAGTTGACATGTTACTTGTAGTTAGTAGAATGTCTGTTGAGGAGCATCAAAATAAAGTGTTAGCAGATATTAAGCAGAGAGTCTACTAAGAGTTAGTTGACATGTAGTTGCAAAGTTACTTATAGTTAGTAGAGTGTTTTAAGTGGACCATCGAAATAAAGTGTTACCGATTATTTTGTATGTATGTCATTATAAACCAGAGGAGCTTTAAAGGGGTGTTTGACATGGTGGAACAAATTCAGAAAATTTTCTGAGAACTAGCGCAGAACCCTCCAAGATCTTTTGAAAGCCGTGCAGAACAAGATGGCAACA
The DNA here is from genome assembly GCA_003731715.1 of Anabarilius grahami. Classification (NCBI taxonomy): domain Eukaryota; kingdom Metazoa; phylum Chordata; class Actinopteri; order Cypriniformes; family Xenocyprididae; genus Anabarilius; species Anabarilius grahami. The sequence continues at coordinate 6,109,255 of RJVU01067364.1, read as the reverse complement.
AATCGGAGAAAGCTGTGCTCGCTGCAAGGGGCCAAAGGAAAATGGAACGGTAGACTGTGTTCCCAGGTATCGCCTCCGATGAACCTTCAAATGCCAGACGTGAAAAACTGAAACATTAGGAGAGCTAGTGTAGCACAAGAAAGAGTCGAAGTCCATTCATTTCTCAGTGTCATGAATAACTCAAATGGCTTATCCATATGGAAGTTGATGAAAAACGTCCATACCACCCCCTTACGAAACACAAATCATCTTGGACTTGATTTTGAAAGACACTGTCCAGAGGTCCCTTCTTGACCTTTCAACATTCTCATTTTGCCTGAGCATGATTCAAGAGGAAGGCTGCATGTTCTGATTTAGTGTCCTGACATGTACATTCTCATGGGCTCCAACCTCACTATGACAAAAACCATATGTGCAGAAACATCTATTATTCAGACTAAGAGTGTTTCTGAATCCTGTGAGTGCTCTAGTAAAAGTGTGAACTCCTTCACAGTGAAACGTCAGCCTCCTTGACGAATATAGGACTGGTCGGTCATTAAGGTGTCACACGGGGCAGCGAATGAACTGGAAAACAGCCGTTGCTTGCTGCAGTTAAAATCAGCACACAATCTGCACTGGTGCATTATAGGAACAACCTGGGTGTTCCGAAAGTCTGCAATCCATTGACTTGCCATTGCAGTTCAGGTGTCTGCGGGCCACACGCAACATGCTCACAGCAAACATGTTGCTAAGGGTGGAGAAACTACGACACAAGGCCATGGAGTTCATCAGCCAGCAGAAGCTCTCAGCAGCGAGGAGGAGTTGTCTACACACAGCAGCTTTCTCTCATATGGTTCAAATGAATCCGTCATCATAAACTATTTTACGTGCCGTTAAAGGTAACAGAGCATATTTCAGATATGTAAATGCTAACCAACCATGGTTTACTTTAGGAACTGTAATGTTGGCTTTGAGACTATTTGTGGTTTTGAAACTAAATGTATTGCTTTAGGTGAAAACCACAGTTGATTTCATGATTTTGTGATATTTGGTGCTTTCATATGAGAATGTGTAGAGCACTTTAACCGTGGAGCAGCTTGAACTGGGGTTAAATGTTACAAAATTGATGTATTTAAGCTTCTGAAACAAACAAACAAACAAACAAAAAAAGTCACAGACAGTAGAGCCATCATAATACCTTAATCACATCTTGCAGTGCAATACCAGCTATATATCTGGAGTACATTCACTGTACATTCCATTTTGTCAGACAAACTCTGTTTTTAAGGTTACATATATAGGCCTAATACATATTACTAGTCTGACGTGACATCAATGATTGATAATGTAAACAATGATTGGTCATGGTAATGCGTGACATTACATTTTGCTGAATTAGAAATTCAATAACTCTATAATACGGAGTCAAATACGGATCTTATTTTAAATTTTATACTTACAACAATTTTTGGCAGCGCCCATACACAAGCCATGTTCACTTTAGGATCTCTCTCTCTCTCTCTCTCTCTCTCTCTCTCTCTCTCTCTCTCACACACACACACACACACGCACACACACACACACACACATGCAGACACACACACAATTAAAAAAATGTGACGCAGTGTTAAACTTCCATCAAGCCAGTGTTTGCATATTATGATAATTACAGTAATCTGCAGGCAGCTAAAAAAGACAGCATTTAAAGTTCTTTTCATCTTTTAAAGAAACACATTTTCTTAAGAAAACATTTGAGAAGTTCTTAAGTATTTTTCAAGAATTGCATTTAGGGACATTCTTATGAAATTTCTTAACTTCTTTCTTAAGATTTTTGTGAATCAGGCGCCAGGATCATTGCCAGTAAATTAACTTATTAGGAATATCTTGAAATGTTTATTTTAACTTGTAAACTGTAATTATTAAGTAGTTTAAAACTATAATAAATAAAAATAAAATAAGGATTTTATTCACCATTTTTTAAGGTAAAGATAATTTTTGTTTATGATAACAGACTGGGTTTATGATACTATACAGTCATTTCCAAAGTTGAAACTGTGTTTATCCATAACAGTGACTTAAAATATGTACTTTAGGTACGGGAGTGGCATATTTTGAGTTGTGGTATTTGGGTTAGTTTTTGGGCAATTTCGATTGGTAATTGGACTAGTTTTTTGCTAGTTTTGATTGGCAAACAGGCTGTTTTGATATGCAGATTTGGCAACTCTTGCAACAGTAATTGTAAGTTGTAATGTAAATATTTTGAATGACTGTGTCCGAAATTGCCCCCCATACCCTTAAATAGGGCACTATTTGAGGGGACAGCCATTTGTAGTGGTGCCCAAAACCATAGTGGACATTATCGAGTGCATTTATTCAATCCCACAATGCACCGCAATAAAGAGTGTACAACCGATGTACACTCTACTAGAGAATACCCATAATGCACTGTGAGGGTCATGCCAAATTAATTCCCATGTTTTGCCAGAAGATAGTGCCCGCTGCTGAATCATTTGCTGTGTTCATGCCATGTCGTAATTACTGTAGTCTCAAATGACAACACACAACGTTCTATTCGGAGCTGGTCACATCCTTGGACTGGGAATTTTGCATTTCTATGGCAGCATTTTCAACGCCTAAATTAATCTGTAGAGGTCAGGTAGAACAGCGGTCACGTGGTACAAGTAGGAGCTCTCAGAATATTAAAATATTACATTTTACAAGCTGTAATAACGAGCTCTACCAGGGCGTGAGGAACAGGATTGAGAACCACTGCCTTACAAGAATACTGTGTCACTAGTATTTTGAGGCTTGGGAATCGTGATAAGACTAGGCGCTACTAGGCTGATTTATCAGCATGAGAATCAAAATAAAATATTAATGGCTTTCACAAACATAATGAGATTCATTTTAAATCTCCAATATCACCAGTTGCCAAACAATGCTGGAATAAGTTCTTCTGTGAAACTTCCAGGAACTATTAAATGTAACAAGCTCCCAAAATCCCAAACAATACAACCCCTGAAGCAGGAACCTGCTGAGTCAACAGTGGCCATCACTGCCCTCATGACTTCAGCACAAGGCTCAGGGACTGAACACCATGCTCAGCTAGAGAGGAGGGTTGGCCACACACAGAGAGACCCTCATGTGCTGCACTGATTACCCTCCAGGTGTTTGGCTCACCTGCTGATCAGGTTTCAAAGCTTGTGCCCGAGCCCATCCAGGGTCAAGCCCATCAGGGCAGTAGGGTGAGCCATTCTGATTCTTCCATCTGGGTGATTTTTGGGTGAACTATCCCTTTAAGTATACTTGCCAAGTATACTTCATGTAGTAAGTATACTAAAAAATGAATGTTCTAGTATGTACAATGTATACTTGTAAGTGTTCTATTTCAGTACTTCTTGGAACTATATACACACACACACAAACACACTTAATAAAAACGGTATAATTTAGTATTTTAAGTACAAGTATAGGCCCTAATATTCTTATACTTTTATGTATAATTATCAGTTAATTAAGTATAATTTTGTTAAGTATTTCTAAGAACTATAAGTAAAAAGTAGACAATGTTATTTTTTTATTTATTTTTTTAAGAAAAGAAGTAGTATATAACAACACCACACTTGAGTAAACTTATTTTTTGTAAGGGATAGGAGGGGATTTGCCGGACATTCAGTTTAACAGATCAACTGATCATGCACTTAAAATATACAAACAAAAAATTAAGATGTATAAAGTCCTTCACAACCAATCAAGACATTACAAGAAAAAGAAAGAAACTGTCTTTCTGGAGTGCTTTAAACAAATAAACAGGAGCTAATTTCAAGTGCACTTTTAGAGACACAGCTCAGTCCAGGAGGATGTGAAAAAGCTTATTTTCATAAGAAACACAACATTTACTTTACCTGTTATTGGAAAGGCTGATGGTGGATTACTTCCATCTGAAAGCAATTAGGATGGCTTAAACGCTTGGTGTGAGAAATACAGCTTTCAAGAGGAATGTTTTGCTCTTTTTCATTCAGGGATTTTAAAGCTCAGGCCCTCAGGGTGAGCAGTTGTTGGTGATCAGCGGACGGCAGCCAGAGATGTCTGGGTTTAGGCAATTACCATTAATGAGCTAACCATGTTTACTGGCTTATCAGAGGGCAATTACGGTCGCATATCACTATTCTAAAAAAACTCAGTCTCTGGTAGTCTTCATGGTCTGCTTGAGTCTCAGTTCCTCTGATCTAACCCTGTGTTTGAGAGCTAAAAGCAAACACCACTGGCACTGTTTGAGTGAAGCATGTGCCATTTAAAAGCCCATTTAAAACCTTGCGATGTAAAATAATTTTAAAAGGTTTAAAAGGCTATAAGTTAGACAATGTCTGAGTTAATGTTAACATCACTAATATTCACAAACCAAGCTCATCAACAATTTTGCAACACGATATTGCGCATTCTTCCATGTTTCATGACATTTTCTAAGTGAAAATTTCAGTGAGTGCCACTAAAAGGGCATTCAGTTTTATTTGAAATAGATGAATCTGCCAGCGGTCAAAATAATGTACCATCTACACTAAACCCTAAACACACCTGATAGTGTTAACAAAAGCAAACACGAGATAAAAACAAATTTGCTGAAACAACTGTGCCATTTTATCTTGCTTCTACAAGTCTTTGATCTCTTTAATCGTGTTAAAGACTCATGTTTAATGGGACTCGTATAGAGTGCTACACATCACAAGTGCAGTGTTGTACCAGGTGAGCCATTGAGCAAGTTTACTATGTCAGAAAAGCCACACATATGGAGCTACTTATGTGATGCAAATGTCAAAATGTATTAGTTTACAATTCATCAATTATGTTAAAAGTATTTTAAGCTCACATCATAGTGATACGCAAGAAAACCACAAAAAATAAGTCTTTATTAATTGATAATCTGTATTTGAAAATATGACAAAAGGATGAAAAGTTGGTGTTTTAGTGCCACTGGTGTTTATGTTTTTGGAGTTTTGCAAAAATGTTGGTATAGAGGCATGATTTTCCAACGAGTCTAGTCTATGTCCAAATCCAAAGAACTCTTCAAATCCTTGCAAATGCACTCTAGATGGAAAGAGAGGTGTTCTATAAATGCTTATTACCCCCATCATGTCCTTAAATAATTATTTCCTAAGGGGCAAACCAATTAGAAAAAAACAAACTTGGTCTTTAAACATGTTCACAACACATTTTACTTCTGTAATGTAACTGATTTTATCCTGGAACTGATTGGATGGTCATAAGTGATCACTATAGGAGACATCAGCTGATAAGATATTACAGAGGCGGAGCAAGGTATTACATTTTGATGGAAGAGTACTAAAACATTTTTTTTCCTTTGGAGCAATATGCAAACATGACCCAACCTCAAAAAGATATTTAAGTGTAAGGAAGTGTAAGGAACATCAAATATTAAAATCGAAATCTTTCTATTTATCTAATAATGTACTGCATCACAAAATGACAGTAATCTGGTGGAAGGAAAGAGCTGTAATAAGAAAAAAAATACTGCTGTTCACATTGGGTTTCCAGTTGCCATTAGACATGAATAAGGTTTAGTGTACGTACAGGGCATGTGGTTTGTATAAAGGCATTGACCTTTGGCCATTTCCTCGTACTAAAAGGAAATTACATTTGAACAGAGTTTTATTTAGCAGCACTGAGGCAGTATGAGAAGCTGAAAACTTAATGAATAATGTCAAGCTCATTAATCTGAAAACATCTTACCTGTGAACATCTCCTGTGGTTCTCACACCAACCCAAAACATGGTCATTCTGAAAGAGACCAAGAAACACATGCAAATGATTGCAATGACAATACAACTTTTTCAACTGTCTCAAGTCACCAAGTATGAATAATATAAAATAGAGTGGAAATTATATTTTCATATCCCACACTAGAGAAAGTTCTGACAGACAAGGATGTATAAGATGTGTTTTGAGGGTATGGGAAGACTGGAAGTGGTCAGTTTGACATATAAATACAGCAAATAGGTATTCTAAAAGCACAATTGTGTCACGTAGCACAGGCAAAGTGTTGAGGAATGAATTGCAATGTAAATATTTATTAAAGGGGTGGTTGATTATGATTTCACTTTTTTAACTTTAGTTAGTGTGTAATGTTGCTGTTTGAGCAGAAACAAGACCTGCAAAGTTAGGATGCTCAAAGTTCAAAGCAAACGGAGATATTTTCTTTTAAACAAATTGCTTTTTAATGATTACAACAAATGGATGGTAGGGGCTACAACGAGCTTCTTCCCGGGTTAGTGACATCACTAACCCTAAAATTTATATAAACACTGTCCCCAAGAACATGCAACAAAGGGGTGAGGCCATGTTATTGCAATACAAAACATAACATAACACAAATGCAATAGCATGTCATAAAAGAAAGATGACAATATAAGTTATAACCATAATTAAACTAAACTATACCTGTTCTATCTAAATGCAGCATATATTCTCTGGCTCTAGGCATCTTACAACAGTTCCGACACGAGTGAGTTATAGATTATCATGACAAAAATATAGTAATCAATGACTTTAAGATAGTTAACTCCACATCAGCTACATAAATTCATCAGCTAGTTTGAACATAAAAGGTTGAACAGTTTCTGACATTTTCAGTGAGTCTGCGTGAGGTAATCAGAGCTGCTAACACGAGCTCTTGAAACTCCGCCCTCTTCTTGGGAGCAGCAGCTCATTTGCATTTAAAGGGACACAAAAACGGATAGTTTTTGCTCACCCTCAAAAAGTGACAATCTTAACATGCTATAAAAAATTATCTGTGGGGTATTTTGAGCTGAAACTTTACATACACACTCTGGGGACATCAGAGACTTATTTTAAATCTTGTAAAAGTGGCATTATATGACCCCTTTAAAGCAAGAAGACAATCTCAGAAGAAGGTAGCGACAGGTGCTTTCAAAACACTTTTGTTTCAAACCAGTGGTTCAAAGTTGCGTATCAAACTGCTAAATGGTCGCCCCTAGTGAAACATTTTCAAACAGTTGTGATGTGAAAAAAAAAAAACTTGTTTATTGAAATCTTTATGAAACCATAAACTAGTGTCTGTATCTTTTTTTTTAAAACTTTGAATCAGTTGAACCAAGAAGTTTTTTATAAAACTTTGAATCAGTTGAACCAATTGCTTCACAAAATGAATCACTGTATCAAAGCTCTCAAACTCTGGTGACGCCTCCTGGTCAGAATGGTGTAAATGCAACAAAAACTCAGCCCAAACAATAATGAAACACCTTTTGCAACCAATTGCAAATGTTTTATTGAAAGTGTCATCTATTAAAACAATTAACAAATCATCTTATACCATTGTTTTGTTTGTTTTATGGAGAGCTTGGTTAATCAGGCCAATAAGAGACTATTTTACAACTCTTCATTATACAAATGTATCAATCAAAATGTCTACAAATGTAGAAAACTGATCAGAGATTAGGTAAAAAGCTTAATTTCTCTCATCACTAAAAAACATATAATCCCAAAAAATTGCAAAACACGACAGATTAACGAGTAAGGTAAATCAAGATCAGACAAATGACCCAGGGCTAGAAATACACTGGAAAACGAGAACTAAACTATACACAAAAATAAAAAAACAAAGGAACAGATAGGACCAGGAGGTAAACATAGCAAATTTAAAGACACATTCAATCAAATAAACAAAAATAGTCTTATACCATAAAAGTCCACAAGATAAATGTGACAAATTGAACAGGTTGCTTTTAAATTCTCATTGGTCAATGAATGCCTATACTGAGTAGCGTTTTTGGCATCACTTTCTGATGAGTCATCTATTCGGCATATTTCTAAGACAGTTCCCTTTCGAATGGGAACTCACACTGCATCCTAAGATGCTAATGCGGAATGCCGGTGTCTGAAGCACGTCAAAGCACGACAATGGCATTGGCCAGCGACAGCCCATTTCGTCACTACCGGTGCGACCAGAGTATAAATAGGGTGCCTGTAGTACACGTCATCCTCGTTCTTGTCTTCAGGAGCTGTTTTTTTGTTGTGATGTGTCAAAGGCAGTATGGTAGCTAACTCTTTCAGGAAGTGTGTTCACCTATGCCAGGGCTATCTGACACCTGATGACACACATGAGCAGTGCATGATTTGCTTGGGCAAGGAGCATGCTCACTCAGTCCTCGAGGACTTAGAAGGTTGATTGCCATCTCTGAGGAGGGTAAGGATTTAAATCCGTCAGCCATATAAAAGTCTTGACCGAATTTTCTGTGAAAAAACTCTGCTCTCATTTGTCCCTTCTCTGCAAACAAGCCTGCACTGGCCTGTTACAGGCCCACTTAGGGCTAGCATAAGGGCCCTCAGCAGGCTCCCCTGAGAATTTGCTCATTGGCAAAACGTTGGCCCCTTAGCACTGGCCCTGCACGGGCAGCCCTCACTTAGCCCCAAGGAATCCCTCACTGGGCCCACACAGGGCCCGCACTATTAATATACAACAATAAATCTAGCAGCACAGGGTGCCACACATTTACCATTAATGAAAATAAAGGTTAATGATCATTAAAAAAGAAATGGTCAATGACTGGCAGGGGCGTCTGCCATTCAAATATTTCCTAAATCATACTCTGTAAAATGTAAATCTCTTTGATTCTGATCACTACATGATGATTGAATCATCAATAAGTAATCAACTTCATCTAACCTGAATTTCTCTTGCAATTTTTGTTTAACCCTCTGGGGTCTGAGGATTTTTGGGGCCCTGGAGAAGTTTTGACATGCCCTGACATTTGTGCTTTTTTCAGTTGTTCATAAACATATAAATGACACAAGTGTCATTACACTGTATTCAGCACAAACTAGGCTACAATAATATGTGAGGAACATGTATGTACATGTTTGTGTTTTTGAAGGAATAACGTTTATGCGTGGTTATTGAAAAAACAAAAAACTTAAGTCACTGAAATAAGGCCTAAAAATATATATTAAATCTGTGTTCACAAGACTTCTGGGTATTGGAGGTTGTAAACTAGAGTTTTTGCTTCAGAATGAAGTAAAAATTATACTGCTTACTCATTCATTTATGACAATATATTGATTTAGTTTTTGTAAGACACTTTTTGTCAAAAAAACACAGTATGTGTGGAGGCGTGAGTCATCATGAATAATGGATCATTTACACCTGAGAAGACAAAAGAATCGCATAATAATGACCTGAAATGACTTGCATATTAATGAGCTCTTTCAGACTGGTAGGCTGTGAAAAAACCCTCTGTGATCATGCTGATAACAGGATTAATATCCACTATGGACAAAAAAAAACATGATTTTTGTGATCTCATGCATGCACGTATTATCGCACATGATGTGAAGAAAATTTTGTATAGCCCTATGTTAGATTACAGTACCAGTCAAAAGATTGGACACACTTATTTTTTTTAAAAAGTCTCAAGTCTCTAACCAAATAATGGTTTTCTATTTTAATATACTTTAAAATATAATGTATTTCTGTGTGGCAAAGCGTCTGAACATTCCTACCTCTATGGCATTTCATATAGGCTACTATATTTGTTATATAGCCTAAATGTTAATGTGCAGTTGACAAACTATACATCATTAAAAAGATCTAAGACTCAAGCTTCACATTTTGACTCTTAAAATCTTACATTGACCATAATATGCTTAAAAGCATGCACATTTGGAGAAATATCGATGGATTCTCATATGTTTATATCAATTTTCTATACAGAGGAGTAATATTTATTCAGTATTTATAGTCATCACTGTGAGCGCTGGATACTGTGTTATACTGTGTTGTACTGTGTTTTCAATTCATACTTGCAGCTGGAGGGCGCTCTGCCCCTTTTGTCCACAAATGCCTCAGTAAAAGAAGAGGCATATCATGTGACAATCAAGGAACTAACAGAGGCCAGAGATCGCTAAATATGGCTATTCAAAACACTTTTGAAGACAATAAATACACGATTGAAACGATGTATGCATGTATTGACTGAATTTGCGTCTGAATATCGTTCGCTCCGTGGGCGTGGCCGCATTAGTGGATAATGAGCTGAATCACAGACTTCTGACATGGCTCTCTTTTCATACAGATTACATAAACAGAAAATTTTTGTTTTCGATTTGACTTACACGATTTAAAACCTGACATCTCAACGTTTCTTTTGACATAAGTGTAATTTTTTTGTGATTAGTATTCACTAAGTTACAGTTCGTTTTTTGAGAACTATCAGATTGGACTTCGTTCAGAGGGAGACGAGAGATCACGCATCATGTTTGTTTTCTTTATTTTACAAAAAGCACAACATTTTGTTTTTACTCTGAGTGTACACAAAAAAAGAAGATATTCCACAGATTAAAATGGTGTATAACTCTTAATTGTATGTGCAACATCGACAGAGTATTTTGAGTCTCTTTCACACTGGTAAGAAAAAAAAACGCGGTGGTATCGCCGGCGTGACCGTTAGACCTCAGAGTGTTAAACAAATGTTTATATGCTATAACACAGTTATAGCAGCCAGAGAAACATTAAAGTTAAGAAGTCAAGGGTCAAGAGCCCAACTAAAGCAAATGCTCACCTCTATAATGGTGACTTCAAAATTTACTATCGTTCTATTGCTCATAACTTCCTTGCTGTTTGAAGCCAATTTATTCAAATTAGATCCAGCCAGCATGTCCTGTGTCCTTTTTAGAAGGTTGATTGCCATCTCTGAGAAGGGTAAGGATTTAAATCCGTCAGCCATATAAAAGTCTTGACCGAATTCCTGTTCTGCTTCTTGAGCTGCACGACGAAGACAGTAAATGGCCACTGCCAGAGATGGACTGTACCAAATATGTGTACCTTCATACGGCATTCTGTGACCTCATTCTCTGGGTTATTTTCTTGAAACCAGAGGAACCTGAGGTGGTTCCTGTCTGCAGGTTGAACTTTAAAGCAGTGTAACATTTATTGTATGTCTACGCTGAAGGCAACAGGCTCTTTGTGAAAACGCATGAGGACTCCGACTGTTGTTGAGGTCAGGACCCGTCAAGAGAACCTTGTTCAGTGATGCACCTTTGCATTGAGCGTTCGAGTCAAAGACCACTCAGATCTGGGATGGTTTTTTTGGATGGTATATGCCGAAAGAAGGTAAATACCAACACTGTTCATTGGGACCAACTGAAGGAGCTATTTCTGCCTGATCATTTTTTAAATAGTTTTTCCATAAAGGCTACAAAGTCTTTTTTCATATCAGGCTTCCTCCTGAAAGATCGTAGAAGTGAACTGAAGCGTTCCACAGCTTGTGGACGATTGTTCGGGAGATATTGCCTTTGCTGTTTGAATGGGAGTGGGGCAACCCATGAATTTTCCTCATCTTTATAGACTTCTCTGTCCATGATCTGCAGAAAGTGTCTGTCGTCGATTGACAGAGATCTTTTCTCATCGTCTTTTGTTCTCTGAAATACATCCCATTCTGTTAGTCTTCCCTCCTTGATAAGGAACTTGGTGAGTGACATGCTTTGGAATCTATCCTTTACAGTGTAATTGTTAGGACATAGGCGAAAGTATGTAGACTGACCGTTCTCCATAATGTTGGTGTGGTAAGTTTGGACGAAGGTAGGCTTATGAACTTTCCCGAGGCACATGTCTCCAATGATAACCCATCCTAAGTCCAACTTTTGCACAAAAGGAGCATTTGGTGGCCCGTTCACTTGCTTATGGGTTTTGTGGACTCTGATCATATCTCTGCCTAACAGGAGAAGAATAGGAACTTGAAGATCAGGCTCTGGAATGTACCTCGCAAGATGTTTTAGGTGCCTGTGGTTACCAACCACTTGTGGAGTGGGGATTTCAGAGCGATTGTCTGGAATTTCTCTACACTCAAGAAGCACTGGCAAGGGTAGGACTAAGTTTCCATCAATGGATTCCACTTGAAAGCCTCGTGCTTGTCTGCCTTCTGTTTTGACTGTACCTGCGCATGTTTTGAGAGTATAGGCTATGTTACACTCTGTAATGCCAAATAGATAAAAGAATTCTGATCTTGCGAGTGATCTGTTACTTTGATTGTCTTATATCGCATACATTTTGACTGCTTTCTCTGGGTGGCTTTCAAGAAATACCTTCACAATACATACCTTCGAGCATGAGCGTGGAATTTGACTTTCTCCACATACCTCTGTACAGGCTGAGGAAACCTCAGATTCCATGTCCTCACTTACTTTGTGATCTTCTGATGTAGGAGATCGTAGTTCTCTGGTCCATGGTGCTGGACCTGGATGGAGTGTTGCCATGTGGGTAACGCTGCCACTTTCTGAACACTTAAGTGAAGTGAAGTGAAGTGAAGTGACGTGGCCAAGTATGGTGACCCATACTCGGAATTTGTGCTCTGCATTTAACCATCCAAGTGCACACACACAGCAGTGAACACACACACCGTGAACACACACCCGGAGCAGTGGGCAGCCATTGCTGCGGTGCCCGGGGAGCAGTTTAACAACCTGTTTTTTGCCATGTGTGTTATGGAGCTGCAACATTTGAAGCATATGCCTTGTTGTTTGAGCAATGACTTTCTCTCTTTCATAGGTTTCATCCTGAATCCTCTACATCTGGACAGAGGGTGAGGCTTATTGTGTAGAAAGCACTGTTTAGAAAGCACTGTGTAGAAAGCACTGGGTTTACCTTATTTTTAAGTTCGCTCTGTTCGCTTCCAATAAACTTTAAGTAAGCTAATGAGTTTTCAGAAGAGACCTGAGTCTTGTGTTTGGCGACGGCTCTGGGGAAAACAGGTTTGTTTGACCATCTGTTTGGTTTGCAAAATTCTTCAAACAGGTGAGAGAAAGAAACTTGGATCATTGTGCATTTTAGCTTGCTGACATACAAATTCTACTAGGAACTTAAAGAGTGGAAAGGAAACTCTGTAGTCCTCTTTGTACTTAGATCCCACTGTGAGCCACTTTTCTTGTAAACTGAACGGCAATTTTTGTATTATCGGATTTATTCCCCGTAGTGTGTCTAGATAGGAAAGACCTGCCAAATCGCCATCCTGCTTAGCTGCTAGGATCTCCATGAGCAAATCTCCCAGCTCATGCAATCTGTGATTGTCTATGTTGGATATTTTTGGGAAGCTCTCCAGTTTCCCAAATAGAACACTCTCTACCATTTCCGGCGAGCCACATGTTTCGTAAAGTCAATCCCAAATCAGACTGAGCCCTTGTAGTGGATGGTTAATGTGCACAGCTCTGATCTGTTTTGCATGCTCAGCTGACTCACACCCTAGCCATTTTACTAACAAGTCCATCTCCTCACTAGGGGAAAGGTTAAGGTCTTTAGTGGCATTTATGAAGGATGCCCTCCATGCTCTGAAAGTCTCTGGACGATCATTAAACTGCTTAAGGCCGGTGGACTCTAATTCACGTCTTCCAATAAACTTGACGACATCAGACATTTGGTTATTTGCATGCGAATTACTTTGATACGGTCCAGCTTGTAAGGGTGTAGCTGTCTGAGTTGGAGAATAGTTGAACATCACTCACCTGTCTCCGCTCCTTTCCTCACTGCCTTGAAATGTTGTAGATCGTGGGTGATACACATCTTGAGGTGACCTGGAGTACGCCTCATGCTGGACTGAGCGTGTAAAGTGTACATCTGTGGACTGCGAAATGGTAGGGTGCTACATGATCTCTGCATTGACAGGCTGAGACTTGGGTGGTGTGGCATAAAAACTATGCTGAATCTCCTGCTGCAATTCAGTAGTCTGTGTTTGTTGCAATTCTGAAACGTTTATGCCAACGTTTATGTTATCATAAAATGGCCCATCCAGCACTGGCATTTGTGTATCCACGACACTATCCGCCTGTTCCGATAAGTAAGCTTGCGTGTGTTCTGTTGTGTCCTCTAGCTCTATTACACTCAAATTTCTTCTACTTTCTTACTCTGCAGCTGTTTCTAAGGCCTCCGCCTTTGCTTGTATAGCCGTGACTCTATTTTCCAGCCTTAAAGTCCCTAATGATGCTTCAAGCTGTGCTTCTTGTATTTTCAGTTCGCTTTCTTTCTTAGCAAATGCTATTACCGCTTCAGCCTCTGCTCTAGCCATTGCAGCGACTGTGGTTATGGTCGATGAGCCTCATGAGTGCCGTGACGAACATGATGCATTAGATGCTTGCCTCTGTGATCCAGACTTGTTGCTTGATTTAGGCATTGTAGAAAGAAGATCACCTTATGAGCTGGCTAGCTCCCCACCACGGAGTGAGAAATTGGAGTTGGTCACCGAAGATTTTCATTTTACTTTTCTGCCCTTTATCTCAAATGCCTTGCTTGAGTATGCAGTCAGATAACACCTCCCAAAGACAACAGACACAGGAACGGTTTTCAAGATTTACTGCTGTCCAAGGAATAACATAAAACTGTAAAAGTGTACAGAATCAATAACACATTCACATATGCACAACAAAGGCTCTTTACATTCCTTATAGTTAGCATCAACTAAGAATATCAGAAAAGTATCAGAAATACATTGTGCAATTCACAAAATAAAGGGAAAATAAATTCTAACATTTGACCGTTTTATCATCTAACTGTTTTGTTATTGTATTAATTACAGATTATTTTTGTAATTTTAGATAAATTTGTATGTAATTTAAGAAAACAGAAAATACTCTATAAAAATACAGCCAAACAGAGCATAGGAAACGAAAATGCGGGCCTACACAAAACCTGCATGGGCCCAAAGGTACAAAAGTTGCTTTGGGCCCAAACGGGCTGGTCCACACTGGGCCATCATGGGCTTAATGTGGGCAGTTCGCTAGTGTGGACTGCTCACAGAGAGCCCGCAGTGAGCCCAAAGCTGTGGGACTCGCCTGGGCAAGCCAGCACTGGGCCTGTTTAGGTTTGGTGTGGGCTGGCCCTAGCCCACCGTGCCCGCAAAAGCCAGCATGGGCCCCACAGGGGCATGTTTGCAGGGTTTTCTCGAGGGAATTGGGACAATCATCTGTACCCTGTTGATCAGGACCTGCTTCAGCTTAGGCGAAGAGGAGTCTGAGATCGTGGGGTTCTCAGATGGAGCTAGCCAAGGAATTTGAGAGAGGTATGGCTATTTCTCATTCTTTGGTAGCTGAAAGCACTCGTGAGCCTTCCGTTTCTTCCCGATCTGCATGCTGAGGTGGAAAGATCTTGGAGGAAGCCATATTCGGCCTGTAATCATCCATTTCAGCATGCTAATTATGCTAGAGTGGAGGGGATGCTTGAGCATGGATATGAGTTGATACCACCATTTGAAGAGATGCTGGCTAGCTATCTCCCGCTGGGAGAGGCATCGTCGTTGAAGGCTCCCACTCTGCCGACCAAACCGCTGCGCAAGACATCACGGGCAGCAAAATAAAAGGCTCTTTTTCCATTGGATATAGATGAATTGACACTCACCTGTAATGAAACCAACTTGTCACCAAATCAAAGTGGGTCCCACCTTATGAATATATGAAAAAAGATACGAAAATGCAACTTTTCTACAGCTGACATACTTTAAGTCATTGAATTATGATCGAGCCAAAATGAACACATCCTTCGGGGTGCAAAGCGAAAGGCTAAACAGGCACGCAAAGAAGTGCAGTTCGTAATGTAGGCATGTGAGTTGTCATCATCTCCTTTGGATTGATTGTAATGTATTCTAAAAAATAAACATTTTCTGTCAATCATTTCTGGATAGATCATTTGCTGGTTTATTATAAATTTAAAAGAGCATGAGCGCCGTCGATGCGTCCAGATTGTTAGACAGTTTGAATTTGTGCGTACAATAAATGACATCGGGTCGGGATCTGACAAGCAAGATACTGAGGTAAAAGCAAAGTTTGTATTCAAAGTCAAAGAGCAAACACACTAGAGTATTTTTTAATGTTTCAAAAAAAAGTACCTCAACTGTCTGTATCTTTTAAATTCTGCTGTTTACATTACTGCTCTAACACAATTTGTTTTCAAAACATAAATATTGTTGTTATATTTATTGAGAAATAAGCATACAATTTTATGAAGTAATTAAGTCTATTTCAGCTTAGTAGTTTGTCTCTTTCACTTTCACTAGCAGTTGATTTGTGTAGGCTATATAGTGCAAATTTGAGGTATTGCACTGCAATACATATGAAGATATAGCCAATATTGGTTCAATAGGAGGAGGAAATCCTGTCCAAAAAATGATTAAGGCATGATGTTCATTTACTGAAGTGGTTTTCCTTTTCTTTCATTTTACTGTAGGTCTATAGAGTAGGCAAAACAGTTTGTTATCCCAAACAGTGGGTGGGTGTGTTAGGGGCCATTCACGCCTTGTCTTTTGCGCACTCAAGTTCGTTATTTCAAATGTAGATACGTGGCAAGCGCGCTCATAATAGAACTGACGCATTTTTTTCCGGGTGCAGGGAGATGAAATATTAGTAGGGGTGTGGAGCGGGGGCCTCCAACATAAATTTTGCCTAGGGCCACCAAATGTCTAGAACCGGCCCTGCCAGGCCGATCTACTGAAAGACCTGGATCAGAGTCAGGGGCTCGTCCCTGAGGCAGTGGCAGAACTGCGCCGCACCACAGATCTTGCCCTCCTTGCCACAAATTGCCATGTTGTTGGCAGTGTTTATTATTTATTCATATGGTTCGGCATAGGATACTGATTCTAGGTTTTTGATTTTGCGTAGTCAGGCCTCCTCTCATTCAGAGTAGTTTGTTAAGACTCATTTTTAGACTCCGCCCAGGTTGGCGCTGTTGAGTTGTTAGCTCTCTTGAGCCTCCTCAATAGAGCTGGTTGAGGCTCCTCTCATTTTTTAAAGTTATTTTGTGAGGCCTCCCTCTTTCAGAGCTCAGCCTGGGCAGGGCCTCCATTGGTTATGGCTCTATGAGCCTCCTATGAGTTATTTCCAGTGAAGCTTTGTTAGGTCTCCTCTCATTTTAGAGAGTTGGTGGCTGAGGACTCTGCTTCCTAGGGCTCCGCCTCGATAGCAATATCAAATCGTTAGGCCCTCTTTTGAGCCTCTTTGCTAAGCGGTGTTGGTGTTTTAGGTTGCTAGGTCTCTCGTTTAGAAATGTTATTTTCAGACCTCCGTTATTAGAGCCCAGCTGGTGTGGTTGCGCCAGGTTGTATGGCTCTCTTTGAGCCTCCTTGGTGCAACCACCCTTTTTGGGGGATCGTTGATACAGTAGGTTTCCTCTCCATTTAGAGACTCCACTTGGATGGCAGTATCGAGTGTGAGGCTCCTCTTAGCTTCCTTGGTAAGCAGTCCTTAGTATAGAATGTAGCTAGGCCTCCTCTCGCTTCAGATGGTCTTTCTGCTGAGGTCTCCAAAGGTATTTATACCAGGCCCTGCACTAAGCTGCTCTTGTAGCCAGGGTTTCTGGCCATAGGAAATAGAGTCTGTGATGACCGCTGAATTATATTGCTAGGACAGGGAACTTGACTCCGGCTAATTCCGTTGATGTCACTGACGTATGTCATGGCACTCAAATCCTTCAGCATTGCAGAGTGGGCATTTGTTTCCCATTAGCATCCTAGGACGCAGTGCGAGTTTCCAATCGAAAGGGAACGTCTCGGGTTACGAATGTAACCATGGTTCCCTGAGAAGGGGAACGAGACACTGCGTCCTGTTGCCATGTTCCAGGCTTGGAGTGGATGACGTGTACTACAGGTGCTCTATTTATACTCTGGTCACACCGGTGGTGAAGTCATGGGCTGTCGCTGGCCAGTCTCATTGTCATGTTTTGACATGTGCTTCAGACACTGGCATACCAGAGGCATTCCCATTAGCGTCCTAGGACACAGTGTCTTGTTCCCATTCGAAAGGGAACCATGGTTACATTCATAACCCGAGATGTTTTGTATGGTGGCCGAGAGAGCTCAACAAGCTGCAACAGAAGAAAACACATGCAAATAGATAAAACACCAGCAAATTAAGAAAACATCTTCATCAGTCAACACATGTGCTGCAAATACTCACTATGCAACCAAATACAGAAATGCACTGAAAATACTCACAACTCACATAGGATCGGGATGTTAAAATAAACAAACAAACAAAACAAAAAACAGTTGATAATACCTAGAATTTCAAAATTGACTGCTTTGGAACAGTCTTCCTAGCTTTGTTCGGGAAGCAGACACACTCTGTCAGTTTAAATATAGACTAAAAGCACATCTCTTTAACCTGGCATTCACATAACACATTTCTTTAACCTGGCATACACATAACACATTGTCTACTTCTATAACTCAAATCATGTAAATTGTTAGGCTGCATAAATTAGGTCAGCTGGAACCGGGAACACTTCCCATAACACCTGATGTACTGCTACATCATAAGAAGAATAGAATCTGCGCTAATATTAGTCTCTCTCTGTTTATCCCGAGGTTTACCGTAGTCTGCCAGATCCAGGCCGTGTCCAGATGAGATAAAGGACCTGCGCCTAGACACGACGACAACGCAGCCCTGAAGTGTCAACTAAACTGTCCCCTGCGAAGGCCTCCTTCCCTTTCCTTTCCCTATGTATAGATAAAATGTTATCAAAATGATTCCAGTTTGCATGGATCCTTGGAAATGACTAATAATTCTGTATTATGCGGGTGAGACAAGTAATTTTGCGATGTCACTTCGTAAAGAAAGACTAAGCGTCTGTGCACATACACATTCAAATGCGCATACCTATAGGCTAAATACGTAAATGAATGGCAAGAACACGTTAAAAGTCTTCTGTTTTCAGTTAAAAAGGTGTAATTTAAGCGGCCCCTAAGTTAATAATTAGTGATTTTTACAAGGTAAGTGATTCAATCAAAAACTTTAGCTTGATAACAACTTTTTTCTAGAGCTGCTGTAAAAAGCGCTATATAAATGAAGATGACTTGAGTTGACTCACATTTCAGGTCTTCGACAACACCACTGGTTTGTCCCAGCCAGGTTTGTCACTTGTTGGGGTCCCTTAGAAACATTTCTGTTGTGGTCTTTGCTATTTGCAGTGCATTTCTGTTTTTTGTTTGTGTTGTGAGTATTTGCAGCACGTGTTGTCAAACTGATGAAAATGTTTAATTTGCTAGTGTTTGTCAAAATACTTTGTCTATTTGCATGTGTTCAGCTGCATCGCATTGAGCTCTCTCAGCCACCGTGGTTTTAACTGTTTAACACAAGATCACCAGACTCCAATCAGTTATTACTGTTAAATGTAAATTTCTAATATATATTTGCTGTGGCCCTTAAGTGGCATTTGAAGCTTGAGGTCAGAACTCCTTCCAGCATGGGGTGAAGTGGGCAAGAATGAATCACACCACAAGAAGCGAACACATCATTACCACAGCCTCAAGCGTACGTCAACACCAAACCAAACCTTGTTTTGGAAAAGTGCTGGTGAGAAGTTAACCATAGCTAATAAATGACGTCCAGAAGTGTCTGTGTTTAGACTTCTATTACTGTATGTCATAGTGTCAGCATGCACCACAGGCGCGCAGATGGCACTGGGGACGGGGGGGACATGTCCCCCCCAGATTCATATTGACCCGATCCGTCCCCCCCTACGAACGGGGCAGAGCAAGGTGACACACAATAATAATCTACACCGGTCACTATTACTTTGTAGTCACGTTCTCACTACACGCTGTTCTGCTGTCAATAAACACACCATACCTGACGTTTACGCTCTGTGTGTGTGTGTGTGTGTGTGTGTGTGCGCGCGCGTGCTTGGCTTGCTACGACTCCTGAGTGACGCCGGGAGGGTTGCCAGGTTACAACAAAACCCACCCAATTGCTACTCAAAACAAGCCCAATCGCGTTTCAGGGGGACTGCTTCCCCGGTAAAAATCACATTTGGTGTTGCTTCAACCCGCAACATGAAAAACAGCGCGCGGAAATAGTGATGAAGTAGCCCAATTCTGCGGGAAAACCCATATGGAAAACCGCGGACTTGGCAACGCGGGGTCCTATGAGGAGCTGGTAGCTGCCTCAATCGTGCCTGTAGGAGTTAGAGCGGTAACCATAGTGATCATATGATACTATGACTGAGCTGACACCGACTGAGTCGGTGATTTCGGAATGAAGAGACAAAAAACAATCACCTCGTTTTTTAAAAAAACAAACAATGTAAGTATCCTGTGCCTGTTGACTTTCCCATATGTGGCAGGTTAGATTTTTTTGAAGGAGAATAGCTAGTTTGACAAAAATGCCCTTACGAAAATGAACCATGGTTTTAAATAAAACCAAAAAAATGTAGTTAAACCATGTAGTTAAACCATAGTTAAACCATGGTAACCACAAATTAACCATGGTTTTGCTACTCTAACCGATTTTAACCATGGTATTTGCCAAACATAAATTAGCCAAACATAATGGAAATAATGTTTTATCTGATCATTTAACCCATTGTACTGTATAAATTGAGTTCACTGTCATGCAAGCCACTATAAAAATAATTATAATAAGTAAATGTGTGTGGTGCAAGGTTTATGCAAACAACAAATAAAGGCCTACATAAACTTTTGACATCCTCTTATAGCAGGAAATCATGTTTTTTTTTTCTTTTTTGTATGGAGCAACGGAGGATATAGATTCTTAAATTATGGGCTAGGATGAAAAAAAAATCGTTTGAAAGATATTTCTGTAAATTGCAACAAACTTGTAATTAACACTTAAATTTCAAATGTTTAGTTATTCTTAGACATTTGAAATAGTAGTTTTAGCCATTCATTCTCAGGAATATGTTGTATTTCACATTGTTGTGAAATTCTATAGAGGTATAGAAAAATTATGAAATTATAACTTCGGCTGTTAATCGAAAGGTTGGTGGATCGTGCCCACCCAGGGACAAAGAGTGTTTAGCTTTCCTATAGCTCAAACAGTAGAGCATGGCGCTTGCAACGCCAAGGTCATAGTTTCGATTCCCAGGGAAAGCAAGAATTGACAAAATGTAAAATGTGTATCTTGAATGCAATGTAAGTCGCTTTGGATAAAAGTGTCTGCCAAATGCATAAATGTAAATGTATAACTGAAATGATAAGATTTAAAATATTTTTTTCCTGTTGTTTACCTTTGTTCATTGTTGTTTATCCGTGATTCCAAATAAGAATCCCCCAATGGCTTTTAAGTGCAAAGCATTAGCCCAAATTTTGCAAAGTAACTACTTGAGCACAAGTTAAAGCCCAAATTACGCCAAATAACTAATTGAGTTTAAATCATTTGCTGACAGCTTGGTCCCCCCCAGTTACAAATTCCTATCTGCGCCCCTGATGCACCACAAACATAAAGACTCCTCTGTAACTTCATTTAAAATGCAATCTAAATACTGCTCTAAAATGATGGCAAATGCAAACACACATAAGAGCGATCACCATGCAGGCGAACGCCACAGTAATTCTCCAGACACTCCCTCTGGGTAACCAATATTTATCCTCAGCAAACGTGAGTCACGCCTCCTCTGAGGTCCCACAAGGCTTTTGTGAGGGTTTAATTAGGACTTTAGGGACAGAGAGAGAGCCCATTGTGTGTCATGAAGTCTCCAGAAGTGATCTCCAAAGGAATGCTGTAGCGTAACATCATCTCAGGAGATCACATCAAGGCTAAATCCTTCTTGATGAGCTTCCCAGACTAAAGCTCTCACTCCACACCTTCAAACTAAATCAACTAAACCTGTAACACTTAAAGGTTTGTTTCACAAACTTTCATGAAGAGAAAAGAATAAATCCTCTTAGGTTTGTTTTATATGGGTTTATTTCTTTAAACACAGAAAACAAGAAGGTAAAATTGAAGTTAAATCCTTAGTCTTTGGGGCTGAAGACAAAGTCCGGTCCACTTAACAGAGATTTTGTCCCTTTATAAGAGATTTAGATTGAATCATGAAAACATTTATACAAAAAACTTTCTGTAGGCTGCTATACATCACTGTGGGAAAACAGTTAATGTATATTAAATAGCCACAAGTAATCATTAGTGTGGGTCATGAACTGTGATGTGTTTGCTTGGACAGATGAGGATAAATATATGACAGAGCTAAAGCTCAGCTCAAAGGTCTGTCTGTGTCATGTGTCTTCTGAAGCCCAGCCAAAACTAATATACACTTACTATATTTCTGATTTATACTTGAAATGCACCCAAGTTAATCTATCAGCTATCTGAAAAGCATTGTTAAAAAGGTCAGCAATAAATTAAGTCATTACTTATGTCTCGTACATCTCATCTTCATGTCAGTGACAATGGAACCCAAAACTGAAAATTTGATCTCTTTATATGATGATATAGTTTTAATTTAGGCTTTTATTCACATATAAACATTGATCAACACACACACACACACAGAGAGAGAGAGAGAGAGAGAGAGAGAGATCATTAAATATGGTAACCATAGACTGTAAAAAAAGATGGACAACGCGACGCCGCTTCCTTCCGTTGTATTGAACTGAAGCCAAAACGGACGCCGATGGGCGCTGACACGTTACGCAAAAACGTAAAAGAAAAAAGTTTAGAGCCTGGGCATGCGCAGAAAGAATCGTCAGTGGAGCCCGGAGACGGAGTCGCGGTATCAAACTTCCGCCCAGACGACTGCGTCATCATTGATGTATTTTAAATAGGCTATATAAATTATACACAATTTAAAATTCTACCTATAAAATA
This sequence comes from Anabarilius grahami, assembly GCA_003731715.1. Lineage (NCBI taxonomy): Eukaryota > Metazoa > Chordata > Actinopteri > Cypriniformes > Xenocyprididae > Anabarilius > Anabarilius grahami. The sequence continues at coordinate 6,086,665 of RJVU01067364.1, read as the reverse complement.
ATAGGCTATTCTGTTTCTAGAGCAATTATATTTTTGAAACAGCAAATTCAGTAGATAAACTCAATATAATACGCCACTAGAAACAACTCTAAAATGTCAGAAACGGTCCTGCCATTTTAAATAAAGTTAAACTAACATTACAGGAGATTGATTGTTGTAATTAGAGTAGACTATCACTAGTTTTGTCCAGCTAATTATTATTTTATACCCATAAAAATAATTAGTAACTGCCAGATAACAATCACCTGCTTTTTTTCCCGTCATGGCTAACGTTAGGCGTGTTATCTTAACTAATAAAGTTTATTAATTAGCTTATGAAGCCCACATTTAACGTTACAGAGAAAAGCTCAGATATCCGTCAGATCCTGTAGGTCAGTTAGTACAGTTGACTGCTGAACAACTCATTTTGTCGGTGTGAAATAACACAGAAATTGAAAATTATTATTTAGTTATATATCTTCAATCTCCCCTCGAAGCTCCGACAGTCCTCAGAGAAGCTGTCAATCAACTGTGAAACACGCCCCGTTTCTATAGCACCAAATTGCTAGCTAAAATCAAACTGATCACAAAAACGAATAATTGAATATATATCAGCGTGATAACAACTACCTTAAATGACCAAAACCATCTTTCGGAAAATTTTATTTGAAGCATAATTAATTTTTTTATTTTTTAACTTAAGTCTCATTCGTCTGCATTGAGAGGGCGGGGTTAATGACCTGTACTGCATCCAGCCTCCAGGGGGCGATCAAAGAGCCCGCAGCTTCCCTTTTCAGGACGTATGAGGCACACCCGATGGTAACAGGAAAGCTCAACCTTCCTTGTTTGCCATATTTGGTTTCCTCTTTTAGGTAAACTAACCCTTTAAAACATTGATCAAAACACACATACACAGACTATATGGCAACATTAACCTTAAACATCAACTAATCCTAAACCTCATTGGTTCTCGTGCAGTAGGCTACATTATGCATTATTCACATTAATTATGAACCTGTATATAGTAGTTCTTAGTAGTCCTCTATGAGGCATTAAAAAAAATAGTAGTTACTGATTAGCTAATAGTGAACTACATCATTCAACAGAGCGCTATTACTTACTAATTGGTTAATTAGAGTGTCTTGTTAGCTAATAGTAGTCACTAGAATGTTAATATTGCGTTACTCATTTGTTCCTGTGTTCTGTGTGAGTTATTCATTAATGAAGGACAAGTGTTCTAAATTGTTACATTATAATAATAATTTTTTTAATGACAATTATGTTCTTATTTGTTTTTTTGTTTTTTTAAATTTAAACATTTAAATGGTGACTGTCATAACACGACAGATTTATTCAAACATACAATAAATACTGAAGAACAGGCAGAGCTGGGTAGTAACTGATTACATGTAATCTGGATTACGTAATCAGATTCCAAAAATTAAGTACTTGTAATTAGATAATTACATTTTAAAATTCTCGTAATCAGACTACTACTGTAATGACTCGTCACTCGACATGGGATCCATTTTGCAAGCTTTATTAAGAGTATACGTTGTCGTACAGGCAGAGATCAGAACCAGCAAACACAGCACTAAAGGACAGGCAAAAACGTAGTCAGAATCAGGCGGAAGGTCAGGGCAACAGGCGAGAATCACAGTCCAGAAAACAGGCACTAGGTCGGTGGGCAGGCAGAAACGGGTCAGAGAACAGACAGCAAACAAAGACGGCAACAGGTAATCCAATATAGTGTAAACGCTCAGAAATGACAGCCGGGGCAATGATCAAGACTTCGCGTTGGAGGGGAGTCAATGGGCTGCTTAAATAACAGCCCCAATGCGCTGCAGCTGGCGAGTAATCATAGTCCAAGGCACGGGGTTCTGGGAAATGTAGTGCGACTCAGTATAAGTGGGTGAGTGAATGCGTGGGTGTCAGTACTCCGGGGATAGAGCCCTCTGCTGGCCAGTGGAGGGACTCACAGGGTTCGTCTCCGTGACAACTACAGTTACTTTTTTATTGATTACATGATTACATGTTATTCCCACAATGGCAGTAAATTATTCATAATTTATTGATTCTACCCACTTTTTGTTTAAATTTTTCCTTCTAAAAAAGTCTACTGCTTATATGTTCAGAAGGTCTACCAAGTTTGTGGAACTGCACAGACAGACCAGCCACTAGTCGTGACTGAAAACTGAGACCCACACAGCAGTTGACCACTGCATTTACAGAAATCATTCACTGTGTACAAATTTAAAATGTTCTTTTTAACTTGCAATGCAGGGATTCCCCAACTTTTTTTGTCAGCTGAACCTCCTGAAATTTTAAGTTAATAAGTTAGGCCAATAATAAAATAATAATAATAAAAAAAAGTAAGTTCACGTTTCTCTGATGTCAGTTAATGGTCACATGACATGCAGGTAAACAAATAAAACATATATTTTTATCTTTTTAATTGTTAAATAATTATGATTTAATTACGTGAAAGCTCTTCATTAAACTCACAAACCCCCTGCAGTTGCTTCACAAACCCAGTCTGGGAAACCCTGACTTAATGTAATATTTAATACACTATGTTGTTGATAAAGATTGGAATATATTTTGTATGTAATATAATAATAATAATAAATATAGCTGCAAGCAGCAATGCGGGGCCAAGCACAGAAGGCACCGCAAGCAAAGCAACACAGCAAGCAGAGCAGCATTTCAAGCAGAGCAACACTGAAAACAGAACAGCACAGCAAGCAGAGCAGCACTGTAAGCAGAACATCACCACAAACAGAGCAGCATTGCAAGCAGAGCAGCACACCAAGCAGAGCAGAGCATCAAACAGAGCAGCACTGCAAACAGAGCAGCACACCAAGCAGAGCAGAACATCAAACAGAGCAGCACTGCAAACAGAACAGCACAGCAAAAAGAGCAGCTTTTAAAGCAGAGCAACACAGCAAACATTTCAAGCACTCAAATGTCGGAGTTTTAGCGCAATGCAGAGCAAGAAGAGCAAAAACAGCAGAAATTGAATGTACATGAAAAACAGCTGGTTCAGAAGTAGAGGTGAGAATGAGCTCAAAATGACCATAAACTTGTTGGGATAATAAAGGATTTGAAATTACAACATTACAAACAATTTTATAAAGTTGCCCCAAACGGGATTCGAACCCCTCAGTCTCTGGATCATGTGTCTGTCACTCAACTCTTTGTGCCACTGAGCAGACAGTGTCATGTAGCTGTCAGAGTTCAGTATGAACTCACAATGAAGAGCAACACAGCATACATTTCATGCACTCTAATGTCTGAGTTGTAGTGCATTGCAGAGCAAGAAGAGCAAAAAGAGCAGTAATTGAATGTACATGAAAAACAGCTGGTTCAAAAGTAGAGGTAAGAATGAACTCAAAATGACCAGAAGCTGAGATGAAAATTAACACAGAATTAACAAAAAGAGATTTATTTCTAATTAAAAGAAGAAAGACTAGTACATTACTTATTGGGATAATAAAGGAACTTAAATTACAACATTACAAACAATTTTATAAAGCCGCCACACACGTAATTCAAACCCACAGTCTTTGATCACGTGTCAGTCACTGTACTCTTTGCGCCACAGGGTAGACAGTGTCACACAGCTGTCGGAGTTCAGTAGTTCATGAGAATGAACTCACAATAAAGAGTTTTTATAAAAATGCACCACGTTATATTTATTAATTTTAGTTTAGATCATTCTCAGAAACACTCAATATCTGGAACAGAAGCAATTTGTACAAAATAACCCATAACCTATAACCCAACAAACACAGGCAAGGTCACACTCAGAGACAAATATTTTGGGAATGGTAGCGAATATCAAAAGTCCGTTCAGTCATGTCTATGCGGCTCGGTCCAAAGATCACTTGAGCTGATTTTGGACAAAATTGGATAAAATTTGTAGGAGGAGTAGTGAAAAAATGGAATACTCAACTTTTCAAAAATGGCCACTACTGTACTGGGTGGAGTCTTAATGTAAGATGTTGAACGTGATCAGTATGAAGAGAGGAATCAGTTGTACTAAGACTAATTTTTCTGAAACAAAGGGTTCAAAAGTTATAACCTTTACAATAGCGGATTGTTGAACTGGTGGTGGCGCTATAGAGTTGGTCTTAGATACTTCAAAGTTGGTCAAATTACTTTTAATTACCATCACTACAAGTGTGCCAAATTTGATCATTTTCCTACTTATGGTTCATTGACTACCATTTGGGGGGAAGAAGAATAACTACGAATTTGGACCTAAATGAATTGCATGTAATAGCTTCAGATTACACCAGTTTTAGGCACAATGTGTAGAACAGACACAAGTTCTGCATCTTGTCCTGCCACAGTACCTCATGCGGTGTGGGCATGTTTCACACTGAGTTTCGAACCCACGACGCAGAGCATTCGGGATCCGTGGCGTAACACATTGCCAAGGCTTGAGGATCGGATGTTGAGCTTGAGGCGTTAGAGAGTGAGCAAGCCGGCTATTCCCTCTCTCTCTCTTGCCCGAGCGCGCGCTGGATCTCTGGTGGAGTTTCTCCATGATTATTTATGCCCCAGTCCAAAGGCACGCGATGCCGTTTCTTTTGGAATGCAGGATATTTTATTCAACGCGGCGTCTGATTCAGAGGATTTAGGGGCCGCGGTCAACGCTCTCCTGCCCAGGGGCCAGGAAGTGCAGCCTTCTGCGGCCTACACTGAGCTCGTGGATGTGCTTGCTCGTGCTACTGAGAAGCTTAACCCTGAGTGGCCTGACGAGCCTTGCAATTTTCAGTCCTCCAAGCTTGATGAGCATTTTCTCAGTGGCCAATCCACTTCGCGCCCCATTAGAAGAAAGCTGCCATTTTTCATCTGCCATCATCACTGCGAGATTTCAAGGCCATAGAAACAACCTTTATCCGCTCGTCTGACTAATGCAGCAGCCGCTGACTTCACTAACCTGGTTGGCTCTGTGGAGCAGTGCTACACTGCATTCCAGTGGTTGAGGACACGTTTCACCTTTCGCCTTCTTCCGCTCCATCCTGGAAGTCCTACCCTCGACTTCCTTCTAAGCCCTGTAGGACCACTTCCACCCTTATAGGCAAATCCTACATGGCAGCTGGCCAGGCAGTATGGCGTTTCATACCATGGCCATTCTTCAGGCCTACCAAGCGGACATCCTTAAGGAAATAATAATAATTAATAATTTGTTACATTTATATAGCGCTTTTCTGGGTACTCAAAGCGCTTTTACATATAGTAGGGGGAATCTCCTAAACCACCAACAATGTGCAGCATCCACCTGGATGATGCGACGGCAGCCATATTGCGCCAGAACGCCCACCACACACCAGCTTATTGGTGGAGAGGAGACAGAGTGATGAAGCCAATCAGTATATGGGGATGATTAGGAGGCCATGATGGACAGAGGCCAATGGGCAAATCTGGCCAGGATGTCGGGGTTACACCCCTACTCTTTTCGAAGGACATCCTGGGATTTTTAACGACCAGAGAGTCAGGACCTCGGTTTAACGTCTCATCCGAAAGACGGTGCTTTTTGACAGTATAGTGTCCCTATCACTATACTGGGGCGTTAGGACCCACACAGACCACAGGGTGAGCACCCCCTGCTGGCCTCACTAACACCTCTTCCAGCAGCAACCTAGTTTTCCCAGGAGGTCTCCCATCCAGGTACTAACCAGGCTCAGCCCTGCTTAGCTTCAGTGGGCAACCAGTCTTGGGCTACAGGGTGATATGGCTGCTGGAAATGGACGAGGTCGGGGGCCTTACACATGAAGCGGTCAAGGAACTCCGCAGAGCTACCAACCTGGCACTGCCTGCAACTAAGAACACTGCACGCGTGGTTGGACGCACCATGGCGGATTTTGTGGCTGTTGAGCGCCACCTATGGCTAAATCTTACCGAAATCTGCGAAAAGAGAAGGTCTTCCTACTGGATGCCTCTATCTCCCAGTCAGGTTTGTTTGGAGAGGTGGTAAACTCAGTGGTTGACAAATTCAGAATTATTAAGATGCAATCGGCTGCCCTTAAGCAGTTTATGCCTAGGAGGGCTCATAAACCTCTCACTCCTGCCCCCGCGCCCAGGGAATGATTCGTGCACAAGATAGAGGCCTCTAGAAGGAGTGATGAGCCGAGACATCCCCTGCCTCACATGGTCTGGGGAGCTCGTGGCCAATCCGATTTTCCATCATCTTGCCCCGCCAGTGCCCCTGTAGAAGCGCTCCAGATCAAAATCTGTTATACCTCCCGCTTTATACAACTCCCAGATCCTATTTCCACATCCAGGTCATTCCATGGCACAGGAAGTTCCTCAGGTTTGCCTTTGGGGGAAAGGCACATTAGTATCGGGTCCTTCCATTTTGTCTAGCTTAGGCTCCGCGGACGTTCTCCAAGTGCATGGATGCAGCTCTGGCCCCCTTGAGGCTCCAGTGCATCCATGTACTAAATTATCTAGATGACTGGCTCATTCCAGAGAGTTGATGTGTCGTTACAGTGACGTCCTTCACCACCTCCTCCGGTCTCTTGGTCTCAGGTTGAATGCTCAGGAGAGTGACTTAACTCCTTCTCAGCAGACCACTTTCATGGATGTCCAACTCGATTTTCTCATGATGCAGACCCCTCTGGCCCCTGCTCGAGTTTCCAGTCTCCATGCGTGCTTGGCCCGTTTCAGGCTCGGCTATCATGTTGCGGTGGGACTATGCAGACTTCTGGGGCTCATGGCAGCAGCCTCTCCTGTGCTGTCTACTTCATATAAGACCATTCCTGTGGTTGATGAAACTCAGGCATCCGCCCTCCTTGGTCTGCCTTCCATCTGCTAAGAGTGTCGTGCAGTTGCCTTCATGCTTTTTGGAGGTGGAAAGACACCCCCTTTTTGCTTCAAGGGGTCAAGATGGGCGTAGTCTGCCGTCGCCAGGTTGTCATGACGGACACATCTTTGACTGGTTGGGGTGCGATCTTCGAGGGCAGACCAGTGTAAAGTGTTTGGACGGGCGAGCTTCTCTCGTGGCACATAAATTGCCTAGAGTTGTGAGCCGTCTCTCTGGCAATGGATCACTTCCTTCCAGGCCTGATGGGCTGTCATGTCATTGTCAGGATAGACAACATGACAGTGGTGTCCCATGTAAATTTGGAGCATGTTTGGAGAGGTGGAAGTGGACCTCTTTGCGTCGGCTTGACGCAATGCCCCCTGTGGTTCTCCACGTCTCATCCGACACCTCTGGGATAGATGCCTTTGCTCATCCGTGGTCGGATTTGAGACTGTATGCATTCCCTCCGGTCAAGCTAATCCCTGCAGTCCTTTGCAGGGTGAGGTAGGGTGGAATCCGCCTCCTTCTGGTAGCCCCATTCTGGCCATCCCAGACGGGGTTCTTGGAACTGAGCAGCGCTTAGCTTGGCGTGTGTGGTATATTGTTCCTATTGCATATTCGTTGCGCAGCGTTGAGTGAACCTATGAATGAGAATGCCTCGGGTTACTTGTGTAACCCATGTTGCCAAGCTCCTCTTGCTGCTGAGGGGGCTTCTTCTTCGGTGGAAAATCTGAGAAGCGGATGGCAGGTTCACTGTATAAGAGTGAGTGACGTGGTATCGCTGGGGAGGCACCATCAGCAAATCAGCCAATGAATTGCCCACACTATCAGCCAATGAATTGGCATCATTCCATATGGGTTCAGACAATCTGCACCGCCCCAAAGACTTTTTTCATTGCGTCATCGCTACGCAGGGTGAAACTATGTAATAGACCCTTTTCACAATGACGTCAGTTAACTTCCGCCTATCCGCAAAGCAGTGGATCTGTTGTTCTGTCTTACCTTCGCGCCGGCGACTTCTTGAGAAAATGCTTTAATAACTTTAAATGTGAACTGTTTATGTCAAGATTTTACACAGCCGGGTTCTTCTGGTAACGTTATTTATTATTTCCTTTCAGTAATGGCCTTGCTTAGGGATTCCACGAGCAGAAACTTTAGCAATGTTGTGTCCTTGAATTGCTGTCAGAGTTTTATCACAATGATTGTGTGTCCACACAAATCTGTTAGCCTATTTGGAATAACAAGAATATTGTCTTTAAATCAAATCTTTATTTTTAGAAATTGGTAGGCTATGATAACGGTATTGTTCTTGTGAGATTTATTTACGAGTAATGGACACCTGAAAGTAGCACATCCACATATAATACTCCGAAGAATTAATGGTGTGAATATTTTAGATAATTTTACATCATACCAGTTTAAACTTAACTGCTGCAATATATTAAGATTGTATAATTTGTAAGAAGTGTAATGAAAATACAAAACAGAAGTGTTCATTTAATGTTATTCCCTTGAGAAATAATTTGATTTTGTTCATTTAATGCTGCTATAACAATGAGTACTGTTGTAAATCCTCTGTATATTTTTGTATGCGACAGTCTTGTTCTGCAATAAAGAGATGAATGATGATAATGTTTTTTTACTATGGTAAAAATGCCATGTACAGGAGTCAGTTTTTAACATTAACAGTCTTCATTTAGAAATATTAAACATAATTTTGATTTACTTATGTATGTCATGTTTATCAAAATAAAACTGAAAAAATAGACTTTGATATTTAAAAAGAATAAGCTTATGTTGATCTTCATTGTAGCTACACAAGCACTGAAATGTACATTAAGCATTGAATGAAAAGGTTTTTTTTACTGCACGTAAATGTCAGAAACATGCGTTTATTTCACAAATACTGACAAATACATAAACAGCATCATCTGCAATAAAGACAGCAAAGTTTGCAAGATACTACGGGCAGCATGAAGTGTATAGCTTCAGTAGGCCTACGTATTCAACTCCTCCGACTTCAAACAGCAAATCTCACCGATTGGTAAGTTCGTTTGAGATCTGCCAAACACCTCGCCTTGAATTTACATGAAATTAGGCGACTACAGTCATCCTTTAACCACATTTGTGGCATATGTACAACTATTGAGTGCACTTCATTTGAGCCGCGCTAGTATTCCACTGTGCTGACGGAAGTGAGGATCCTCTGCATCGAGTCCAAACGGAAGCTGTGTGACGTCATGTGAAAAGGGTCTATTACATGAAACATGGTACATTTCAGCAAGTTGTACTGTATCTTTCAGCATTCTTTCTGATCTTCATGTTTATTTGGTGCTGTAACTAGTGGTAAAGAGGAAGAGATGATGAGTTCACAAAGCCGCTTGAACCGAGGCACTACAGCGATCTGCCATGACACATTAAAGAACATCAAAACCACATTTATTGTTTGAATACGTAATAAAATGGACCGAATTTGAAATCTGAGACTTGTTTCATATCAAAAGTAACAAATCACAAAGCTTATAGTGATTTATTGGATGAGGCAGGCTAGAAAGTTTTGTTCATTCATCAACTGAAAACAGCATAAATTTAGGAATTTTGCTGTAAAGTGAGGAGGCTTTAAAAAAAAATTCATGATAGTTTTTTTTTTATTTATCAATGAATGTCAGTTACTTAAATCACATTAATATTTGGCATGTCACCCTTTGCCTACTGTCACAGTTTGTGGTTGTAGAGAGTGCACAACAAAGGAATAGCAACAAAATAGTCTTTATTCAAAACCACAATGAAACTCAGGAGATTGACAGACAAAACACAACAACGTAATACACTGACGCAAACATTACTGGACAAAGAAATAAGGAGAACTCAGGGTTTAAATAACTGCAATCTAATTGGAAGAACAGAAACAGGTGTGGGATAATTAGTCTAGCTAATGATCAGGAACACAGGCAAACAGAGTAGAACAGAAGAATAGGACATAACAGAGGATACATGTTACACCTAGTTTGCAGGAACAATTATTTGGAATTGTTTGAAAATCTAAAATGTATATTTTTTACTGGCACACTGAAGCAAAATACATAAATATCCATCTTAAAACAGGTGTTTTTGTGACGCATTTGCATAGTACTGTACTTTTTTATGTTCTTCATCAAATACAGTACAGTGCAGAGCTGTTTTAATGCAGAAAAATCACACCACAAAGACGCATGCTAACATATTTAAACACACTATGACATCTGCAGGGCCAGTTCTGGACATTTGGAGGCCCTATAGGCAAACTTTATGTTGGGGCCCCCCCGCACCACACCCCTCCTAATAAAAAGCACTTGAAACAAATATGATTCCTAACCTTTTTATTTATACATTTGTTATTAAAATTTGTATGTTTTTACTGATATGTCCATATTAATCAAACTTTAACTAAGGTAATATCTTATTTGTTTGTTGAGGATGCTACCTTTCTTTTTTTTGCAGTAATTTGTTTTTCATTGTACGTGCAAATTAAAAGTGTCAGCAACGCTCGTAATGAACTCATAATAAACCAGCAAATGATCTATTACGAAATGACGCAGATCGACAGAACAAGTTTGTTATGTTTTCTTAAAATAATCAGTCCAAAATAGATAATGAAAACTCACACACCTACGAGCTGCACTTCTTTGCGTGTCTATTTAATTGTTCCTGGTTGTGTTTGTTTCAAGCACCATCATAATTTAGTGCCTTCAAGTCAGCTGCATAAAAGCTGCATTTTCATACCCTATCTTTTCATACAGTCAGAAGTTGTGGTCTTTGCATCACATCTTGCTTTTTTTCTGTGTCTCATATTAATTATTAGTGGCTTTGTTAAAAAAAGTATTGTGTTTCGTCACTATTTGAAGACTCATCAACCAAAAATGAAAAACACTCAGAAAGCATCTAAACTATTGTACTCTTTAAGCATATTACTGTAATTATCTAAACTATTTTCACTACAGTTGGTTTGATTGGGTATTACGTCAAAATACGTCTGGTAGTGTTTTTAATACTGTGCATTATGTTTGTGTATAGTTGATTGTTTTTTTTCATGATTGTTTTTTGGTGTCACTTTTGAGTACTTAAATACTCAGTCCCTACAATTATATTTGCTGTTGCCAAAATTCATGTCTGAATACACCGATGAGTCAAAACATTATGACCACCTAACTAATTTGCTGCTGGTCCTTCATGTGCTAGGAAAACAGCACCGATGTGCCGAGGCATGGACTCTACAAGAGCCCTGAATGTGTCCTGTGGTATCTGGCACCAAGACGTTAGCAGATGATCCTTCTTGTCCAAAGTGGAACCCAATGAATTAGACTTGTTCTTCCAGTACATCCCACACATTCAATCAGATTGAGATCTGAGGTCAGGGCAACACCTTGAACTCTTTATCATGTTCCTCAAACCATTCCTGAACAATGTGTGCAGTGTTGCAGGGTGCATTATACTGCTGGAAGAGGCTACTTCCACCAGGGAACATCATTGTCATGATGGGGTCTACCTGGTCTGCAACAATGTTTATGTAGTTGGCACCTGTCAAATTTACATGAATTAAATGAACAAATTTACATGAACATGAATGGCTGAACCCAGGGTTTCCCAGCAGAACACTGTCCACTCCCTACACTGGCCTGTCGTCATCCCACAGTGCATCCTAGTGCCATCACTTCCCCAGGCATACAGGCCACACGTACACAGCCGTCCATGTGATGTAAAAGAAAACGGGACTCATTGTACCAGGCGACATTCTTCCACTGCTCCAAGGTCCAGTTCCGACACTAGTGTGCACATTGTAGATGCTTTTGACGGTGGACAAGGGTCATCATAGCCACTCTGATTGGTCTGTGGCTTCGCAGCCCCATATGCAGCCGAATGCGATACACTGTGTGTTGTGACATATTCCTTCCATAACCATCATTAAAATTTTGTGTGACTTGTGCCACAGTAGACCTTCTGTTGGCTAGGCCCAGACGGGATGGCCTCCGCTGCCCTCGTGCATCGATGAGCACTTGGGTGCCCAACACCGTTGCCGGTTTGTGGTTTGTCTCTCCTCCTCAGACCACTGTTGGTGAATTCTCACCACTGCTGACCGGGAGCAACACACAAGCTTTGCCGTGTGACCACTGTCAAAGTTTCTCAGGTCTTAACTCGCATCCAACATGATTGTTTGTTAGCATCTAATCTACCCAGAATTTGACATGTGACCTTGTTAGGAGATAATCAACGAAATTTGCTTCATCTATGAGTGGTCATAATGTTTTGACTAAGTAACGGGACACCAATTTGTACCTACTTCTGAAACAAGCTATCTAAGACAATACACAAACCATATTAAAATCAACCACATCATTAAAGTATTTAAACTTTAAAAGTATCAGTCATTGGCATTTTAACTTCCTCTCATTCATTCCTGTCATTCTTGGACAGTTTAAATGCTCATTCAGCTCATATGAGTTTTCATACCTTTCTTTCATGATCCACCACAGACCACCATCAAAGCCACCAGAGAATTATGCCACATTGCTTCCATTTTAGTCCTTCGGAAAAAATAAATGTTCCATGCAATAAACCCATCTCTTATTTCTACAAAGCTTAACATTGTTCAGGCTGCCCTCAGTGTCTCATAATCATGTGAAGTTCGCGCGGACCTCACCAAATGCCCTATTGTGTGGGAGCATTTCTACCAACCTGACAACATTTCCCTGAACTGCCTTTATAGCCTCACAAATTCTTGACCGTTATTTTAGGCCTCCCTTTCAGTATTGTTTCAAGTAAAGAGCTAAAGAGAAACAGATTAGCACTGCTCTCTGTGGTGTGGCCTCTTCCTGTAAACAGCATTTCAATAAAGTTGTTCTGCTGGATTTTTATAGTGTCTGTGACTAACCAGCCTTTATATTTTAACACAAATTACCAGAAGCTCTTGTGGTATTGACCGTAACACATTACTATGCACATAATAACTGAAATGAGTTATTTCAGTAAAGCCATACAACAACACAAATAAGAAACACATATGTACAACAGCAACTCTACAATGTACACAATTACAGAATGTAATGCAGACTATCAGGCTGGAGACATTTGTTTAGTGCAACCTGAAAATTTAGATTAGAGAGTTATCTGAATAATTGATAAATAAGGTTGTACAGGATGAAAAAATGAGCCCACCGCAAGTGTCTGTGACATTCTAATCCAAACATTTCTTCTCAATGTTAACTCTATGGGATATTTCAGTTTTTTGTATGCCTTAAAAAATGTAATAATAAACGTGAGATACTGTATGCTTGGCAAGCATCACTAATCATATCACTAATTTCTATTTATATTGCTCCTTTCAAGCATGAGCATTGAGAAAACACAAAAATTGAGACATGTACAGTGTAAAACAAAGAATCATTTTACAAGAATCATGAAATATACAAATGAGTTTTTAATTTGGTCTTAAAGATCTAGGACTAAGCCAGTGGTTACGAAACCATTTATGACTGGTTAATGGTTTCATAATAAACTATATTGAAGTACATTAATGTGCAATATTACGGATATGAAAAACAAATTAATGCTGCAAGCAGGATGAAAGGGCCCTCGCATCCAGACTCACCGCCACCCGGTGGCCTTAGGAAAACTGTGAACAGTGGGCGATAGTCATTTAAGCGGATAAATAGAGGAGAAATATAGCAAAGTCATTTTGATGCACCACACTTTCTGCTGCCAACAGGAGGCGCTTTGACTATAACTGAATATTGCCATGTAGATGTCTTCAGGGCAGGACTATTATTAAACATGTAAAGTTTGGAGCAGATCTGACATTGTATGCCTGATTTACAACACCTTCCTGTTTCGTGGCGTTAATCGCATACTTTAGCACTTAGCCAAGTTTTGCATGATTTAACATATTTCTAGCGTGTTTGGTACTTCATGGCATATTTAAATGTGTTTCTGGGAGTGAATTACAGTGTAAAGCATGCCATTTCCTATTGCCAGCAGGTGGCGCTATGACTAACTGAATATTGGCATATAGATGTCTTTAGGCCAGGACTATTATCACACATGTGAAGTTTGGGGCAGATGGGACACTGTATGCCTGAGTTACAGCAGCTTCCTCCTTCACGGTGAAACATCAGATTTTGTCAGTCCGCTACGGACACGCCCTTCAACAAAAACTCAAGACCTTCACAATTTAACATCACAAAGGCCTTAAGATTAGACCCACCAAATATGGATGTTGATCTGATTAAAGTTAATCATAGTGTAAAACATGTAATTTCCTGTTGCCTGCAGGTGGCGCTATGACTGTAACTGAATATTGCCATATGGATGTCTTCAGGTCAGGACTCTAATAAAACATGTGAAGTTTGGGGCAGATCGGACATTCTATACCCGAGTTACAATAACTTCCCGTTTCATGGCGAAACATCGAACTTTGTCAGGCCGCCACAGACACGCCCTTCAGCGAAAACTCAAGATATTCACAATTTAAAGTCGCAAAAGGCCTTTAGATTAGACTGACCAAATATGACGTCGATCTGATTAAAGCTGTAGGAGGAGTTTGTTAAAATACAACTTGTGGAAATGGCGAGAAAATTCAAAATATCTGACTTCCTGTTGGGTTTTCAGATTTTGCACCCAGGGGCTTTTTTTGTAGATATTGGGCTGTTACATGTGTCTACCGAATTTCATACCTGTATGTGAAATGTAGCGGGAAGGGCGCTTATTTGAAATTTTGTAGGTGGCGCTATTGAGCCATTTTGCCACACCTAATTCTGAAACCCATATCAGAAGTAAATTTTCACCACTTCTGATGAGTGTGCAAAGTTTCATGAGTGTTCGAGCATGTTTAGGCCCTCAAAATTTGCTTTTCATTTTGGAGAAAAATAATAATTGACTGAGCAATTACAATAGGGTCCTCACACCACCGGTGCTCAGGCCCTAAAAAAACGTCTCAGGTTACGTATGTAACCATAGTTCCCTGAGAACAAGGAACGAGACTCTGCGTTTGCAGAAACGCATTGGGGAACGCCACGTGACCCAGGTGTCTGAAAGCACTATCCAATAACTCCAATTCCTATTGGCCGGCGACAGCCTATGACGTCATACGGCGCGACCCGGAAGTATAAAGGAGTGCCTGGAGAGACAGCCAGCATCTATCGTCTTGAGGGACTGTTCTGCAGGCAGGCAACCCGAAGCATGGCAAGGAAACGCAGAGTCTTGTTCCCTGTTCTCAGGGAACTATGGTTACATACGTAACCTGAGACGTTCCCTTTCGAAGGGAACTCCACTCTGCGTTTGCAGAAATGCATTGGGGAACCATATACCCACGCCGCCATGCTTGAGGAGAGTGCCTGCCAAACATATGGCCTGAGACAAAGGCCCAAAAGCAGTTCGCGAACTGCTTGGCAACTCCCCCTCGGGTCACACCAGGCTGTCAGTGACAGCATTCCCTTTGGCCAACAGCCCAAGCTGAACTTCAAGAAGGCCTTCCTCAGAGGGCCTACAGAAGCTGCTAAGGCATCTGGAACCAGCTTTTCTGAAGAGAAAGTGGTCCCTTTAACACTAGAAGCGCCAGAATTCCAAAACTACTAGAACAGCCGTGAGCGGTCATTTTGACCGCTATATTATAAACTCTATAATCTCTAAATAAATTGCCCAAATGAGAGATTAATGTATTAACTGTGTTAGGATATCTTTCAAAAAAACAAATAACACCAACATGTAAATTTTTTATTTAGTTAAAAATGATAATTATAAATTTAGAAATGTTCGCATCATTTCATAGTAAAATGTAATTATTGATATTCAGTATTTCTCTGTATTTATTTTACATAACTCAGAACCACAAAATAACATTTAAAATGATCTATTTGATTATGAAAAAAAAATGTTACAACATTTATGATACATTATAACACAGAATAAGCTGGAAACAAGCAGCTCTAAAGTTAAAAAGAGTCACGAACGAAGTTTGGAACCATAAAACAATTACGCTACAAATTTTATATTAAATAAATATATCTATATCGTGCTCGGCTATTTAAGATTCACAGTCAGTCAACACAAGTTACTTCTGTTCTTCTCGCACAATTTCCACACACGGGTTTGTGGCATTTGCAGCAGGTGTCGTGCGTTTTATTTTGTTTGCAGATTCTCCGCACCTGGCACTGTCTCCGTTTTGGTGTCAGTTGCGGGGGTTGATTTTGCTTTTGGTTGGGACCTTGTGTCAACTGCGATGCTGCCCTTTTTCCCTCCATGAACTCCGCTCTCAGCTCCTCTGCCAGTCGCAGCAGGAACTTCCTCCGGGCAATATTGCTGCTGGTGCACTCCTTGAAGAGG
>RJVU01067364.1:6051675-6064636 GCA_003731715.1 Anabarilius grahami | reverse complement strand
ACACACAGGAGGTGGAAGAAGAAGAGGAGAGGGTAGATATAAATCACCCTATATAGCTGGGGGATCGATTACAAACGCAACAATGTTTACAATCGATCACCCGTTTCACTCTCTTTTCCTCCTCCTCCCGTCTGTCTGGGTTCAGATACAAATCTGAATGGCTAGGGGTTTTTCCATGCCTTCCCGATCTCAAACGCGGAGATCAGACCGGAATGGAAAGTATGGAAGCTGCCGTATTAATGGACAAAAAGGAACCGCTCGCGGCCGCTTTCTTAACGTGCTCTCACGGCAGCTGCAGCCCGCCGAGAAGCGCGTCCCAAACACACAGCAGCTCGCATACACCAGCCAGAGGAGCGCTCGCCGCTGGACGCGATGACGTCAAACACGAACGTCATCGTCATCCGGTCGCTCTCGCCAGCCCCAGGGAAGTTGAGAGAGAATAAAACTGTGTAAACACACAGTGAGTTTAAATAGCAGTTTTTCTGCCAATAGCATAAAGGCCTGTTCACACCAAGACGAATGTTCGGCATGAAAATGTGGTTCGATTTCCTGTTCAGACCAATATGTAAAAAAATGGCAGAAAGGCACATGTAAATTCACTCTCTGACAGTAGATGGCACTATGGAGAAGCACAAAAAAATGGATACCTTAGTTACTATGGTACACAAAGCAATGCTACGCAAATTTCTGTTTCTGTTTCAAGAAATATGTATTCTTTATGGTGTTAATCACATAATAACAAATACAAGAGTACAGAGACAAGAGAGCCGGTTCTGGACTCTTCCTTTATTATTCACTGTAGCTTAGCAAAAACACATCAGATTGTGAGCACCACCAAGTTGTAGTTTTAATGTATGTAAATCTTGGAAGAGGCAGAATATTTTTAAATATAACTACGATTGTGTTTGGCTGAAAGAAGGAAGTCATATACAACTTGGATGGCTTGAGGGTGAGTAAATTATGGAATAATTTTCATTTTTGGGCAAACTAACCCTTTAAGAGCCTTCTCAAATAAATCTACTATAATGAAATATTTACTATTTATAGGAAGTTTTAAAAATTTCATCAAAGTACAAAGCTACATGACCGTCAATGGAAAAACACACATTAAAATTATATCTAGGCCTAAATTTAAGATTTATGTATTTTAATTGCATATAAAATTTCCATAAATAAATTAATAAATGTAATTTAATTTAATGTTTATTAACTATTTGCATATTTAATTTTATTTAAATAATCATTTTAAAATGCATTTATTAAAATTGCTCAGAAACTGCATTTATCTGACAACAATTATGTTTATTTAGTTAAAAAGTATGAACATGGTTAAAATATAAACAGCTTTAGAGCAAGCAATATTAAATTAGTTAAAATGTATGAGATAGAAACAAACTGGATTTTTGGATGATATAAACTTGGTTATTGTTTATTTACACATTCGGTTTATTAGTACTATTGCAAAAATACTAATTTCTTATCAATTTTATTTATAATTTTATTGAAAATATGAACAGCTTTAGAGCAAGCAATATTAAATTTGTTAAAATGTATGAGATAGAAACAAACTGGATTTTTGGATGATATAAAATTGGTTATTCTTTATTTACACATTCAGTTTATTAATACTATTGCAAAAATACTAATTTCTTACCAATTTTATTTATATGACTGAGAAATATGAATCACATTAAGTTTATTAGTTTGTGTTAAAACTATGTAATCCAAATGTATTAAAATTTTATATGTGGTTCAGCCAGACTGGTGTAGTTATATGACACATGCTAATCAGCCAAGCCACCATGTGAAACACCTCTTTAAGGTAAGAAGAACAAAGGAGGAGTGTAATTCTACCTAAATGAAAACTCTGCATTTGTTTGATGTCCATCACTCTACACCTGTCATGTATGATAAATCTAAAGAATTTTTACCACAGTATAACCATTTGCGCAGACACAGGATAGGCCTATGTGCGCCATTAACACAACAAACACCATTGTCTCGAGACATTGTAAATCGTACACCTGCAGTCAGAGCAGCTGCTGCAACAAAGGATGAGAGTGAGAGAATGGCATAAATGATGACTTATCAAACATTCCTTTTCTGGTGCGTGTAAAGACGCTGAGCTGGATTTGGTTTTTTGACTTTTAAAGGGCTGAGGAAAAATGGGAGGACACCTTCTTAAAAACCCCCATCTATGCTTTGAGCAGTAACATGAAACCTGCACAATGTCCCATCTAACAAACAGAAATTATGGCTGGAATTCTGTTTTAGAATAAAGAAACTCTCTGAGAAGAATTTTAGTCTGCCGTGAGTAATCTCATCCTTATTTAATTACAGCAATTGTAAGAGTAATTTATGAGGCCGTTATGCTTTTTCAGAAGCCTTCTTACCAAAGTTCACACAAGAATGTGTTAGCGAGTCCTTTACAAGGCAGTCCCTCATGTTATCTCCCAGAATTCCCACAATGATCCAACACTCAATCATGTATAAATGTCAGTGGTCTCATTCTAAAACATGTTATCTTTTGGGTAATGAGCAGACCTCAAAAATAAAGGTCCTTTTTTGGCAATATGGTTCCATGAAGAACCTTGAACCTTAAACATCCATGGAACCTTTCCATTCCACAAAAGCTTCTTTATAGTGGAAAAAAGGTTCTTTAGATTTTAACATTTTTCTTCACATTAAGAATGTTTTATTTTTTTTACAAGAACTGTTCGCTGGAAGGTTATTTAAGGAACCAAAAATGGTTCTTTTATGACATTGCTGCAAAACCCCCTTATTTTTAAGACTGTACATGACATCTGTGCCACAGAACTCCCTCCCCTTGCATGTCTGTTTTTTAAATATTTTGACTAATTTATTCATGCTCCAGCTACCAATGAGAGTGTACACTCTCTGCCCTTTTTAATGTATTTTACCATGTTTAAATCCACATCGAAAAAGGCTCAACTGATCCTAAAAATAAATTAATAATTAATTTGAAAGTAATATATTTAGCTGTATAGATCCAACAAGCAAATGCAAAAGGGGTCTCTGGTATCCAGATGCAATTTTATGATGAAATCATAGACTTACAAGTCAAATTAAGATTTACAGACAGGAACTGGAGGAGAAAATTACATTATAAGTAGATCAGAGAGAAAGTTTAATGTCTGGAACTACTAAAGTGGATAGTTTTTCATAATGTGCCTCTAATTATGATTTAATTATGGTTGGGTTGAGACAATCGGTTCACTGAGTTGCCACATACATAAGCTGATTTCAGTTAAAAAGATATACAACATACAGAACAGACAGATAGGAGAGAGTCATGTAGCATGGTGGGTTGTCAGACCATATGCTTTCATGATTCTCACTCCAAATACCACATAATTAACTACAACTGCACTAAAACTGATCTCCAGTCAGTTAGGGAATAAACTCATGGAGAAAATAGGTGAAAACAGCCATTAAACACTTAATTCACACACAAAAAGCAATGTGTTTTCCATCCACTAAACTAAGTGCATATGCTCAGAAAAGATACCAACTCAGCATCTGAAAGTAAAGGGATCAGACTAGGGCTAGTTTTCACACGGGGATGTTCAAGTTTTTTTTTAATCAAAAGACCAATTTTATAAATGTATACTTATGCACTTATAGAGTAGTTATCTATGTTGGTTTCAAGCACCCAGTTATTCAGACAACTGGTTAACAATTAGTTCAAAACTGTAATAATATTACCTAATATCACCATTCCAATATTTTAATCTATTTTTGCAATAGATGTAATAGCATTTGTAAACAACTGGACACAATAAAATCTCACTGGTATACAATTTAAGTTGGTCAAAACAATTATTTGATATTTGTGTTTGTTACCTTTTCCGTGTTTGCATTTTCATTTTCATATATGTTGTGTGTGGGAATATGACATTTTAACCTTTAATAGTATTTATATATTTCCAACAGCTATTCTTCATGGTCAAAAACCAGCAAGTTCCCATTGTGACAATATACGGGTCAAAGCTTTTTCTTAAAGATTGTCTATAAAAGATCAACTTTCAAACCAAACCTACAGCGAGAATTATTCACTCTTGTTCGCGCTTACCTGCAGGTGTTTGAATGACGCTGTGATCTGCGTGATGTGAAGTGTGAGGCAGCGCGAGACGCAGCGCGCGCTCTCAATCTTTTCCAAAGTCTCCGCTTCTTCAGTCTTGCGCGCAACGCTCGCCTCAAAAACACAACAGAGCAGAAAGCAGCAGACCTTCCTCATGAACATCATATTCACAAAGGAAAATCACGTAAATGTGTGTTGATCGTTGTGCGGCTGAATGTAAGCTACTGGATGCGCGTGAGGCTCGTGTTGAGTGCTATGTGTGTGTTAGAGAGGAGCGCGCGCTCAGACACTCCCTCTCACGCAAATCTGTCATCCGAACTCAACTCATCAGTAGTCTGTCATTTTGTATTTAGGTCTATAAACGAATTTAAACAGTTTAAGGGATAAAACTCACGGCGCTTTATGGTTAGTGACAGACGTTCGGTCTCTCCAAAAAATATCTTTCGTACAAAACGTGTGCGGCAAATAAACTGCTTTCATTATAATAAACACGATAGTCGCAGGTTGCAGACACGATATGCGTTTTTATGTAATGAAACGCCAGAGTCACGTAGGCTATTTTGAAACGTTATGAAAATAACATAAACAATGCCAGACCTTTAATTTTAATCACAGCATTGCTTCCACGTTATTTTTAAGTGTTTCCCACAGTTGTTATGGCAACTTCATATCTACACGAATCACATTAAATTGAAATTAGCTAATTCATTGAGAATTAATAAAAGCCAACACATTGTTTTATTTTAATCTCTGAAGTTTCATCACTCTTTATGTTAAACACGTTTGTGTCATTATTTTAACGTTGTTGAGATTAACGTCTCTCAGAAACCATTCAAATAGGCTAAATGGTTAATGGATATGATAATCATAATAAATATCAAAGTACCGAGGTATTACCAGTTAACCACAGCCTGCTTTCTTTAATGAGGTTGATAATGATTCGCAATATTGAATCCAGTTTGTTTTCTTCCCTATGTGCATCTGGGCATCTACAGTTTCCATAAGCATGTGTTGATAAAGATTTGCTGGCGTCATTGCAATACCAGCGCCATCGTGTGGTAGAATGACTAGGCCTACTACATGAATATTAAATAGTACTAAAGAGTTTACATGACTCTTTCCACGAAACCGGTACGATTTGGACTTACACATTTTTAGATTTTTTACCAAAATGTATTACTTTTCTGAACACCCCACAACATTAATGACATATTTAACTTCCAGAAAAACATATTTTCCCATCTCAGGCATCAAATCCCTATTATTATTGGTCATTGTTTTAAGTTATGGACACTATGGGAGCTCTCTGAATATTATTATAAAATGTATTTGTGATAAAATCAACATTTTCCTATTAATCAGATGTCCCTCACACTAATTCAGTAATTGCAAATATAAAAGTTACATACAATCTCACACTTTTGCTATACTAAAGCCTGAAATGAACACTTTTTGTGACAGCAACCTCATCATTTTTTTTATCAAAGGCTTAACTTCAGAATTTGAACTAAAATCAGTATTCTTGTGATTGCTCTGAACATTTCAGACAGAATTCAGCTAACTTTAAATTACTTTTTACAAAAAAATTATAATAATAAAAATGTAGGTGCGACTGGGTTGTGATTTTTTGCCCAAATTGGCCACAGCTCTAAAACTAATGAATAAATGGAGAGCACATGGCATGCATGATATTAAGAAATCATGAATAATGTTGAAATAACAAAGATAATTTTCACAAGTAATAGTTTTCTATCTTTAATTGATGTAACGGGGTTGAGTTGTTAAGCTTGACAAACACAATTTCACAACATAATTTAGTTATAATTATTAAAGAAGGTGGTAACTTGCCTGTGTCTGCTCACAATGTTGTTCAGAAGACTTCTATGATGTCACTTCCTATTAATGATGTCACATAAGTATCAGTTCATTATTTTTACAGGGGGAGAATGGTTTGTGCAACGGGGTTGAGGGGTTACTGAGGTATGGAACTAAATGATGTGATTTTAATGAATAATCATGAATTTACTTAGAAAAAAAACATTACCAGCAAAAAAGCACAGATGAATATTTATGAGAATAGCAAAATGAATGGACTTTTTTCTCATTTTATTATTCTTATCCCATGTACACTTTCATAGAAGGCCTTGAGGGACATGACAAATCAGAATCAGAATCAGAATCAGAAAGAGCTTTATTGCCAGGTATGTTGTTTACACATACTAGGAATTTGTTTTAGTGACAGAAGCTCCACAGTGCAACAGAGTGACAGCGACAAGACAAGACACATAATAAAAAGAATAAAATAATAATATACAAATTTACAAGATAGACAAAGTAAAAAAAAAAGCAAAAAACAATATATAATATAGACAATTGTATGTACAGTTATGTGTGCAAATTTGAAATATAAGTAAGTGTTTTAAGTAAATAATGTGTAATAGTGTTGTGTGTTCCATGTTTGTCAAGTGTTCATGAGATGGATTGCCTGAGGGAAGAAACTGTTCCTGTGTCTGGTCGTTCTGGTGCTCAGGGCTCTGTAGCGTCGACCAGATGGCAACAGTTCAAAGAGGGAGTGTGCTGGATGTGAGGGGTCCAGAGTGATCTTCTTTGCCCTTTTTCTCACTCTGGATAAGTACAGTTCTTGGAGAGTGGGGAGGGTTGTGCCAATGATTCGCTCAGCAGACCGGACTACCCTCTGTAGTCTTCTGAGGTCAGATTTGGTAGCTGAGCTGAACCAGACGGTAATTGAAGTGCAGAGGATGGATTCAATGATGGCAGAGTAGAACTGTTTCAGCAGCTCCTGTGGCAGGTTGAACTTCCTCAGCTGGCGAAGGAAGTATGTCCCACTTCAGGTCCTGGGAGATGGTGGTGCCCAGGAACCTGAATGACTCCACTGCAGTCACAGTGCTGTTCATGATGGTGAGTGTGGGGAGAGCAGGGGGGTTTCTCCTGAAGTCCACGATCATCTCCACTGTATTGAGCGTGTTCAGCTCCAGGTTGTTAAGACTGCACCAGACAGCCAGCTGTTCAACCTCCAGTCTGTAAGCAGACTCGTCTTCATCCCGGATGAGGCCGATGACTGTGGTGTCGTCCGCAAACTTCAGGAGCTTGACAGAGGGGTCTTTAGAGGTGCAGTCGTTGGTGTAGAGGGAGAAGAGCAGTGGGGAGAGGACACAGCCCTGAGGGGCGCCGGTGCTGATGGTGCGGGTGCTGGATGAGAATTTTCCCAGCCTCACTAGCTGCTGCCTGTCTGTCAGGAAGCTGGTGATCCACTGACAGACAGAGGTGGGCACGGAGAGCTGAGTTAGTTTGGGCTGGAGGAGTGATGGGATGATGGTGTTAAAAGCAGAGCTGAAGTCCACAAACAGGATCCTCACATAAGTCCCTGGTCTGTCCAGATGCTGGAGAACATAATGCAGTCCCATATTGACTGCATCATCCACAGACCTGTTTGCTCGGTAAGGTGGTGTCAAATTAGGTGGTGTCAACTGAAAAAAACTAAATAATTTCTAATATGAAGATAAAATGTATGTCATGTTTTTAAACATTATTAAAGGAGACATTTCAATTAATACAAAAAGCTTTTAAAAATATATTTTGGTGACCCAATAGATAAAATACACTGAAAAAGGTCAGATGGACTCAAATCGTACCAGTTTCGTGGAATGACTCACATCCATCTCTAAACAAACACACCTGAACCAACCAAACAAGGACTTTATTTTCACATGAAAATTTGAGTTTTTGTGCTGCTTGCAGGGCTAGAACTAAACTCAGCTGCAGACGGCAGTCTCCATGTGGAGGACTAAGCATTCGTGGTAAACTGTTTATTTGTATTTTAGTTATTAATTGATTACTCTGCTTGTATTTTCATTAACACTCCATAATACATTATTAACACTTCATAAGTGTATATTATAAATAATTCTGAATAGGATTTTGGTCAATTTTGAGCCTATGTTGAGTGTTGACTATGGCACACATTGCTGTTTACATCACAGTGAGGTCACACACATTGATCATTTTGTTAATGTTTATCAAACCTGATTCCAAAGTCACATTCATCTCCTGGTATAAACGGATGCTAGACTGCATTTGAAATAAAACTGGTTATCTTGCGCAGGACATTGTCTGTAAAAAGAATTAAAGATGTTGACTCTGATTTGGATTTTTTTGACCGCAAACATTTTCTCTGTTTTGGGGACAAATTTAGTTCATGTTCCCTGTGATGACAAGATTGTGGAGAAGTTGTCCCGACTGGCTGTCACATACATAAATGAGGACAGACAAACAGGTTACAAATTTGCCCTTAACAGAATCACAAACGTCCAGGCGCATCAACAGGTTGGTAAACAGTGCCGTTATTTTTTACCAATGGAAAGGCAACCACACCATTAATAGATCTACTCATATTATTAAATTATTATTAATAACATAAATTGTTTTGCAGATTCAAAGTCATAATATAGGCCTATATGTATTGTCATTTTTGCAAGGTACTATTTATTTCATAGGTCCACTTTCCCTTGCTGTAGGGTCCTGCTGGAAAGGTCTATTATCTTGATCTAGATGTCCTTGAGACCAAGTGCCATGTCCTCAGTCCCAAATCGTGGAAAAAATGTCCTATAAGACCTTTCATGGAAACAGTAAGGCTTCTGCTCCTTGGTTATTTGCTGCTACTATACATCTCAATGAATGTTTAAAGTTTGAATGAAATATATGGTTGACAGTGTTGTAGTGTTGTTTACCTCTGTTCAAAATTCCATCTCGTGAATTCTCAAATATTGATCAAGGGTTTAGCATTAACCAGCAGAGTTAACTTTTAAACAGAAACTGTAATTTGACTATTTGATGGATGTACATTTGGATCTCAAGCTAAAATATCTGGCTTGAAATAGAGGCAACTAACGGTGGCAAGTGGCAGTGATATAAACATGCTTTATTTTTTTTTTACTGAAAAATATTAGAAAAGCTCTCAGGGATAGTAATAAATGATGACATAAAAGGGTCATATGATGTTGTTTTAAGTTTATTATTTATTTATTTATTTTTTGGGGTGAATTGGAATAGGTTAACATTCTTTAATGTTCAAAAACATTTTTCACTTATTGCAGCACCTGTATGGCTGTCTGAAACAGCTGATTTCTACAAAGCCCCTCCAACTGAAAAGCTCAGAATGCTCTGATTGGCCAGCTGATCCAGTGCGTTGTGATTGTCAAACATCTCAGGCATGTGTAGGAAATATAACGCCCCTTACATAATCACAAGCTTCAGCTTCCAAGGCTTCTAAAGAAATTGTAAACACACAGTTAATAATATTTTACCGTATCAGTTTGAGCCAGAGTTAGATTCTGAAAATGCAGATAATCAAGCAGATTGATCAGAACCAATTTTGCAAGCACAAATTGAGCAGAAAATTTCACAGTGGTCTTTGTGTAGAGCCGACATTGTGCTCTCCAAGGTTCCATAAAATGAGCAATTGCACAAGCTGTTTGGGTTGCAGTGCTCAGGAACAGTGTTAATTTAATCTATTTTTGGAAAACCAAAAAAGGTATTTTGCAGTATGTGGGTGCTGGTGCAGCCATGCCCACACCTGAGCAAGGGCAGAGTGATCACCAGAGGCTGTTTTTATCCCAACGCAGTGACCGGTACTGTTACAGTTTAAGCCCGAACCCTACCCAAACCTGAAATCCATTGCTGTAGAGATGTACCTGCATTATTGCTATCATAAGCCAAGACAGCTTTGTATGCCCTACACTGCATGTAACCACTGAGCTATTTATTGGTTAAAGCGACAAGATCATATCGTACAACGTTTAATTAGACATCAAGTAGTAGAAAAGAGATTCACTGAGATGGCAACACAGCTATTTGACTTATCACACAACATTTCATTCATATAGTTTGCACTCAATCATTTATCAAATCGTACGATGTTTTAAACATTTAAATACACATATCAAATAATACAAAATGTGTATGATGTAGTGTTTTAGATGATAGTTGCCTAATCTGGACAAAGCTGATTTCTGAGAGACATGAAAGAAACGTGTCTATTTGAAGAGCGCACAAGAGTGGGAGCACATGCGCAAAACAGTTCTGTTAACATATAAAATATATATAAATGTGCTTTTAATTTCACACGCTCTTTCTGCCACAACCCAGCAGACAGCCCGCAAACCTTATATATCCTATTGTTTTTCTAAATTACAAACCCAAACCCAAACCTATTCATGAAACCTTAACCCGAACCCGACCCGAAACTCACAAGTTCTTCCTCCACCTTGGTTACTCCTGCCTGTAGCTCTACAATGGCACTCCAGGCCTTTAGCGTCACCCTGGGTCTTCGGCTCCGCCTGGGTCTCTGTTCCACCTCAGCCAGTCATGTACCTGGTTCCACCAGGCCTCTCCACCAAGGCTCCACCATGGCTCCTCTCTCCATCGGCTCCACCGTGGACAGTGGTGGCTCCAGGATTTTTATCTTAGGGGTGCTAAGGCGGGCTTAACAGTTCAGAGGAGGTGTTGTGAATTTTTTTAAATTGCATCAATATCCTGCATTTATTGCATTTTATTTATTTAATTTTCCATTTTACCTTAAAACTATACATTTACAAGGTCACATATTGTAAAATGTGCTCAGTTATTATGCTCGTGTTATCAATTTCACTGAACATCTTTATTATTACCTTATCAGCTCTTTGAATTAATAACCGTTTATTGAAACTTGGCGACAGACATTCCCACCGACTGGCTGGAACAGATAATGAGGGCTTTAAAACTGCAGTGAGCTAAATGAACAAACGTGTTTGTGCTTTTAAAAATGCGAACAAAATGGAAAAGAGTGCAGGGTGTAGAGTAAAGATTAGACTCTGGCATGTCATGTTTTCATGACATGCCGTCTGAAAACACGAGGCGCAACAGTCAAAGACGTCTGTTTAGTGGATTATGTTTGGATCGAAAACAACCTTTTCTCTTTTCATCACCACTTGGCTAGGGTGAACAAAGTGCAAGAATTTATAATAAAACTCCCTCCACAGTTCGATGTATGATTTGGTTGTGCCCGCGCTATGCAAATTTATGGTGGGGCTATAGATCCAGAAAGCCCCGTCCTAGCACCACCACTGACCATGGACCTTCATGTCTCTGCTCTGAGTCATCCTCCTGCTCCTCCCGTCTCTGCTCTGGTTCCTCCTGTCTCCGCCCTGGCTCTTCCCACCTTCATCTCCTCCCTGGTAATTATCTCCTTGGCGTCTTTCTCTGCCTGTTCATTGTTCTCCTCCAGAGCCCCCTCCCTCCTCAGTTAGGACTATGATTTGCAGCGCAAGGACGCGCTTTCTGATGTGCGTGTTATAATTAATTATAAATATATGGATCAGTTAATCGAATTAACTAGATGTAGCTGAATTAATATTACAATCAATTAATCTGTTCATGTAGCTGTGATCGCATAGATAAAATAACAAATAACACTCATTAGCATCCAGATGGACTACACATCGTTTTATTAATTAAATGATAAATAAACAATAATCAGAACGATAAAAAGAGAAAAACAGACACCAAACTGATAGAGCAAGCAATAATCTGGGACATCTTCTCTAAGATTGTTTCTATGAGTAAAGGAGCCTGTTGTAAAGCACCGCTCATTTGACACCTCTGTTTCAGCACTTCGAGCTGCGCGAGCGCGCTCACCTCACGAGCATCAGGTGTGTTCTGTGCGAGACGCCATAACCATACATATCTATGCTTCTAATAACGTACTGGTTCCCTTTTGTGGGAACTGTCGATGCTGCGTCATGACGCATTGGGAACCTTCTGCGTGATTACGTCATTGAAGCACTCTGAAGCACGAGACGTCAGAGGCGGGTGACGTCACGGACCAGGAAACTATAAAGCATACCGGGATTCAAAGAACGCTAGCTTCTGTTGTCTTCAGCAAGCGCTCTATGTTATCGTGTGTCTTATTTGGTGTTGTTTGTCTTATTACATATAAACAAGTCACAATCTCTTCATTTGAGGACAAGACACCAATCCATATATTTACATATAAAAAAGACACGTATTATGGTGAGCAGCAGTTGAATGGGAGTTGAGCATGCCCAGGTAGCTCTCGAGGGAGCTGTCTGTGTGCACTGTAAAAAACTCACTCTCGGGACACTGTGTTCCAGTGTTCCCCGCGGAGGCTCCATTCGTGGGGTTCACAAATCTGACAGAGGGGTTAGAGACGGGCGCCGCCCTTTCTCTGCCCTTACCTGCCAGGTTCAGTGCCGTCTCCCAGGTGGAAGCACGCTCTGCGGTTTCTTCCCCCGGGTTGAGGCACTGGTATTCACATGTCCAGCTCTGAGGAGGTGGATATTGTCTCTGCTCTGAGGACTCGCCACCTCACAATAGTGAACAGCAGTTTGAATCGCGTTTCCCCCTGTGCTACACTACAAAGCGAGTGGGGATACACACGATTTATGTGTTGTTTGCTGGGAGTGGAGTATGCACGTCAGCTCACAACTGACAGTGACAGTGTTCATTCATAAAAATGTCCCGAAGAGAAGTATGCTCTAGCGGGAGTTTTGTAGCTCCACTCCTGTTGGCTTTATTCTCGAGGGAATAAAAGTCTACCGCAAGGTTCGGATCTCGTGCTGGCCGAGGCAGCGCGTAGATTAAGTCTGCAAGAATGAATATACGGCTCGGGTCTTGTGTTTGCCGAGGCTGCACATAGATCACGTGTCCGTAATTATATATATGTATTTATATATTGAGGGATCTGAGTAGACGGGAGTTTCCCTTTCTCTCTTTCCCTAAAATACCTTGCGAATTATTACGAGCTATAATTCTTTTTTGTATTCTAAATATATTCAGCCTGTT
>RJVU01067364.1:6032228-6051603 GCA_003731715.1 Anabarilius grahami | reverse complement strand
ACTAGAATTCAGTACGTCTTGTTTGCATAGACGTACAAACTTACCCGGCCATGCAAGTGCAATGCCCACTAATAACCTCCCCGGTCACCTTAGCAACGAACCACGCAGAGTATGTTTTCGACAACGTTTGACTTGCCCCGACTTCACCAAACACAAGACAAAAATCGTCCACATTGTAGGAACAAATGTTTCCAACTTTTCCGCTAAGGAAGTAATTGTAAGCATCCAGACTACGATATGCCTTTACTGCTTCTTTCGTGTAGACGCACTCTGTCTCAACTAGATAATGATACACGTCTGGATAAGTTACTTCAGGTAAACGTTTAACGTTCTGAGTGAAAAGTTGTCGCCTCAGTGTTTGATTTAAAGGGTCCGGTAATTCCACGTTATCATCTATTTTTAGTTTTTGTAAATATCTTAACTGTTCTGTTTTAGCTAGACTTAAAAATTATGCGCTAGTCATTTTGTTTTGACAGCTTTGTGATTTAAAAATGGCGCCACCGGAAATGCTTAAGGACCAGACATGCGCAGTAGCATTGCAGCGCGTTTGTTTTTGTTTACTTCCTTGAAATGGTCTATAGAAAGGGTTTCTCCTCCCAGCAAGCTGTCAGGCTTTTACAGCCGTTAATTCATTGTTCCAAAGAAGGATGGAGGACTACGTCCTATCATAGATTTACGTGTGCTAAATCGCTCCATACAAAAGCTCAAATTCAAGATGCTTACACTCAAACAGATTATCCCACAGATCAAGTCCGAGGACTGGTTTGTGGTGATAGACCTGAAAGATGCGTACTTTCATGTGTCCATCCATCCTCATCATAGGAAGTTCCTCAGGTTTGCTTTCGGGGGCGAAGCTTACCAACACAGGGTTCTTCCTTTCAGCCTATCACCCCGCACATTCATGAAGTGCGTGGATGCAGCTCTGGCTCCACTGAGACTCCAGGGCATCCGCGTACTTAATTATATCGTCAATTGGTTGATCCTAGCACAATCAGAGCAACTGGCAGTCCAGCATCGAGATGCTGTTCTGTCACACATGAAAAGGCTTGGGCTGAGGCTCAATGCCAAAAAGAGTGTGCTAGTTCCGGCTCAGACTACCACTTATCTAGGTTCAGTCTGGGACTCCACCACGATACAGGCACATCTGTCCCTCGCTCGTGTGAGTTCCATTCTCGTAGCCGTGAAAGGGGTGAAATTAGGCCGGTCACTCACTGTAAAACAGTTCCAGAAACTGTTAGGTCTGATGGCAGCTGCGTCTAACGTCATACCTTTTGGCCTTCTGCACATGAGACCCTTACAGTGGTGGCTCAGGACCAGGGGGTTTTCTCTGAGGGGAAATCCTTTTCGCATGATCAAAGTCATGCGGCGATGCCTTCGTGCTCTGGTCATGTGGAAAAATCCCTGGTTCCTGTCCCAGGGACCCGTGTTGGGGGCTTCTGGTCATCGTGTAATGCTTACGACAGATGCTTCCCTCACGGGCTAGGGGGCGATCATGAGTGGTCGCTCAGCTCAGGGTGTATGGGAGGACCATCAGCTCTTTATAGCATTGAAACACTTCCTCCCAGACCTGAGAGATCACCATGTGTTGGTCTGCATGGACAACATGTCAGTGGTCTCATACATAAACCATCAGGGGGGTCTGTGGTCTCGCCAACTATATTACTTGGCCCATCGGATCCTCCTATGGTCCCAGGGGAAGCTGCTCTCACTGAAGGCATATTACATCCCAGGGTATCAAAATGTGGGAGCAGATGCCCTGTCAGGGCAGGGTCCGAGGCCCAGGGAATGGAGACTCCACCCAGAAGTGGTGGATTTCATATGGAAAAATTTTGGTCAAGCGGAAGTCGACCTATTTGCTTTGGGAGAGTCAACCCAGTGTCCACTCTGGTACTCCCTAACACATCCAGCACCTCTGGGTCTGGATATCATGGTGCAGACATGGCTGAGGCTACGTCTGTACGCATTTCCCCCGTTCGCTCTGCTCCCGGGAGTTCTGGAGAAAATACGCCAGGAAGGGGCCAGCCTAATACTGGTAGCCCCTTACTGGCCAACCAGAATATGGTTCTCGGACCTAGTGTCCTTCTTACACGGCTCCCCAATGGAGCTTCCTCTCAGACAGGACCTCCTGTCTCAAGCGGGCGGCAAGATAATACATCCTTGCCCAGAACTATGGAAGCTATGGGTCTGGCCTCTGAGGGGGCCAGGTTCATAGATGCTGGTCTCCCAATTGAGGTTGTGGAGACCATCCTTAACTCCAGAGCTCCCTCCACGAGGAAGCTGTATTCCTATAAATGGAATATATTTGCTACTTGGTGTAGACAAAATAATACGGACCCTGTCCACTCTTCTGTTAGCTTCGTGCTACGATTCCTCCAAGAGAAATTCTCGGAGGGTTTATCTCCTTCAACCTTGAAGGTCTATGTTGCGGCTATCTCAGCCTATTATGCTCCTCTTGAGGGGGATTCCTCGGTAGGACGAGACCCCCTCGTTACACGCTTCCTCCGTGGCACACTAGGGTTGAGGCCGCCGGTGCGTACAAGAACTCCGGCCTGGGACATGGCCGTGGTATTGCAAGGGTTAGCCGAGGCTCCCTTCGAACCACTAGAGGAGGTTCCAGAAAAGTTCCTCACTCTAAAGACTGTCTTCCTACTTGCTATCACTTCTCTGAAGAGGATAGGAGATCTACAAGCACTTTCAGTTGCTTCATCTTATCTCGAATTTGCTCCAGGAATGGTGAAAGCATTCCTTCATGCTAGACCTGGCTATGTGCCAAAGGTCCCCACCAATGTCCCAGGTCCGATTGTACTTCAGGCCTTTTATCCTCCTCCTTTAGAATCTTCGGATCAGGAAAAACTTATTCTGCTCTGCCCAGTGAGGGCTTTGGATGCGTATGTCCACAGAGCTGCCCTGTGGCGAAAATCTGATCAATTATTTGTCTGTTATGGGTCCCATAAGAAAGGGGCCCCAGCATCTAAGCAGAGGATGAGCAAGTGGGTGGTCGAGGCCATCTCACTTGCATATGAAGTGGCAGGACAGCCTTCTCCATTGGCTATCCGCATACCAGGGGTATGGCGGCATCAAAGGCTTTGATGTCTGGAATTTCCATTGATGATATATGTGATGTAGCTGGATGGTCATGCCAGCACACATTTATCTGGTTTTACAACCTTGATGGTGGCTCCACTCCGGGGTCGTCTGTCTTGTCAAGCTAACATAAAGCAAGTACTTGACGTTACGGCGTAGTTGGGATTGCGTTCCCAATGCGTCATGACGCAGCGTCGACAGTTCCCACGAAAGGGAACGTCTCGGGTTACAGATGTAACCCTGGTTCCTTGAGTAGGGAACGAGATGCTGCGTCGCCTTGCCGTACCCCCAGCATACTTGCGAGCGCTTACTTCAGACTTATTTCAGAAGCTAGCGTTCTTTGAATCCCGGTATGCTTTATAGTTTCCTGGTCCGTGACATCACCCGCCTCTGATGTCTCGCTACACGATTGGTTAGATACAAGAGTGCTTCAAAGACATAATCACGCAGAAGGTTCCCAATGCGTCATGACGCAGCGTCTCGTTCCCTACTCAGGGAACCAGGGTTACATCTGTAACCCGAGACGTTCTATGACTGACAGAGGCGCATAATCTGCAGGAACATTGACATTTCTCTGTTTTTGCTCAGCTTCATCTGCCAGTTTATGCCTCGCTCTTCATAGCTATGCTGCCGCCATGTTTCCAACACCTAGCCCCGCCTTAATGCTATGATTGACAGGGCGGGGCGGGGACGTGATCGGCTCGAAATGCATTTTCAAATCCACATTGAATTTTGCTACATTCATTGCGGGACGTTTAATGAAAATGCAGTTGCACTGTGAGTGTAAATGCAATTAAGAAAAATAACATTTAAATAATAATTTTGCTACAATTTTTGCTTGAACGTGTTAAACATTTATAATCATTTTTCTACATTTTCATTTCAATTTTGCAACTTATAAAGCATTAAAATATATGTTTAAATTATATGTTAAACATAGTGTAGGAAATAGCAAATGTAAATTATATTATTGAATTTGAATTATCATTTTGCTCCAAACATTGCATATATGGTATGGAAAATGTAAATTTAAAAACAGAAATGCATTGCCATTTTACATATTGCATTGCCATTTTGCATATTACATTTCAAATTGAATATTGCTACACATAAGCTTCCATATTTTTACACCATTTGTCCTATTTCCATTTAGCAAAACTATTAACGACTACACCTACACCTACCCCAACCCTAAACCTACCCTTAGTGATTTATAGGGCAAATACACTTTATGAGCACATGCGTTCCCTGGGATCAAACCCACAATCGCATGATCACATGATTGCATATTGATATATATTGCAATGCTCTGCCAATTGAGCTATGCGAAACCGGAAATATGACGCAGATGCATTCAAATGAAAGTGTCCTGTTGTAGATAGGGCGCAACTTTAGCAAACGCTCCTACGGGTCGTATTTCATGAATTAAAATGAAAGTGTCCTTTTGCCAATAGGGGCGCAACTTTAGTAAACGCTCCTATGGGTTGTATTTCAGGGAAGTGACAAACGACCTATACAGGCGTATTGGTTGGAGAACATGTTGCGATATGCATGTTCATTCATAGAAGGTTTTCTATGAATGAATGGGGAAGAGTCCTTTTTTATGGCATTTTGGAGTCTTTTCTATGGCCTCTGCTTTTACATGTGGCCACCTTTCCCCACCTGGAATGTCTCTGAGATCCACTAATTGCTGG
Source organism: Anabarilius grahami (assembly GCA_003731715.1). Classification (NCBI taxonomy): domain Eukaryota; kingdom Metazoa; phylum Chordata; class Actinopteri; order Cypriniformes; family Xenocyprididae; genus Anabarilius; species Anabarilius grahami. Next base: position 6,046,825 of record RJVU01067364.1, on the reverse strand, counting down.
GCTAGTGTCAGCCAGGGGAGAATTAAAGCTGATAATGATCAGTGGGAGAGCAGACATTTTTGAGCCTGCTTGGGCCTACTTGGACATTTGCTTGTTACGGTCTTGAGGTGTCTGTTGGATTATTCATTAAATAAAAACAATAATTGTGTGTCTGATAGGTCCAGATGCTACATCTGTATTTGCCGCATTCCACTGATGTCAGACGCACTCGCGCTCTGCCGGACATTTCTATTGATTCCCGGCGCCACTGTGCCCACAAAAAACACTGTCTCCTTCCCTCGCAAGACCGGGCCTTTCTTAACCATCAGGCCGTGGCAGCAGGCCTTCAGCAAGTCCCCATGCCCCAGATTCCATTGCTGCCAGGGCTCACTCTCCTCTTCCTTCCTTTCTTCAGCTACATACCGCAGCTTTCCCCAGTGCTGCGCCCCAATCCGTTATATCAGCCTCCCTCGATGCATGCCGTCCCTTTAGCGTGAGTATGACTCCATTATAGGGCACAGGCCCAGCCATCGCAACCTTTTCTTTACGCTGTCTCTAACCCTCTCCCCTGTCCATTGCCTGCAGCTCCACTATCAGACCCTAGCATGAGGCTGCCTCCGGTAGCGGCGCAGGCCCAGATGCCTTATTTTCCTCGCCAGCTTCCCTCTTTTTCTAACCTCCTAGTTCCTCCCCATGCTCCAGGGGCCGACCCAAGTGTAAGGCTGCCTCCACAAGCTCACTTCTATACTTACCACAAGCTGTTCTCAGCAAAAAGTTCTGTCTGCATTTCCCAATGGAACCAGTGCCCTTACTGGGGCGCACTAGACACTTCACAACGGAGTGTTCTTGGGCTGCCGTAACATCTCCTGTGCAGTCTGTAGATCACTCGCTCACTCCACCATATTTTGTCCTTTGGTTAACACTTCAATTCCACCTTGCCCAATTTCATCCCAGGAAAAATCAACCAGTTACGTATGTCCCACAGCCAGCAAATTTCAATTTTGACTCTTCAGCTAATGATTTTAAGAGAACCATGTTCACTTTCCGCAACCAGTTCTGCCACAATTTCAGCTTGTGGGGATGCGCAAGACAGCGTTGCCGCTTTATGCACATTTGCAACTACTGTGGCGATGCACATGCCCACACCATATGGCCTGTAAAAAGATAGCAAAATAAAGTCAAAGTTTATTTATATAGCACCATTGGTCAGCTATATTTATGCTATATTTATATTTGTGCTATATTTATTTATATAGCTTTACAAAACATCATAAAACAAACACATAAAACAGTGAAAAGAGAGAAAAAAAGTTGAAATTTAAAAACAGACAACATTCATAAAGTACATGGCACAAATTACTGATTATTAAAAAGCAAGTGTATAAAAGTAAGTTTTCAGCAGTGACTTGAAAATTGGTAAGGAAGGTGCAGATCTAACTTGAAATGGCAAACACACGATGGCCTCTTTGTTTTAGTCTGAACTCTGGAATTGCTAAACGTTTCGTGTACCTGATCTAAGGCCTCTGGAAGGATTGTTTTGCACTAATAGATCAGAGGGATAGGGGGAGCCAAGTTGTTTAAGCACTTGTATACAAATAAGAGGATTTTAAAATCAACTCTAAAGCAGACCGGTAACCAGTGAAGTGATGCTAAAATGGCGTAATATGGTCACATTTGCTAAGACATTTTAATAGTCCCACTGCAGCATTTTGGACTACCTGAAGATGTGCTAAGGTTGTGGAGTTAATACCATAGTATAAGGAATTACAATAATCTAATTGAGATGATAAAAATGCATGGATCACCAATTCAAAGGCTTGGGGACACAGGAAAGGCTCAACTTTGGTCAGCAGATGCAGATGGGTAAAACACGATCTGACAACTGAATTTACTTGCTTGTCAAGTTTCAAGTCACTGTCTAGTAGAACACCCAGATTTTTAACACAGGTGTTCACTGATGATGTAAGTGTATGCAATTGAGGATGATGCCGTAGACTACCATCAGGAGGGCCAACAAGTATTATCTTAATTTTGTTTTCATTTCATTTAAAAAAGTTAGAGACATACACTTTTTAACATCATCTAGGCATGCCAACAGGAGCTCGAATTAATTGTTGCCAGAGCGTTGAAGAGGTACGTAAATCTGAGCATCATCTGCGTAACAATGGAGCATGTACAATACAATTTCTACAATAATCTTGTCTCTCTCCCCGTCAACATTCAACTGTTTACTCATGTAGCTCCGTCCATAGGAGGGTCTGGTTCCCGTCTAAGTGCCCAGCTTATAGACTCACCACAGTCTATAACATCCTCAATGCTGTTTGAACTATACCCTCTCGTCATAACAGCCTTCCATTGGGGGACAGAATGGTCTTCCAACAGCATCGTAGTTCACTGTGACAACGAAGCAACAGTGCATTGCATTAATAAAGGCTGTTCGCACTCCCCCGCGCTGATGCCTCTCCTAAGACGCCTTATTTGGATTTCAGGCTTTGATCAATTCATTATAACTGCCAAACACATTCTCAGGTCCAAAAATCAAATAGCTGACTCTCTCTCGTTTTGCTTTTCAGAAATTTAGGCTGTTGCCACCAGAGGTATAACCCAACCCCAATACCTCATTATTCAGAGCTGATATTCCCATAAACCAAACTTTGAAATCTCTTCTTGACACCTCTCTCAACTACATTCTTCACGCCACCTCCCCTAGAACCCTACAATCTTACTTGACTGCTTAGAGATGTTTTAAGTCATTCCACCTCACATAAAGCCTGCCCTTTTCCGATTTTTCTCTTTTTACTATTACTTCATTTATATCTCATCTAAACAGCATTAAGAACCTCCAAGCCAGCTCCATTAAGTGTTACTTAAGTGAAATCCAATTTTTTCATTAACTTATTTTCGGCTCATCCTCCTCTGAAATAGCCAGTTCACAAACATCCCTTCTGATCAAAGGCATCCAAAGAACCCAACCCAACTGCCAAGACGCCAGGAAACCCATAACTCTAGACATCCTCACCAAATGTATCTCCACTCTCCGCCAAGGCTACCACTACATCAATACCTTGCGCACTCTTGACGCAATGTTTATATTGGCCTTTTTTGGTTTTCTCAGATGCTCAGAACTCGCAATCACGTCCAGCTTCAACCCAAAAATCCATTCCACAGTTACAAATTTATCAGTGCTAGATGGTGACACCATATCTCATTTCATTAAACAAACACAGACCAAATGAAAAAAGGCCATTTCATTTACATTTTTAATCTCCAATCACCAATTCAGCCATACCAAACCCTTTCAGCCACTGCCACAGCAGCGATATCCTTGTCTGATCAACCCAGCACTCCGCAATTTTTGGGGGCTCGTCAGTAATATTCCTGGCTGCTGTGCCACATTGTTTTGCAATATTTGGGGGAGTACTCTGGGTTCAGGCCAAAATACAGAGCTCAGAGCCCTCTCCTCGGACAGCACGTCAAATATGCATACTATTTTACTCTATCTGATTATTTGTAAGTGTGGACTCGTAAAATNCATTTACATTTTTAATCTCCAATCACCAATTCAGCCATACCAAACCCTTTCAGCCACTGCCACAGCAGCGATATCCTTGTCTGATCAACCCAGCACTCCGCAATTTTTGGGGGCTCGTCAGTAATATTCCTGGCTGCTGTGCCACATTGTTTTGCAATATTTGGGGGAGTACTCTGGGTTCAGGCCAAAATACAGAGCTCAGAGCCCTCTCCTCTGACAGCACGTCAAATATGCATACTACTTTACTCTATCTGATTATTTGTAAGTGTGGACTCGTGAAATTATGTTTTATTAACAACGTTTGGGAGGAACACGTTCATATGATCTATCCAATCAACAATCAGCAATCAACATGTCTACCCAATCAGCATGAGTGGAGGCCTATATATATATATGCTTTCCTGTAGCTCAGTGGTTAGAGCATGGCACTAGCAATGCCAAGGTCATGGGTTCGATCCCAGGGATTGCACATACTCTGATACAAATGTATAGTATAATGCAATGTCGCTTTGGATAAAAGCGTCTGCCAAATGCATAAATGTAAATGTAAATATATATATATATATATACGCAGTTGACTCACCTATGTTCCTCGACAGTTTTCAGCATCCCTCCACCACCCCATCTCCTCAAACTCGCCTCACACTCGCCCACGAACTACGTTTTCCATGAACCTTTGCCTGGACTCAGTATTGTGATTACATCCACCTGTGCATCATTATATTGTTAACCTGGACTATATAAGCTGTGTCTTTCAGTCAGTTTTGTCAGTCGTTGTCTTTGTGAGGATGTAGCGTGTGTATTGCCCTGTGTTCTGGATTTCTTGTTCATGTTTGGATTATCTCGTTTTATTAAATGTCTGCTTGCATTTGGATCCAGCCTCTCCTCTTCCCTGCATTGACTATGTTACAGTTTTTGTTCATGTAAAAATATACCTGTCAGGAAACACTGACTCAATTGCAAGAGGTGAGTAGAAAGTAATAAACTGTTTATTGACAAATGACAATGGCAGGGGAAGAAACAAACACAACCAGAGCGGGTGAGAAACAGTTCAATAAAGCACCGAGCACCACACACACCTTTTATGATCACTGTAGAAGAATGTATCCAATATTACTTGTCTCTGCAGGAGGAAGTCGGACGAGATACGAGCGACCGGAATCCAGGAAGAGTATCAGAGGAATCGTAGTTCGGAGATACAGCAAAGATAAGTAGCAGGAAGATATTCAGGTAGTCCTAGTCGTAGACCAGACAAGGAAGGTGTGTGTGGTGCAGGCTTAAATGCAGGAATGGTGATGAGATGACTGAACGAAGATCAGGTGTTCATGATTAATATTCTGGAGAGGGTGCACGACGTGATGAAGTGAGGGTGGAGCCTGGCAATTCTGTGACAGTACCCCCCCCCCTCCACGGCCCGCTCCTGAGGGCCAAGGACCCCGACGTCGAGGTGGTCGTCCTCTGCTGCGCGGTGCGGGTCAATCTGGGTGCTGTGCATGAAAGTTGGTAAGTAGAGTAGGATCAAGTATATCATCTCTGTGGACCCAAGAGCGCTCTTCTGGACCGAATCCATCCCAGTCTACCAGATATTCTATCCTACCACCTCGAGTTTGGGAATCCAGAATTTCCTTCACAGAAAATACTCCTCCGTCCTCCTCGACTGGAGGTAGGGGGGGCTCGTCCACGGTGCCAGGCTCTGTGGGAACAGGAGAAACAGGTGAGTGAAATGGTTTAAGTTGTGAGACATGGAACACAGGGTGGATACGGTAAGTGGTTGGGAGTTTGAGCTCAAACGATACTGGATTTATCTCCCTCGCGATCTCAAAGGGGCCAATAAATCTGGGACTGAGTTTTTACAGGGCAATCGGAGCCGGCTGGTAGGATGGAGCCGAGGTCCGCCAAACATCAGCTCGGCTCTTCTGATGCTGAATTGCCCTCTCTGCAGGTGGTGATGTGCAGAGTCCCAGACCCTCTCGCTCTCCCGGAACCAGTGATTCACAGATGGTACATTGGATGATTCCCCGGACCACGGGAACAATGGAGGTTGGTATCCGAGTACGCATTGAAACGGTGTAAAGCCGGTATCACTGTGTTGTAAGGAGTTTTGTGCGTACTCGACCCGGTCCTGGTGGCTGTGACAGAAGGTTCGGCGGTAACGGCCAATCTCCTGTATCTTTCGTTCTGTCTGCCCATTGGTCTGTGGATGGTAACCAGACGACAAGTTTACGGTGACATCTAGGAGTTTAAAAAATGCCTTCCATACTTTTGAGATGAATTGTGGTCCCCTGTCTGAGACAATACCAAAATATCTGAACACATGGTTGAATAACAATTCAGCAGATTGCAAAGCAGTGGGTAGACCTCGTAGTGGAATTAATCAACAGGATTTGGAAAACCGGTCCACAATCACAAAGATGCAGATGTTGATATCTGATGGAGGGAGGTCGGTGATGAAATCAACCCCTAGATGTGACCATGGTCGGTTGGGAATAGGCAGAGGAAGAAGTTTGCCAGTGGGTAGATGATGGGGAAATTTGGACATGGCGCAACCAGAACATCCTCTCATGAACCTTCTGATGTTGGGCCACCAGTAACGATCTTGTAGGAGCGAGAGGGTTTGATTGGCTCCTGGGTGACCAGTGCCCTCTGAGGTATGTGCAGTATGGATAAGTTGATTCCGTTGAAGTCTGGGTACATATAGCCGGTCAGGAGGACAGCCCGGCGGAGGATTTTCTGAGGCACTGGCTTGGGTGTGAACAGAGGTCCACTCGATCGGACTTACAGTCGGTTTAGGATCCAGAATGGGTTCAGGAGAATCTGGGGAGTCATCCGGAGCATGGAGTTGGGAGAGTGCATCAGCACAGCCATTCTTGTTTCCAGGACGATAGGAAATGAGGAAGTCAAAACGAGTAAAGAAAAGGGCCCATCTTGCCTGTCGAGGATTAAGTCGTTTCGCCTCTCGTAGATACTGAAGATTCTTTTGGTCCGTAAGAACCGAAAAGGGGTAACGATCTCCTTCAAGCCAGTGCCTCCATTCTTCCAAGGCTAACTTGATGGCGAGTAGTTCTCTGTTACCGATATCATCTCTGCCAGGTTTAATTTGCAGGAGAAGAAGGTGCATGGATGAAGTCTAGGAGGCGTCCCCTGCTGCTTAGAGAGTACCGCTCCTATGCCGGTGCTGGAGGCGTCCACTTCAACTATGAAGGGCCTGGATGGGTCAGGGGGAACTAGGAGCAGTGCACTGCAGAAGGCTTTCTTCAGTCGCTATGTAGGCCTCATCAGCTTCGATGGTCCAGGACAGAGACTTGGGCTTACCCTGGAGTAATGTGGTAAGGGGGGATCAAACTGAAGTCTTGGATAAACTGGCGATAGAAATTTGCAAAACCAAGAAACCTCTGAAGTTCCTTTATGGTTGATGGAGTAGGCCAGTCCTTAATAGCATTCACCTTCCTCTCATCCATGATGATACCTCTTTGGCTAAGGGTGTAACCAAGGAATTGGATTTCTGATTGATGAAATTGACATTTCTCTGCTTTGAGGAATAGATGGAACTCACGTAGCTTCTTGAGGACCTGCGTAACGTGGTGGTGATGTTCGGCCAGGCTCCGGGAGTAGATCAGAATGTCATCAGGTGTACACCAGGACGAAGCGATGGAGAAACTACTGGAGCACCTCATGCATTCAATTCACATTTATTTGTATAGCGCTTTTCACAATACATATCGTTTCAAAGCAGCTTTACAGAGAATGCAAGTCAACATCACAATTTAGAGAATGCAGTTAGCTAATAATTTTATAATTTAGGCAATTAATTTACAAATCACTGTTCGCAGTTTAATGCATCATGCAGTTCATGCATGAAGTCCTGGAATACAGAGGGGGCGTTGACCAGCCCACATGGCATCACAAGATATTCGAAGTGGCCAGTAGGGGTCACAAAGGTGGTTTTCCATTCGTCCCCCTCACGTATCCGGATGAGGTTGTACGCGCTACGGAGGTCGAGTTTCTTGAAGATTGAGGCTCCTCGTAGATGTTCCAAGGCTGTTGGGATGAGAGGAAGGGGATACCGGAATTTGATGGTAATTTTATTCAGGGCTTTTTAGCGACAAAGAAAAAGATGGAAGCAGCAGGGGAGGTAGATGTACGAATGTAGTCTTGTTGCAACGCCTCCTGGATGTACTCCTCCATGGCCTTCTGTTCTGGAATGGAGAGTGGATACATTTTATCTTGGGGCACTGATTCACTGGGAAGGAGATCTATAGCGCAGTCCCATGGCCGATGGGGTGGAAGTTGCGAGACTCTCTTGGGACAGAATACATCACTGAGGGGGAAATACTCCTCTGGTGTTTTATCAGCCACGGTCGCCCTAGGATGATGCCAGCGGTGGAATTCTCCAGAACCAGAAGATGGATGTTCTCGGTGTGCAACTGACCGACTTGTAGTTGAAGGGGACCGACTCTGAATTTGACATTACTTCCGGTTAGGGGTTTTCCCATTATGGATTGGGCCTGACAACATTTCTCATTGAGGATTTTCGGGAGATGGAGCTAGTGGCAGAGTTATCCTGAGATAAAGTTGCCAGCTGACCCTGAGTCAATAAGGGCGGTGACTGTAACAGAGAGATCGAAGGCAGTAATTAACACTTTGGACATAAGTGGTGTAGAGCTAACACAAGACGTTTGGACAAAACTCACCAGAGGGCGTGGTGGTCTGATGGGACATGCATTGATAATGTGTCCAGGAGCCCCGCAGTACAGACATAAGCCCAGGGTCAGCCGGCGCCGTTGCTCCGCCAATGACAGATGAGTGGATTCAATCTGCATCGGTTCTGGTTATGGAGGGCTGGCAAACTCTGGTTGGCAGGTTGATGATGATTGCTGACCCTGAGTGGTCTCCAGGCACCCCTGCACACGATGGGATCCAGGCCGATGCTGTCATCGTATGCAGCGGGATGCAGCCTAAGTTGGGGACAATACCTCATCGTCTTGTTCAAGCCTTATTCTTATCTTTTAATAAGAATCTAAAATTAAATTCTCTTAATGATAAGGCAGTTTTTTCCCTGTTGTATTGAAAATGGTATTGAATATTGATATTTTTCAAGGTATTGTTTCGTTCAAAATTCCAGTATTGTGACAACAATAGTACAAGGACTGGACAGCAGAAGACTGGTGCAAAGTTATTTTCTCTGATGAAGCCCCTTTCCGACTGTTTGGAACATCTGAAAAATCGATTGTCCGGAGAAGAACAGGTGAGTCCAGTGTCATGCCAATAGTGAAGCATCCTGAGCTCAACCATGTGTGGGGTTGCTTTTCATCCAAGGGAGTGTCTCTCACAATTCTGCCCAAAAACATTATCGGTATCAAAACGTCCTGCAAGAGCAACTTCTTCTAATGATCCAAGACCAATTTGGTGATGAACCATGCATTTTCCAGCATAATTAAGCACCATGCCACAAAGCAAGAGTAATAATGAAGTAGCTCAGAGATCATTATGTTGAAATTTTGGATCCATGGCCAGGCAACTCCCCGGATCTTAATCCCATAGAGATTGACCTGTGGTCAATCTTCAAAAGTTGAGTGGACAAGCAGAAGCCCATAAAATGTGATCAACTTCAAGCACTAATGAGGCAAGAATTGATTGCCATCAGGCAGGATTTGTCCCAGAAGCTGATATCCAGCATGGCAGAGTGAATTGCAGTGGTTATGATGAAGAAGGGTCAACACTGTAAATACTGCAGTACTTTCTGTTAGATAGAATAAATCCCTTTTGTAGAAGACTATGAGCTTTGTAACTTTGCAGATCTTATACATGCACAGATAAACTACACAACATTAAAAGCATCATATGATGACCTCCAACTTCTACCATGAAGTAATCTAAGTAACTCAGTGCAGATGTTTTGCAGAATCTCAGATTTTTTATTTTTTGTCTTGAAAAGAGAATGTTATGATTGTTTGAATGTATGATTGTTTTAGATTGGTTTGTGTACAATTAATGTTTGTTCCTTGTATTGTAGCAAATCTCTGGAAACTGTAACACCACAGTACTCCACACACCAGAGGGCTTCTCTTACCTCTACAGCTATGACTGCACACTCGTTCCAGGTCAATCATTTATCTCCATTTCTGACTGCACACATTTACAGGAGTTCCCTGCATCCTCGATTAATAGATTAATCATTTGATTTTTTTTTTTTTTACAATTAATCAAATGAAAACGTCCATGGTTAATTTAAAAAATAAAATCAATCTTTTTTTGATCCATTATTTACAAAACTGCTATTCCACATCCTTCTCATTGTTGTCCTCAAAACAATGTTGAAGGCAATGAATATATCAGTGTAGGCTATTAAATGGGTCATAACATGTTATATATACAGTTGCAAGAAAAAGTATGTGAACCACTTGCAGAATCTGTGAAAATGTTCAAAATTTTAACAAAATAAGAGAGATCATATAAAATGCATGTTATTTTTTATTTAGTACTGTCCTGAGTAAGATATTTTACATAAAAGATGTTTACATATAATCCATAAGACAAAAAAAAATAGTTGAATTTATTAAAATGACCCAGTTCAAAAGTTTGTGAACCATTGATTCTTAATACTGTGTCATTACCTGGATGATCTACGACTGTTTTTTTGTTGTGTGATGGTTGTTCATGAGTCCCTTGTGTATTCTGAGCAGTTAAACTGAGTTCTGTTCTCCAGAAAAAATCTGTGTGTGTGGGTGTGTGTTTGTGTATTCCTCGAGGTTTACTTAAAATGTTGAAAGTTTTTCACGCACCAATATATATATATATATATTTTGATTCCTCATTTTGGCCTTTTGTATGAAATGATCCATTTTTAAGGGGTGGCTCCTTTAAGACGTTTCAGTAAACAGCCAATGATTGCCAAACTATTGCATAGGAATGCGTGTTTGGAAAACATTATCCATATAAAACCATCATTTACATGTATCTAGTATGTATTCAGTGTAGACAGCGTCAGTGATTATAATGGGTTCTATTTGCTTTCGACGCAACATGACACTCATATCCAGTTAAGCCATTAAGTGACTGAATGCCAGTGGGCGGGGCTTATGGTGCGATGATGTATAACTAGTCGTCAATGTCTTGCTCTGGAGTCATATGCAAATATATTTGCCTGTATGATTTCACAAATCTCACAATATCAAAACAAGCTGTTTTTGCAGCTTGATTACATGTTTTTTTAGTTAGTTTTTTGCAATAAGGAAGGCATTTTAAGCTATGAAACTTGCAGGTGCTTTGTAAGACCTTTTATGAAGACCAAGGAAAAATTGATTTCTCATGTCATGACCCCTTTAAGTGCAAAAAAAATGGGTTAAAATTTAAACTGATTGCTTACCATTTAAAAGTAGAAAATGATAAAAATAATAATAATAATAATATAATTAATAAAATGTTAGGAGGTACAAGGTAGGGGGAACACACATTTACACTTCTGACCATATTTGATTTATTTTATTATTTTAGATTACTGCTCTCATAAAGGTTACTTTAGTTACATGTAGAATTTTAAGCTTAAATTTAATGTCTAACACTGAAGTCATGAAACAAAAGTTGCAATCCGCTTGTTAAGTAGTGATGTAAGGAATTCTGTTTCCAGGTCCAGGCCTCTAGGGGATCTGTTAAAACTCAATGGGCTCAGGGGAGGCAAGAGAGACGCAGACTCCCACTGTAACTTTACCTGATGGTGTCGCTGTTGGACAGTGTTACTAAAAAAAAACGAGTGATTTATAAAAAATTTAATGTAACATTTGCATAGGTTTTTTTTTTTTAATATTGATAACTCCCTTGCCTCCTCAGAGGAAACACCCCAAATCCTGAGAGTGAATGTATTTATTACTGCTTACTAGCAAGTACAAATTCTTTTTAATAGCAAAGGCCACAATTGAAAACTACTTTATTGTTCTATCCTTGACAAAAAAAAGTTTGTATGTCTTGCTTTTGTGAAATTAACTAAACTACTGCAATGCAATTACAATTCCAGATTTTTCTTTTATCTTACTTACTTTGATGTGCTCTCTTTTTCTTCCCAAGACCCTCCAGAGAAGTTACGTCTGACGTGTCCGGACTGTCCTCTGCTGCTGCCGGTAGAGAGTAATGAAGCCATTGCCACTACTAGGACATCCCTCCTTAAATACAACAGACAAAGCACACTTCCTGTTAGCCTGACTGTGAACACCATCACTAGAGCTTCCCATCAGGTTGTAATGAATGACAGACCAGCAATATGTAGTTTTTGCAACTGATTAAATTCTGGTGTTTGCTACGGTTGAATTCAGGTTGACTGGGACACAATTTCCAATTCATCTCAATGGCAAAAAGTGTCCCAGTAACGATGAATTCACCCTATACAACAACGTCAGCAACACTCTGTGAAATTTTAGACCGGTTTACAGGGGAAATTATTATAAATGAAACTTACTTTACAACAACAGTTCCTACATCAGTAACCTAATGAATAGCCTTAAAGGGTTAGTTCACCCAAAAATAAAAATTCTGTCATCAGTTACTCTCATGTCATTCCAAACCCATAAGACTTTCATTAAAAAATGTCATAAAGTAATTGTAAAATAAATATGAATCGAGCGGTTTATTCCAAGGCTTCTGAAGAGACACAATTGCTTTATATGATGAACAGATTTAATTTAGGCTTTTCTTCACATATAAACATTGATCAGTGAACGTACATAGTTTGTGAAAATTATGATATCATTGCAAGTCTAGTGTCATTGTATTGTAGTTTTATTCCACATTTCCATCCTTAAAGACTTAATTCACCCAGGAAATGCAATGAATGTGAATTAGTACTGAAAAAAATGGACAGAAAAGCACCATAAAATTACTTTATATATCACTTGTTTGTTACATTCCCAGTCTTCTGAAGCCACATGAAATCCAAGTAGTTATTTAATAAAAAAATACAGTCTGTATGTAATGACAGAATTTCTTTTCTGGATGAACCCTTTAATACGATGACACTCTATACTGACTCCTGCCCTGGCCTCCTGCCAATCTTTTTATTCCATGTAACTTAGAGCTCCCCTGTTTCTGCCAGTTTTGTGGAATACACTGTTCAGGAATGCTCACTTGCTCCATTTCCAGAGGTTCTGTGTGAGCTAGGACATGAAGTTAAAGAGGTGAGTTCCTGCCAGCATCCATTACGTCCATGTTCTTGAGTTGGATCCAATCTGAATGACCTAACATCCACTACTATTAAAATGTTCTCCGTTGTTTTTCTCACACCATAAAAAGTTTTATTTGATGAAGTGTTCCCTAATTTTTCAAACAGTCTGCTTTCTCTCTGATATTATAGCGTGGTTATTGTGTTGGTGTGTTTTCATTTCAGCCTGTTGGGTTCTGTGTGGGGGAGGTTCTTGGCACTAACCACGGCCAGCAAGATGTGAAGGTGTCCTGTGAAATATTTCGCCCACAGGTACCCTAAATATTCATATTTGTTTGTCAGGCTTTTTCTCCAGGTCACACACTGGAGAACTTTCCAGCTCTAAAAGCCAGATGACTGAGGTAAATCAACACCTCAGTGTAACAGAAGGAAATTGAGCCAAACCCAATAGAGTTGATCTGAATCTCCCTGTGCACTTATTGCCTTTGCTTTATTTTTTTCTAGAAAAGCAGAACTTAAAAAAAGAAAAAAAAGACTGATTAAATCCTTCCTTCTGTCTAGTCTTTCTCCTTTTTTCCTTGTCTTGTTGCCTTCAATTAATGTCAGAATGATCACATTTGCAGTGTTGGGGGTAACGCATTACAAGTAACGTAATCAAGAGTTACTGGGCGGTATACCGGTTCATAACGAATACCGGTATTTATGTTTGTTATGATATGAATTTTGATGATACCGCAATACCGGTATGTGTCGCTTAACCAATGTTCAAACGCGGCCCAGCGTCACTCTTTGAGAGGGTCCCGTTTCACTTTTGCACTGTAGTGAGAGCACAGCTGAGATCGCATCACAGCCTATGGTAAGTCCAAAATCACCCCCTAAAGCCTCATTCACTATTCCCTACGTTATCCACTTGTATTGTTCACTTGAAAGAGTGAATGAAAACGAGTGAGTGAATTCGGACAGCCGTTGTGTGTACATCGGCTGTACACTCGTTATTGCTGTGCAATTTGAGATTGAATGAGTGCACTCAATAACGTCCACTATGGTTTCGGACACCACTACAAATGGCTGTTGCCTCAAATAATGCCCGGTTTGAGACCGCAGTAAAGATAGTTTGCGGTTTGACATTCAGATTTCTGTTGGCTATAAATACGCAGTGCGCTGTCATAGACATGCAAATAATACCGAATATCATTCTCCATGATTTGTGAATTAAGGTGACGCTGTCCTTTGGACCGAATTAATTTTATAATGGCTATAGCTCCAAAAGTTGGACTCTTAGAGGAATGAAACCAGTGTCATCTTCATCAGCTTTATCTGTGAATTTTTTCACAGCAAAGCTCTTGTCCGTAAACCCCTTGGTAAGTCCGCCAGTAAGGAATGTGAAAGAAAGGCGTTCTTCATGTTTAACGTCTATTATAAACACGCAGACTGCTGGAATAAAAGAACATTGTTTTAGGTCGAGCTCGATTTGTAAAAACTTTCACAAAAGCATTTTATTGCGTGGCCCTGTTTCTTTTTGCTCTGCCCCTCGTTTTTTTTGTATAATATTGTCTTACGGTTGCTGTTTCAATGAATAACCATTTCCAATCCATTAGGTAAATTACCTTGTGTATATATATGAAAGGTCAGTAATAGTCAGTACGGCTCACTAACTTTAATCTGTGAAAACTTTCACAGGTCAGTTTTGGTTAGCTGACCCTTCCCAGCGTCACAAACATCACTATTCTGATCTGTGAAAACTTTCACAGTTGAGTACGGGTCAGCTGACCCTTCCCTGGGTCATGTACATCACTATTCTGATCTGTGAAAACTTTCACTGTTGAGTACGGGTCAGCTGACCCTTCCCAGGGTCATGTACATCACTATTCTGATTTGTGAAAACTTTCACAGGTCATTTTTGGTCAGCTGACCCTTCCCTGGGTCATGTACATCACT
>RJVU01067364.1:6020783-6031391 GCA_003731715.1 Anabarilius grahami | reverse complement strand
AAAAAAAAAACGAGGGGCAGAGCAAAAAGAAACATGGCCACGCAATAAAATGCTTTTGTGAAAGTTTTTACAAATCGAGCTCGACCTAAAACAATGTTCTTTTATTCCAGCAGTCTGCGTGTTTATAATAGACGTTAAACATGAAGAACGCCTTTCTTTCACATTCCTTACTGGCGGACTTTCCAAGGGGTTTACGGACAAGAGCTTTGCTGTGAAAAAAATTCACAGATCAAGCTGATGAAGATGACACTGGTTTCATTCCTCTAAGAGTCCAACTTTTGGAGCTATAGCCATTATAAAATTAAGAGTCGCTCCGAAAAAAAAACCTGATTTCGGCGCAAAGGACAGCGTCACCTTAATTCACAAATCATGGAGAATGATATTCGGTATTATTTGCATGTCTATGACAGCGCACTGCGTATTTATAGCCAACAGAAATCTGAATATCAAACCGCAAACTATCTTTACTGCGGTCTATTACCGGTTATATGGGGCGATTTCGGATTCAGCCCTTGATTACAGCGGAGAATTCAAACTACACGCGGCGCGCGAGATAGAGCGGTTTCTGCGCGCAGCGCCGTGATGAGTTATTATTCTGCTACACAGGAGACGATGTAAGTTAATAAATAGACTGACAATTCAAAGAAGAATGGGCAAAAATTTAACTACGTTATGCTTTCTGTGTTAAACTTACATGTGTCATTTGTTCAGAGACTGTAGTGCTCTTAAATGTACTGAAAATATCCTTAGACAGTTTAAATGTTCTTCCGCGTTTCTCCCTCGTTTTGGCAGTTTGTTGTTATATAGGGTTAGATTTATAAAATGCTTAAGGTGCCCTCGACTCTTTTTTTTTTATATCTCCATGGTCATATTTTAACATTCATGTGTCTGTAATGAGTGTGTTGCAGGTCTGTGTTTTATTATTGTTGTCTCCCCACAGCATCATTTTGTGGGGCTTTGTAAACCTGCATTAACTCTAGTGTGGAATTTTTCTACAATATTCACTCATCATGACAGTAAAACAGGGCATTCTAGTCAATCTACTGCAGAAATATTTCCTCTCTCAATCAGTAGAAAATGTGGTTAACGCCCGGTCATGCATAGGGGAAAAAAATACCGTCATATACCGTGAAACCGATATAATTTTGAAAAATACTGTGATATAAATTTTTGGTCATACCGCCCAGCACTAAGTTACGTAATCAATTACTTTTTCAAGTAACTAGCAAAGTAACATTACTTTTTCAATTTACAACAAAATATCTAAGTTACTTTTTCAAATAAGTACTTTTTCGCATTTATTGATCGACAGCTCTCCTGTTCTGTTCATGTTGAAAGAAATAAAGTGCAGAGTTGTATGCACTGTGTGAACATGGTTATTGTAGTTCTAGACTAAATGCAAACATGCATTTACTCATTTAACTTGCACAAAAACATTCAGTATTCCTCAAAATGAAAAGAAAAAAAAAACAGTGAAACGCAATCTCAGAATTTTATGCAAATCTTTAATAATTATATTAAATTACACAAATATACTTTATGCATTTAATCTCAATTTATTAACCAATGTCTTTGATGCTAACCTTCAATGATCTAATTCAACCACAAGCAAAAAAGACTTTAGATTAGATTTAGAATTAAGAGTGTTGAATTTCCTCCTCCTGTATCCTAATCTTCTTTAATCCAGAATGGCAGCACAGTTGATAGGTTTGAAAGGCATTTATATGCATTTCCTTCAGCCTGAAGCTTATTCATTTCACTTTTGGTGTGAAAGGTGTGAAAACAAACAAGCAAGCCCAGCCCAGGTGACAAAAAGTAGTGCAAAAGTAATGCAAAAGTAATGTAACGCATTACTTTTCATAAAAAGTAACTAAGTAACACAATTAGTTACTTTTTTTTAGGGAGTAATGCGTTACTTTTAAAAGTAACTTTCCCCAACACTGTTTACAAATGAACACACATGAACACCACCACAATGTTGTAATCTTAAGTAAAAACATGGAAATCATGGCATTGTAAAAGTGTTGACTATTCAAATTTTTTTGTATATGGTGGTTGCATAGGAACAATAAATGCAGATAAAGTATCAATTACACATCAAATGCTCATGCTTTGCTCTTAATTAACAATTTTCTTGCACCAGCCCTAAAAAATGGTCCTGAAAAACTGAAAGAAGTATTAAATTACCCATCATTTAATTTAATTACCCATTTATCTGACAGGAACATTGTGGGAAATTTGCAGGACTTTTTTTTATTTTCCAGTTGTTTATTCTTTAGATAGTAAGAAAGATAGATTTAAAAAGCAAGACTTTTAAAGCTGGAAGTGTGAAATTTCTGCACCACTAGCAGCAACCAAACAGAATTGCTGGAAATAATGTTTCCAGTGTTTTCCCGATACAACAATTTTTAAGGTAACTTTATGTTGAAATCATTGGAAAAATAAGTTGAGATGTTGAAAAACATTTCTGTTTCGTAATCAGACTACACTGCTTGCGCTGTATGTATGTTTTCGCATGCAGCCAGCAAGGAGAACTCATAAGATGTACAGTATTTAAAAAATGAATAATTTTCCTGCCATTATTGTGTGGTACAGTACATTTTAATTTTATCTCACCACATGAAATTCTGAAATAAATGGCACCGCACCTTTAAAGATTGTTGTAGAATATGGGCTATTCACTATTTCATGTGTTGTTGCCACTGACCCACAGGTGCATGTTGTCAATCCCACACAGCTAGAGGAAAAATCCACCACACTTTCCAAAACTCCAACCCTCAATATTCCTCATATCGCTGAGCCCTCATTCCAAGATGTTGGACCAGTAACACCTCAGCTAGCCGACCCGGTATATCAGGCCATCCCTGCCGGGCCCAGAAGGCACCCAGCATCAGATGCTGCCCTCCCAACCTCCTCCAGTGAATCCAGTGAGTCTGTTGAGTCCGACTCATCCGAGGAAGTAGGCGGTCCTGTTCGCGCGGTCAAACCTCCAATGAACTTCCGTTACGTGCTGCACCGTCAGAGGAGGCAAATTCCCACAAGCACCACATCTCCTCATACACCCGTGTTCCTGAGCGTATTTCCCAGTGTCCGCTCTCCGTTCCGCTCCTGTCCAGGTATCTCTCGCTACACCACCGTGTGAGAGGCTTCATTCATCAAGCACAAAATCTACCTAAACTTGAAGTGAAATTAAATGAAATATTTCAAAAAAGGTCTCAGATGTTATAGTGTTCATGTCAAATGCGATTTTCAACAGTTCCCTGTCAAAACTAACAAAGTATTATTTAATTATTATTTGCAAGAACAACAGACCTCCTTAAACCTCTAACAATGTCACTTTTTGCCAATTGCATTTATGCACAAAATTCAAGCATTGGCCATTTACAGGAAATGATGCCATTTTTGTGATGTGTTTTCTAATGAAACTGAACTTTGAAAACCTTACAAATAGACCATTAATTTTATCAATATCAATTTGCATGTCCATCACCATGACATTTGAATCTGTTAAATTGAATAACAAATCCAATTATACATAAATGTAGCTTTCATTCAAATTAAAATATCATGCATTAAAATATGCAAGTAATTTTTTTTTTCTAAAATGCTTCTAATTTACTGTGAAATGTTTCAAACTTACTCTGACTGTTTTAAAATAATGAATTATGTAGCTTTAAAGGTGAAGTTTATTTTTCCCCACACTAGTGAAACCAATGGTGTGAGCTTGTTGTGCATAACAAAGCAAAACAATAAAAAAAAAATTCTATGCATCACATGTCATGCAAATCCTTTTGAGCCATGTATTTCACTGCAGTATTGTCTCCTCAGTCTAAACTTTGTTAGGGTTAAGTGTGGTTTCAACAAAATAATTGTCCGAATGGTAATTTACATAATACATAAATATTAAAATATTTTATAGATAGACAGACAGATAGATGTAGGAGTCAAAATGGTCTTGCTATCTGGCGCTATCGATGATTCCTTGAATGATCT
This sequence comes from Anabarilius grahami, assembly GCA_003731715.1. Classification (NCBI taxonomy): domain Eukaryota; kingdom Metazoa; phylum Chordata; class Actinopteri; order Cypriniformes; family Xenocyprididae; genus Anabarilius; species Anabarilius grahami. The sequence continues at coordinate 6,027,398 of RJVU01067364.1, read as the reverse complement.
TGACTACTGCACCAGTCCCAGCTGAAGAGAAGCAGCCCAATAGCAAGATGCTTGCACCACTTTGCCTCACAATGGGTCACCATTTTTTTCTTTTTTTTGCCAAACATACATTTTACAATAATTATACAGAGTAACATGCAGTAACAGTTTTTTTTTTTTTCTTAAAAGTTTCTATTACTTAAACGTGGCAAAAGGTCTGACATGATTTTACTTCTTTTTTTTTTTACATCTCTTCGTTACTTCATTTTACTAAATCACGTGCACGACAATAATTCTTTCCCGTTTTAAGTAAATTGTGCGCATGACATGATTTGTTACATCATTTTACTAAATCATTCACTTTTTTAAGTAAATCGTGCACATGATATAAGTGCTGGGTAGATTTCTTACAAATGATAGTCAGTTACTGATTCCAAATTACATGTAGTTAATAATGTAATCTAGATTACTAATTTTAGGTAATGTATTCTGACTATATTTTGGTTACTTTTTAGATTACTTTTGACCTAACTAACATAATGTATTAGTAAATGTTGGAATTAACATTAAAGGATTAGTTCACTTTCAAATAAAAATTTCCTGATTATTTACTCACCCCCATGTCATTCAAGATGTTTATGTCTTTCTTTCTTCAGTCGAAAAGAAATTATGGTTTTTGAGGAAAACATTCCAGGATTATTATTATGAAGGTCCAAATTGCAGTTTCAATGCAGCTTCAAGCTTATTTTTATGTCATTAGTAGCTTCTTGGCATCTGCATCGGCATTCCATCCAAAACTACTATAATTTACATACACCTTACAGAACACCAGTATGCCATCTTTAACTTAGGTTTTAATCTCTGGAGGTCTAAAGGCAACTCCACCATTTCCACCTGCATCGCTGAGACTGGCGATGTTCATGTTCTAAATGCCCCACTTCCTATTCTTAGTGCTTAAAATTGAATACCACTTACTTTATTTTACAGAGATACTGATACCGAACTATATACCATGCTGCCATAATCAATCATAGGTCTAATCATTGAACAACATACTCTTTTAATGCCTGTCGGGTTCCACCCCAATCTACCCCTGCCAAACAATCTTAAAATATTTATTCCCTTTTTACATTTATCTGTTACTTTCTTTATATGTGATGCAAAAGTTAGTTTTGAGTCCATCCATACTCCAAGGAACCTAATTTCTGTTACCTAACATTTGACCATAAATCTTTAGTTTAATATTTGGTGAAATGTATAAGTCCTAGAATAACTTGTTCCGATCCTTACTTGTATGGTCCTATTAAGCAAAAAGTCCATAATCCAACTGTACATTTTTCCTTTTATTCCCATCTTGTCTAATTTAATTAAAAGTCCCTCTTTCTAAAGCATATCATAAGCCTTTTCCACATCAAAGAACACACCTACTAACACCTCCTTATTCACTATTGCCTTTCTAATTTCAGATCCTAGACATATTATTGAATCCATTGTATTACGCCCTTTTCTAAAGCCACTCTGATATGAACATTATTACATAATTTATATGATTTAATCGGGTAATTATCATTCTCTCCATCACTTTGCATGAATTAGATGTTAAAGAAATTGGTCTATAATTTGATGCTCTTGAGTGATCCTTGCCGGGCTTTCCAATTGGAATTATCACTCCATGTTTCCAAGAGGTAGGGAGTTTTCCCAACTACCATATCTTATTAAAAAACTCTAAAATAATGTTCAGAGATACATCTGAAAGATGTTTTATAATTTTAAAGCATATTTCGTGGAGATGTATGTTTCACCCCTTTTAACACCTGCTTCAGTTCATACAGTGTAAAATCTGTATCCAATGTGCATCCAGATGGCACTTTTCAAACCACGCGCAAGGTTTATGCACATGCTCCAAGTCTTCTTCTTCGTTTTTAGTGTATCTCTGTGACAGAAATACAGCGCCACATACTGGTCTGTCATGTATACTACATCTTTTTGAGTCGGTTTCAGTGGTTTCGTGTGTACTCAGATATTCTTTTAGACGACGCTGTGTTTATGGAATTTTTTTTTAGAACGAGGAACAAAAAAGATTGGATAGGCAAAGTTCTGGCTTCGTGTGGATTTGGCCTAATTGTTTTGAGTAACGCATTATCAGTGTCCGAGGGTTTTATTTTATAAAGTTATCCTAAATATATAAGCCCCGAGAACACCCACAGCATTACATTATCATTGGTTATGAGGATACAAAGGTTCATTCATCAGCTTCATAATATGCTGGAATTGGAACAGGGTGTTTAGAAACATAAATCAAAATCTGTTGGACAACATTAAAAAAATGCATTAATTTTCTCTTCATAACCAGCAGAGGGAGCTAAAGCAACACTAGCCGGGATGACTAGTAACTGCTTCTTTATGAAGCAAGGCATCTGCAGAATAAGACAATGAATGTGATAATTAATTACCCCATCCATCATCATACCGGCCCTTAGTAAGAAACGAATATCAAGAGCTTGTCGTGACGTCTGGATCAGTCACATGACTGTATTTTTAATAAATCTGTCAATTTATTTGAAATACACTAAAATGCTATTCACACATAAAATGACCTCTCCTGTGAAAAGCTTTAATTTCAGTATTATTATTATTATTATTATTATTATTTGAGGACATAATTTCAGGGTGATACATTTTTTTTCTTCATTATGACAGCTGTAACAAACTGCTTCATTGTTTACTGATATTTAAAAAAAGAAGAAGAAAAAATCCCCCAAGTTTTGTAGGGAAAAAGTAAAACAGGAAATGACATCATTTATCATATAAAGGACCCCTGCTGTGAGTATAGTAAAATATCACTTTCTGTGACAAGACAAGTTTAGTTCATATTGTAAAATGTCATGTGGTAATGTCTAAAAAATTAAGAAGTTAATGGTCTGTAATAGGGATGTACCAAAAGCCTAAATTTGAATTCGGAAAGGCACGGAAAATGGATAACGCATTCAACGGAGTACATCGTTACATCAGGTTTCACTTATCACATGAAGATTAGTAAGGAGAGATGAATCACAGGACGAAGTTGCAGTGTTGGGGGTAACGCATCACAAGTAACTTGTAATCAGATAACTTTTTTCAACTAACTAGTAAAGTAACGCATTACTTTTTCAATTTACAACAAAATATCTCAATTACTTTTTCAAATAAGTAATGCAAGTTACTTTGTTTTCACATTTATTGACTGACAGCTTTCCTGTCCCCATGTTGAGAGAAATCGGGCGTAAGGTGTAGTGGCATTGTGTGCGCTATATAAATATGATGGTTATTGTAGTTCTAGACTAAATGTGAACATGCATTTACTCATCTCACTTGCACAAAAATATTCAGTATTCTTTAAAATTAATAAAAACTGTGAAATGCAATCTCAGAATTTTACGCAAACCTGTAATAAATAAATATATAAAATTACACAAAAATATTTTTACTTTATTAACCAATGGCTTTCCTGCTGACCTTCAATGATCCAATTCATACTAAAGAGCAAAAATTACTTTAGATTAAATTTAGAAATAAGAGTTTTGAACTTCCCTGTCCTGTATCCTATTCATCTTTAATGCAGAATGGCAGCACAGCTGAAATGGATGAGTCATCCTTTCTTGGGCTACTTCATGGCAACCTCGTGGACCACCAACTTCTGCCTCAGCGACCACACCATTGCTCCAGATCTCAGCATGTGCTTGGAAAGGCACGCAGGGTCTTTGGGCAACGGGGTCTCGGACACATAGTCCATGAATTGGGCCACATTCTTGAGGTAGTGGAGAATCGTTGTTTAAGTGATCTTGGCCTGCCTCAAGGTGTTCAGCCAGGTCCTAATGCGGGGGATTGGTTAAGGAATAGCAGGCTGGCCAAATTCTAATTGCCTGCTGCCATGTAGCCAATGAAGTGCTTGATGCGGAAAATCTTGGTGGCCACATTGTTCTTGAGCTTGGCCGAGGGGTCAGTGCCCCCCTGATGCCCCTGTACTCCTCCAGGAGCTCCTCTGCTTTCATCAACTCCATGTGAGTCTTGACGTGACGGTCCATCCTGGTCGTGGTCTTGCCACATCCAGGAAAGGGGCAGGCTGGGCGGATTATCCAATGGGCATTATGGGCACTTGGGGCCCAAGCGAGGGGAGGAAAAAAAAATGATTTCGATTCTTTTACATTTCCGATAACGGAGTGTTTATTTGCACTAAGTGTTAATACCACACAAGATTAAAAAGACGTGCACCACTTAACGTCTGCAGTGGCGTAGGCTGTAGGGAGTGTGGTTCCTGAAAGTAGCTTTTGTCGTGGCCTAATGGATAGAGAGTCGGACTTGTAACCCAAAGGTCATGGGTTCGAGTCTCAGGTCCGGCAGGGATTGTCGGTGAGGGGAGTGAATGTCCAGCGCTCTCCCCACCCTCAATACCACGACTGAAGTGAGACCCTTGAGCAAGGCACCGTACCCCCAACTGTTCCCGGGCGCCGCAGCAATGGCTGCCCACTACTCCGGGTGTGTGTTCACGGTGTGTGTGTTCACTGCTGTGTGTGTGCACTTGGATGGGTTAAAGGCAGAGCACAAATTCCGAGTATGGGTCACCACACTTGGCCACATGTCACAAGAAGATTTTTTATTTTTTTTTTTTGCCGAACTCGCTCTTCTCCCTTTTCCCCATCACATATCAGATCGGAAAGGCATTTATTTTCAATAAAAATTAAGAAAATATTTGAAAAGTGGAAATAAAGTACCTAACGACTGTTTAATAATAAAGTGTTTATCGTTAGGGGTGTAGGGAGGGCTTTATTGTTCCAATAAGGCGCCATCCATTTAATAATTTTAATGAATATAGTCATTTACACTCCACGTTATTACTGCATCCTGTTAATGTACAACAATACTGAGGCGCAAATAGTATCTGCCACTATTTATAAGTATAATAGCATAACTATTTGCACTTATTGCAAAAAAACTGCTATTTTTATTGTGTAAATAGAATATATCGTTATTTTCACTTAGTGTAAATAGCATATCGCTAAAAAAATGCTGCTATTGTCACTTAGTACAAATAGAATATATTACTATTTTCACTTAGTATAGATAGCATCTATTGCTAAGAAAATATGTTATTTTCACTTAGTATAAATAGCATCTAATTGCTGCCTTTAGATAATGACACCATGTATAACCAATAAAAAGCATGCTGATATTTTTTAATCTAAACAGAATTATTGGTCAAGCGCAAGTGTGGAAAGCATGTAACAGCCTGTGGGAATAGTCTTCATAGTTCTAAATGAGTGAGAGAAGTGGTTGTAGTAAACGCAAACGAAAAAGAGAAAAAGAGGAGAGGCAGACGGATAGAGATGGCTCTCTATCCATTAGGCCACTATAGTCGTGGCCTAATGGATAGAGAGTCGGACTTGTAACCCAAAAATCATGGGTTCGAGTCTCAGGTCCAGCAGGGATTGTCGGTGAGGGGAGTGAATGTCCAGCGCTCTCCCCATCCTCAATACCACGACTGAGGTGAGACCCTTGAGCAAGGCACCGTACCCCCAACTGCTCCCCGGGCGCCGCAGCAATGGCTGCCCACTGCTCCGGGTGTGTGTTCACTGCTGTGTGTGTGCACTTGGATGGGTTAAATGCAGAGCACAAATTCCGAGTATGGGTCACCATACTTGGCCACATGTCACTTCACTTTCACTTTATTACAGTTTTTCACAATTTCTAGGACACTAAACCCCATTCTCTGAGCCAAATTGTCAATAGCCTAAACCAATTGGTCAAATAAATCACTCTTTTCGCAAAACCTTAAACAAGTTCAGGCAGTTAGACACTGTTTGTCTCATGCGCTCTTTTTGCAAAACTCTAAACACATTCTCACTCACTAAAACACATTTCACACTGTGATGCACTTATGTTTCAAAATGCTAAACACAGGCAGGCAAAAGTTAAACACACAGTTGTCTTCGTTTACACACAACAACTCAAAATTGTTCACACTTGTTTCTAATACAGTATTTCACAATTGCTAAAACACATTTCTTGAAACCATCACTAATTTTCTCAAAACATTAAACACAAATCCAATCTTCAAACTAATTTCACAAAACCTCTGACTCTTATGGCAAAATCAAACAAAGCTTTCAGATCATACACACACATTAAACAATATATAAACACATACAGATCATTCATTAGACGCTACATAAAAAAATGGAAAACACAACATCCAGAACATGAGGTTACAGAAAAAAAAGTATATTGTAACACAGTAAACACATTTTGCCATTACATAAAATGTATAGAAATCACAAGTAATGTGAATTTAAAGTATACTGAATGTACTGCAAGTACAGTATTATATTCAATATTATATAGTATAATATTGTCTGTATATACAGTACTTACATACTGCAAACATACAGCAGTCTAAATGCAAATGACTAAAAGGTCAAAGAAAACTCAAAATTAAATTTAGACACACACAAAAAAAAAAAAAGTACACACACATACACACACACACACACAAAAAACAAAGTTTAGAGTCAGTGAGAGATTCATTCTGCTTCAGCATCACGTCTTCATGTTGGGTCCGGCCTAAATCAAGTCAAGTCACCTTTATTTCAATTGCAATTT
>RJVU01067364.1:6001451-6016768 GCA_003731715.1 Anabarilius grahami | reverse complement strand
GTGTTAATTGACTGCATTTTGTGTGAAAACGACATGAATTGAGTTAATGGTATGGTCACAACAGGCGGATGTTCTGCTAAATGTGTTTAGAGTTTTGAAAATGTGACTACAGAATGGACAAAAGTATGTTAGCAATTGAAAAAAACTGTAAATAAATAAATAGAATTGTGAGATAAAAAGTCACAATTACCCTTTATACTTTTTTTATTCTGTGGTGGAAAAAAGCTTCAGCAGTAACCAAAGGCCATGTATGTTGGATTTGTTGTTGATCAATGGCAGCAATTTCATGTTTTCATGTAAATCTTTTACTACAACGATTCCACTACCACTGTTCCATATATGCAGAATATGTGGTCTGCGTAGGGCACTAGCTACCAAAGGGACGCCATCCCACCCTCAATGGGCTCCATCAACACCACACACACAACACCAGAAAGAGATTTCAACAGAGGGACCAACAGAAGTCCTGCATAAGGAACACATCTGACCAGTAGCTGCCCTTAGCAATTCTGTTACTTTCTTCTTCTTTTTTTCTACCGCACATTCTATAAAATAATGACTCACTTCTGTTGCCAAGAATGAACACATTCAACACTCAACCAAAAATGTAGAATGGCTTGCATTCATTATACTATTACTGCAGTAAAAGGAAACTGAATTATAAAAACAATGAATTTCATATTTTTTCAGTTAGAACTGAAACACGACAAGTAATGCAGTTTTCATAATGCCATCAACTGTTAGTATTTTGACAGTCATTGCACTATGATTGACTATTTGTTCATGTTGGATAGAAAACTAGTGCTATGTTTTGACAGAACGACTCGATTTTGAATCAGGTTTGCTGTGTTTTGATAGAGTTAGTATGTGTTGAAAAAGGACTTTAGCATTTTGAAATGTAGAGTTTGTGTTTATATAACAAAATATGGTTTTGGGCAGAAAATTAACTATTTGGCTAATTGTGTGATGTTTGTGTGTTGCTGTGTTAAGAGTTTAGAAAAAGTACTTTAAGTATTGCTAAATGCTTGTTAGCAATTGAAAAAAACTGTAACTGAGGCCTTTTTGTAGCTGGCTGATTGGTGTTCAGTTTTGTAAGTAAGTGTTTTGAGGGGTGTATTTGAGTGGTTGCAATTACCCGATGTGTTTTGTATTTTGGATACATGATTTTTCCAAATGGCACCCTGAGATTTCATTTTTGAACAAAGTGTCTTATGTATGAAATAGAGTGTAGTATGCAGGACCAAGTGTGTTGCATAAAGGAGTAAGTGTGTTGCAGAATTGCAACTAGAGTGCAAAACAGCGCTTTTGTTTAAGGTATGGGTACATGTGTTTGAGGTATGGTAACAAAAGCTTCAAGTTGTGTTACTTTAGTCTAAGCATGGGTCTATAGTGTTCAAGCAACGGGCAAAACTTGTAACATCACAATGGATGTTGTAATCACCAAGAATGGAGTCCTCCACCAGCATGCCAACTTAGGCCCTTACAACACGGCCCACATATTCACATTTTAGACAGACTGCACAAAATCGTCACAGCAGAAGACCAAATGAATGCAGAGCAGATCAGATACATTGTCATATGGGTCCAAAACAGGTTTAACTAGCGTCCACAATTTTCACTCCAATACCTCCCACCATACTGTCCCTTTCCTTAAACCCATTGAGGAGTTTTTGTTTGTTTTGTTTATTTATTTATTTTTTTGGCATGGAAAGTTTACAATCTCCAGCCCTATGTCAGAATATGCCTCATTCAAGAGAAGGCCTGACCTAATTGATGCAGGGTCTGTGCTAGGATGGATTCGCCATTCAAGAGGATTCTTCCCTCACTGTCTTGTGAGAGAGGACAACGCCTGTGATGTGGATGAAGTGCTATGGCCAGATCCAGCTTGGCCAAGAGATTATGCTTAGATGTTTTATTTTGTTGTTTTTTTTCATTCAAAATCATGTTTTGTTTTGTCTCCACAAATGTTTTTGTTCTTGTAATATATTGTATTTAGAATATGTTCTGATTTTCAGTGCAAAATGTAACCTTTGGAAAGGCATGGATGTATTGAATGGTTTTACAATGTGGTGAGAAATAAATATTTTCATCAATGTGCAGTACTGATCTTGTGTTTATGTTTTTTTTTGTTTATTTGTTTTTTGTCAATATATTCATGTACTTTACTCTAACAATATCTCTGAAAAAATCTAACCCAGACTATATCATTTGAAAAGTGTAAAAGTTACAAGTGTTTAAGTTTGAGCACAGCAGTGTGTAAATGAATCAAACAGAATCAGAATGTATGAACCATGTGTGTTCCATACGGTGTCAAAGTTGGGTTTTGTTAAATTAATGTAAAGTTTTGAATGAAGTTTTTCATTTTGCAAAAGAACTGAAGTGTTTTGCTACTTGTGTGTGTGGATCTGTGAATTGTGTGTAGTGTTTTGACGAAATGAGCCTTGTTTTTAAAATTTTGCTTAAGAAATCGTAAAAAAACTGTAACTCTCTTTGCATTACTGATCATCATTTACCTGTTAACCCTATAAAGCTGCTTTAAAACAATCTGTATTGTATAAAGCACTAATAAAGGGGACTTGACTTGACTTGACTTGATTCAGTTCGGACCCAACATGCTCCCTGATGTTCACCCGCCATGACTGCCTCTCCTTTTCGTTTGTGACATTGCGAGATACGTGCAGACAGGTGTGCTGTCATAAAGGGCTGCTGCTCAGACAGTGGTGCTGTGTAACATTGTCACAAACAACACTGGCAGGAGTAGAAGAGGTCGGCTTACTAAACTCGTCAATGGGGGGCTCAGCCGGAGCAGTTACGGAGTCATAGACCAATACGCATGATTTACTGACTACTCACTTACTCCCAATAGCCCTCGACGTCTGCTAATGTGTGGGGTTACCAGGTCTTCATTTCATCCCCCCTTAGCCCTCAGAATGCAAGTGCTAAACATACAGATATTCAACACTATACAATACTCAGTACACAGTATGCAATATATTCACCATACTTAGTTGTAATTACTATACTTTTTGACGTAATTGCGGATTACAAAAATACAGCATATTTTGCAAACGCACCTTTCGCATGTTGCGCCTCCGTCGACTCAAACATCACAGAAGCTCTTATAGGTGCTTGTGAAGGCACGTCTCAACAGGTAAATGTAGGCTACTCGCAGTAAAAGGTCCAACATATTAGAAATACTTTTCGCTGTGATGTTATTTGTCATGAAGCCTAGGCTACATTAAGCGATGTTAAAAGCTTTTTCTTTATAACGGTTTCATATGGGAGGAAAACGCAACGTGTAGGCTAATTAAACGAATTGCATATTCTGGGCTCATCTCCTTTGCTGTACACAGTATACTTTATTAGTATGGTGTTTACTGAGTTTGGTCTGTTACAGTAGCCTATTTCACAATTGCTAAAACACATTTCTTGAAACCATCACTCATTTTCTCAAAACATTAAACACAAATCCAATCTTCAAACTAATTTCACAAAACCTCTGACTCTTATGGCAAAATCAAACAAAGCTTTCAGATCATACACACACATTAAACAATATATAAACACATACAGATCATTCATTAGACGCTACATAAAAAAATGGAAAACACAACATCCAGAACATGAGGTTACAGAAAAAAAAGTATATTGTAACACAGTAAACACATTTTGCCATTACATAAAATGTATAGAAATCACAAGTAATGTGAATTTAAAGTATACTGTATGTACTGCAAGTACAGTATTATATTCAATATTATATAGTATTGAATGTCTGTATATACAGTACTTACATACTGCAAACATACAGCAGTCTAAATACAAATGACTAAAAGGTCAAAGAAAACTAAATTAAATTTAGACACACACAAAAAAAAAACAAAGTACACACACACACACACACAAAAAAAACAAAGTTCAGAGTCAGTGAGAGATTCATTCTGCTTCAGCATCACGTCTTCATGTTGGGTCCGGCCTAAATCAAGTCAAGTCACCTTTATTTCAATTGCAATTTATACTACACAGATACTAGTCTAGTCTAGTATAGTATAGTATAGTCAAAGCAGCTTTACAGTGATAACAGGTACATGATAATCAGTAACGCAAAGAGGGTTCATTTAGGCTGTACAGCTCTAAAAGAAAATAGTGTCATTGTTCAGCTGAAGTCAGTTCAGTGTTGATTCACTTACATTGTAAAGACCATCAATTATTATATAAATTACTGTAATTATTTTCCTCAATAAAGCAGTTCTGCAGAAAACAGTGATGTCATCATCTAGGCTAGCTTAGTTCAGTTCTCATCCTATAATGTCAGTACTGTCAGATCAATAATATTGTTGAATATTATTGAATATTGTTGAGGACATTTTCCACATCACAGGCAATGTCGTCTCTTGCCAGGCAAAGGGAAAAACCTGTATTGGATCCAGCCTTGTCTCCACAGCCCTTGCTCTTTCTCCTCATCATCCTCTTACACATCCTCTTCCTCCTCTACTTTTCAGATTGTTTCCATCTATTGTTGGTATCATCATTCAGCACCTGTGTCACCTGTGCACTCTGAACTGACCTATATGTTATACAGTTGATTTGATCACATCATTAGAAATAAGTGTGAATAATTTTGAGTCATTGTGTTTAAAGGATGACAACTGTGTTGTAGTTGTGTTTAACTTTTGCCACATGTATTTACCATTTTGCAACACAGTGCAAAATGTGTTTTAGTGAGTAAGAATGTGTTTAGAGTTTTGCAAAAAGAGTGGATGAGATTTGCAAACAGTGTCTTACAGTTTTTTTCAATCGCTAACAAGCACTAAACCATTCATCAGATACTTTTTCTAAACTCTTAACACAGACTCACACGGACAAAACACAATTGGCCAAATGGATAATTTTCTACTCAAAAACACATTGTTAAATATATACTAGCTTTCCTGTAGCTCAGTGGTTAGAGCATGGCACTAGCAATGCCAAGGTCATGGGTTCGATCCCAGGGATTGCACATGTATAGATACAAATGTATAGTATAATGCAATGTAAGTCGCTTTGGATAAAAGCGTCTGCCAAATGCATAAATGTAAATATACTAAATCTTCATTTCAAAATAGAACACATCTTTCTCTGCACACACTAACTTTACTAAAACACTGGAAATCTGACTCAAAATTAAATTATTCTGTCAAAGAATAACACTTGTTTTCACCTCACAAGGTACATGCAGTCAATCAAAGTACACCAGGTTTCAAAATACTGGCTATTGTTGACATTACAAAAACTGCAAAGACTTTTAGGTTTCAGTTTTACAGGTATTTGCATGCAAAACATCCACCGTTTTACACTAAATTTCTTGGTTAGGTACTGTATGTCCAAATGTACAGTAATGTTCACATTCAAAAGCATTCCAGTAAAAAGCAATTTTTTTCCTTTACTGTTTACTGCAGAAGGTACAGTAGAAACTCGGTATGATAGAACAGAAAAGGTTTTACAGTATTGCTTACAGTGAACAAAATATCCATGAAAAACATAAGAGCATTCTGAACAAAAAAACAACAGCAAAAAGCCCAGATAAAAAGGGGGGAAGAAAAGAAAAAAAAAATTAACAAAATTACTGTATCTAATCTCTGCGATCTTCAGGGTTAGGCCACATGTTTTCATCAACATCACATCTGATATTATCCAAGGCGATGCACCTCGGATAAAACCGCTTGGTATGTCGGATCCACCCTTGGCAATCATGAACGGTTATGTCCCTGCAGCCAGCATCAATGGCTTCAAGGAGGGACATCTGGTCATGTGGCTGGTAGTCATAAACCTTCCACCTCCATGCAGAAAAGAACTCCTCTATGGGGTTGCGGAAAGGTGAATAGGGTGGAAGGAAGACACATATCAGTTTTGGGTGGACTTCAAACCATGTTGTTATTGCTTGCGAATGATGGAAAGCCACATTGTCCCAGGTAATTACAAAGGTCCTCATGTTTTCACCCTCCTGATCCTGCTCTGGAACCAGGAGCTGGTGGAGATCATTGAGAAAGGCAAGGAGGCGCTTGGTATTATAGGGTCCAACCTGACATCTGTGAAGGAGTAATCCTGCATTTGCAATTGCTGCACACATGGTAATGTTTGCCCCTCTCTGTCCTGGCACCTCAACTGTGGCCCTTTTTTCAATTACATTTCGTCCACGTCGACGCCTTTTGGCCAGATTGAATCCTGCCTCATCTATGTATATGAATTCATGAGGGGCCTGGTTGGCCTCCAATTCCATAACTCTCTGAAACAAAGTTTATGTAAATCATGTCATTACTATATACCATACTGTACTGTAACCTATTATTGTATAGGTTACCTTCTTGCAAAGTGCAAAGCTTATAGAACTGGACATTGAATTGAATATACACTATACCTGGACATATTGTTGTCGTAGCTCCTTGACTCTCTCACTGTTCCTCTCAAAGGGAACAGTGTAGAGCTGCTTCATCCGCACTCTGTGTTTGGACAATGTCCGCGTAATCGTTGTGAGGCTGATGCTATCGATATTGTCAAATATCTCATGGTCCTCTACAATTCTAGTTTGAATTTCATGCAGTTTTATTGCATTATTTGCAACAACCATTTCTACAATGGCAAGCTCTTGATCATTATTTAGGAGCTTTCCTCTTCCCCCAGAGGGTGGAAGACGTTGCATTCTTTAGAGGGACAAAAAATTCGACATATGCATTACTGTATGACCTTATTGACATGTCAAGTGAGAATAGAAACAATCCATGTAAAATGCAATACTTACCTGTTGGTTTGTTGAAAGATGCGTATAATGGAGGCAACCGTTGACCGCCTCAAATTGGGCTGCACTATTTCACCAGCCTCTCTTAGTGAAAGACCATGGTTGATTACATGGTCAATGATAGTTGCACGAATTTCATCACTGACTACTGTTCTTGCAGCCCTTGGAATGCCACCACCACGCATTCTTACACCTCTACCTTGCCCTCTCCTTGGCCCTGCTCCTCTCACTGCATCTCTCACTGGTCCTGCTCTTCTCCCTGGGCCCCTTGCTCTTACTCTTCCTCGTCCAGACATTACAGTGTTTGTCTTTTTCTGTTTCTGTTTCCAAAAACATCACTCCTCAAAGTCCTCCTTTTATTGTATAAGTGTCAATATAATAGAAAAAAAGCTTTGGTTGGCCCAATTTACACAACATAAATCAGCTGTGTGTCAATTAATCAATTGTTTGTTTATTATCAGCTAAGATATATTGTTTTTGAACTGATATCATTGCAGAAGCAGAGGTTTTTATACTGTATCTAAGGTTTGGAATATTGTTTTTGCTATTGTGGGATGTTGTGTGTTAACATTCGTAAATACTACAAAAACAATCCATAATTTTGTTGGGAGGTAAAATGTAAGCATTGTGGAAATGTGTTCAATGACTCCATATTGTGTGAAAACGACATGAAATGTGTGAATGGTATGGCCACAATAGACCGATGCTGTGCTAATTGTGTTTAGAGTTTTGAAAATGTGACAACTGCTTGGACAAAGGCTTGTTAGTGACTGAAAAAAACTGTAACTACCTGAACTTGTTTAAGGTTTTGCCTACAAAGTGACTGATTCGACAAATGGGTTTAGGCCACTGAGCATTGGGTTCAGAGAATGGGTTTAGTGATTTAGCAATTGTGAAATACTGTAATATCACTGCCTTAGTACGTTACATTAAGCGTTTTAGAATGTCCATTCAATGTAAAATCCATTCAATTCTGCATCGGCCACATTTTTTCATGACTCACAACCCAGCATACCCGGTTAAAAAAGTCACCGCTCGCCACTGATATATATATATATATATATATATTCTGTAACCTCATGTTGTGGATGCTGTGTTCTTCATTTTTTGATGTAGTGTCTAATGAATGATCTGTAGTGTTTATATATTGACTGATGTGTGTCAGATCTGAAAGCTTTGTTTGATTTTGAGAATAGGTGAAATAGTTTTGAGGCAATTGTTTGATTTTGCCAGAAGAGTCAGGGGTTTTGTGAATGTAGTTTGAAGATTTGGATTTGTGTTTAAGGTTTTGAGAAAATGAGTGATGGTTTTAAGAAATGTGTTTAAGCAATTCAGAAAAACTGTAAGACATGTGCCATCTATTCAGATGTTCTTCAAACGTAGCCAGGAGGAGAATGAGGGTGAAGAATTTGTGGAAGATAATGAGCAAGCTAACCAGGGACAAGAAGAAGTCTTTCTAAGGGCAAGAGAGCCCCTGAGGAGGAGAGGAGGACAGAGACAGACAGAGAGAGCCCCTGAGGAGGAGAGAGACAGACAGACAGACAGACAGAGAGCCCCTGAGAGACAGAGCTGAGGAGGAGAGGGACAGACAGTAAGGAAACTTTAACAGGTGTCTGTTTGTGTGTGAATTATGGAATTTGATTCATAGAACTGGATTGATAGAGAGGTGAGGCAGTATATGCTTGCATATGCCAGCGAGTTACACAACACACTATGCTCTGGATTCTTAATCCGGGCCTGGGGGCAGGTGCCCTCCCTGATGTTCACCCGCCATGACTGCCTCTCCTTTTCGTCTGTGACATTGTGAGATACGTGCAGACAGGTGTGCTGTCCTAAAGGGCTGCTGCTCAGACAGTGGTGCTGTGTAACATTGTCACAAACAACATTGGCCGGAGGTCAGCTTACTAAACTCGTCAATGGGGTGCTCAGCCGGAGCAGTTACGGAGTCATAGACCAATACGCACGGTTTACTGACTACTAATTTACTCCCAGTAGCCCTCGACCTCTGCTAATGTGTGGGGTACCAGGTCTTCATTTCGTCCCCCCTCAGCCATGTTACAAATGGTAAATGACAGTAATAAAGGCATATTTTTGTTAGTTTTTTGCAAAGTGAGTGGTAATGTCAGCGTATCGTTAACAACAATTACAGTATTATAGTAGATACACCCCTACGCATAAAGAACATAGTTTCGTTCCACTCCACTTTTAGACACGCACTTCCGAACTTCCCTAAGCACTTCCACTTGGGGGAATCCCTGCCACCATTTTGAAGTGCGTTCCATTTTGTGAAGTGGACGAGGGAAGTTTACATGGACAGAACCTCAGCAATATACGGTGACGTCACAATCGTGTTGCATTGTAGTAGATGAAGCTGCCTGAAGTTTACATATGAAGTAGGGAATGGGTCTACTTCATATGTACACTTCAGGCAGCTTCATATACCACAATGCAACACGACTGTGACGTCACCGTATATTGCATTTAATTTACCTCACCACAAACAGCTCTGTGATATATATATATATATATTTTTTTTTTTTAACATTTAAAACAACCCAAACACACCTTTATACATATAGAATGCTGCATTAAACAATTTCGTAAGGGAAAAAAAAAAAAATCAACTCCATAGCGGATTCCAAGTGATCAAGGGCTTAGGACGTTCCAATTCAGCCCATTGCTAAGGTTCCGCCAGTAGTGGGCACTCATGCAATGTAAGCAATAATGTACATCCGAGTCAACGAGACTGAGGGAAGTTAGGAAGGGAAGGGCATAAAAAAAAAAACGTACCGGAATGCAGCCCATGTTCACATAATCTCAGTACATGTTTCACTGACTATTTTAATCAAACACACCCTCCCCTTCTCACCTCTGGTGTAACCCTTTAACTGTCATTGTTTCCAAGTTCTCCAAGATTTTGAAGTGGACCTAACTGGTCAATAAAAGATATCAGGAAATAAAATACATGTTTAACAATTTAATGAAAAAGGTTTATCCTTAAGATTTCCTGCATAATTATATACAGAAATCTTAAAAACTTCTGTATATTGCTTATCACAAATCCAAATCTTCAAACTCATTTCACAAAACCTCTGACTCTTCTGGCAAAATCAAACAATTGACTCAAAACCATTTCACCTGTACTCAAAATCAAACAAAGCTTTCAGTTCATACACACATATATATAAACACTACAGATCATTCATTAGACACATCAAAAAATGGAGAACACAACATCCAGAGCATGTTATAGAAAAAAAGTATATTGTAACACAGTAAACAAATTATGCATTTACATAAAAAGTAATCTCAACTAAGTAAGGTGAATATATAGTATATTGTATGTACTGCAAGTACAGTATTATATTGAATATTATAAAGTATTGAATGTCTGTATATTCAGCACTTGCATACTGTAAAAGTACAGTAGTCTAAATGCAAAAGCCTAAAAGGTCAAAGAAAACTCTAAATGAAAAGCATGTTAAAGTACACAAAAAAACAACAAAAAAACAAAAACAAATCCAACTGCAAAACCAAAGTGAGTGAGAGATTCATTCTGCTTCAGCATTATGTCTTCATGTTGGGTCCGGCCTGAGTCAAGTCAAGTCACCTTTATTTCTATTGCTGTTTATACAATACAGATTATTTCAAAGCAGCTTTACAGTGATAACAGGTACATGATGATCAGTAATGCAAAGAGAGTTCATTTCGGCTATACAACAGCTCTAAAGAAAAAAGTGTCATTGTTCAGCTGAAGTCAGTTCAGTGTTGATTCACTTCCGTTGTAAAGATCATCAATTATTTTGTAAATTAATTAGTTTAATCTATAAAGCAATTCTGCAGAAAACAGTGATGTCATCATCCAGCTCAGTTCAGTTCAGTTCTCATCCTATAGTGTCAGATCAATAATATTGTTGAATAATATTATTGAATATTGTTGAGGACTGTGTCCATATCACAGGCAATGTCATCTCTTGCACGGCAAAGGGGAAAAAACCCTCTGGTGTGCCGGATCCAGCATTGACAGCCTTGTCTCCACACACTTTGCTCTTTTTCATCCTCATCCTCCTCTTACACATACTCTTCCTCCTCTACTTTTCAGATTGTTTTCATCTATTGTTGGTATCATCATTCAGCACCTGTGTCACCTGTGCACTCTGAACTGGCCTATATTTCATACAGTTGGTTTAATCAGATCATTAGAAACAAGTGTAAACAATTTTGAGAGGTGTGTAAATAATGACAACTGTGTTGTAGTTGTGCTCATCTTTTGGTGCTTGTGTTTAACGTTTTGCAACACAAGTGCATCACAGTGCAAAATGTGTTTTAGTGAGTAAGAATGTGTTTAGATTTTTGCAAAAAAAGCGCATGAGATTTGCAAACAGTGTCTAACTGCCTGAACTTGTTTAAGGTTTTGCAGAAAGAGTGATTTGTTCGACAAACTGGTTTAGGCTATTGAGAATTTGGTTTAGAGAATGGGGTTTAGTTTTTTATAACAACAAAAAAATTATGTTTTTGGCAAATGTAAAGGCCCTTTCACACCAAAAGTGAAATGAATAAGCCTCAGGCTGAAGGAAATGCAAATTCACACCTGTACAGTAGAGGGCGCAGCTCAAACAAGCAAACCTTTCAGCTGTGCTGCCATTCTGGAATACAGAAGAATAGGACGCAGGAGAAGAAGTAAATGAGTAAAAGTATGCTCACATTTAGTCTATAACTAGTCTAGAATAACCATCATGTTTACGTAGCGCACACAATGCCTCTGCACTCCCGATTTCTCTCAACATGGGGACAGAAGAGCTGTCAGTCAGTAAATGGGAAAACAAAGTAACTTGCATAACTTATTCGAAAAAGTAAATCGGATATTTTGTTGTAAATTTAAAAGTAATGAACACCAATGAAAATGAGACTGTGACAGATAGGCTTACAGACTTTACAATGGTATGCACTGTATAAAGGTCCTAAATCCTCATGTAATTTTCACAACTCACAACTTTTAAAACTGTTTCATGGAGTTTTTGTATACTGAAAGTATAGAAAGTTTCATCAGCTGAACAATCGCTATGTTAAACAACAGTACAATCCTTTGAACACACTGTAATTATATATTTTTAATTCCTTTTTTATTCCTGGGACTAGGGTAAGACTTTCAGTTTTTAAGAGCATTTTAATTTCAGGTGGAACATGTTAATGCGCTTTAGCTGTGCTAAAAACATAAATGTACATGAATTGTACTACATTAAATATGATAAACTCTCTCGGAGATGTGGAGAAGCTTGCGACAGTTACACTGATGAAGAAGTTTGTTCCTACCGTGTCTGGCTCTCAGAAGCATTGATGGACTGCCATCAGCTCACTGATATTCTGGTCAAACCCATGCAAAAAAGCACTTTCTTTGTAAGGGTCATGTACACTTAATAATAATTCAGTACTGTCATATGAAACTTATTAAAATCAACAATGTTTAGGGCTGCATTGACACAATCAGAGGCTCTGAGTCTTGTGTGTGTGTGTGTGTGTCTCCGTACTACCTCCTGTGCTCCGTTTGTGTGTGTGTGTGTGTGTGTGTCTCCGTACTACCTCCTGTGCTCCGTTTGTGTGTGTGTGTGTGTGTGTGTTTTCGTGTGTTCATATTACATCGTGGGGACCAAATGGCCCCACGATGTAATAAAAACCTGACTTCACCTACATTGTGGGGCCCAGCCATCGGTCCCCACGAGGGAAATGGATTAATAAACATACTAAATGATGTTTTTTTGAAAATGTAAAAATGCAGAATGTTTCCTGTGATGGTTAGGTTTAGGGATAGGGGTAGTGTAGGGGGATAGAATATACAGTTTGTACAGTATAAAAACCATTACGCCTTTGGAGAGTCCCCACTAAGATAGCAAAACAAACCTGTGTGTGTGTGTGAGAGTGAGAGAGTGAGAGTGTGAGAGTGTGAGAGTGTGAGTGTGTCATCCGCCAGCTTTGTCTCCAGTCTGCTACCGCTGCAAACCACAAAGGACAGTATTATCACCCATTCATTCATCATTCACTTCTACAACCACTATCTACTCACCTGTTGTCACTGTAACCTCTGCTTGTGTCCAATAAACCACCTTAACTGTTATCTTCTGTCTCCGACTGGTACATATTGTAACAAACACCAACAGGGCACTTCACAAAAATGCTTACTATGTACATAATTTATTTAAAATGGTTTTGAAATAAGTCTCTTCTGCTCACCAAGGCTGCATTTAAAAATACAGTAAAAACAGTAAATATTTCAGACAGTACTCCACTTTCTAAAAAACAATAATGTGTAAACAAAACCAAAACTTAACTTTTAAATAGCAGTTGCTCTGTAAAACCTCACTAATTGTAGTAAGATGACATGGTCATATAGTTTTTAATAAATCACACAGTGTGAAATGAGAGTATTTAGTGTAAATGTGTATGAGCCATTTTAATAGTTAGAACAAAAAGGATTTAGATTGATTGCATCATGACCAAATAAAAATGAGGCTAATAAGGCAGCCCACCCCCACATGGGCAAAGTAACAGCAGATTCTGTTTACCAGAGTTTAGCAAATAGTTGCCTTCCAAATTGTGCAAGTGCCCTACTTTTCATTGGCTGTTTGGAGGTGAACTTTACCTCCACTCTACTCAGTTCAGATAAAACATTGATTTTTTCAGTATCGGTGCTGACCACTTGATCCCCAAGATTAAAAAAATATCAACATGTATGCACTTACAGAATAAGTCTTTTAAACCATTGGTTGGTATGGTTTTATGTAGGTTGTATGTATTTTCTGTGATAACCAATTTTATGCAGCAGATGTTGTCCATAACGTTTGCATTGAACCTGGAACATTTGTTTAATTAATCTTCTTTCTAATTTCATAGCTCATAGGTAAATCGTTTTTCAAATTTCTTTAACCAGTTATTGGGCACCAGTAACAGCACTGACAGATTTCATAATGAAGTTGATTTCAAGATGGTATTACAAAAACAAAAATGTTAGGATTGATTTCGGTGCTTTTCCCAAAAGCAAAATTATGTATACAGCTCATTCACATGTTTACATAATGTTTTTAAAACAGTTTACAAAAATGGTTGTTCAAAAATAGGAAACTACTGAGATATGCTTCATTTTTACAATTGTAGAATATTCTGAAAAAAAGTACAGCGACTTTTAGTAGTTGCCTATGGCATCTGCAGGAAATATCTTGCCTCACAGTTCAAACAACCACTCACCTGATTGTTTACTGTAGAAGACGTATGCACATTACTTAGAAGGGCATTTAGTAACGCTTTACTTGAAGCCTTTATATTTAATGTATTATAAAAGTATTTTAATGCATTGATTATCCCTTTTAATGCACCTTATGCATTATATGGTCTCATGAATAATTGTCACCACAGTTATAATACATTATATTACTTATCTATTCATTAAAAACAACTTTTTTCATTAAAAAACAACTTGATTACACATAAAAATTGACCCCCAAAAACTTGAGTCCAAAGTCAGTGCTTGATTGCAAAATAGATTAGCATGGACTACAGAGCACTGAGAGGTGTATGTTGAACGAAATGTTTCTGAAATGAAATCTTTTTGTTATGTCTTTTCAATGCCCTCATCTGCCACAATACAGTTTTTCTTCATTGCTTAAACACATTTCTTGAAACTATGACCTCATATTCTCAAAACAGTAAACACAAATCCATAACGTCTCACCCAATTCCCCAAACATCCTATTTTCAGGTCAAAATGAAGCTCTACACTCAAAACCATTCACTCTTGCTGAAAAACAAAACTTTGGCCTCAGATATCACACACAAGCCCTCAAAAACACACACACACTACAACATAGTCTTACACACTGGTTAGATAAATTCAAAACAATACTACAAAAACCAAAACCAAAAACCAGTAACAAGTCATGTTGCTTGTGGTTCTCCCCCACACGGAACTTTTCACATGATGAACTTTTCACATGATGAACACGTGTATACATTTGCACATTTTTTATTCCTTAATATACTGTACAGTACAATAGACCAAACAACAACAAAAGACATTCTGGCCCAGCATCACATCTTTGGTCTGGAACAGGCCAGAGAATCTCGTCAGGCTAAACTGGCCCTAGCCAGGCAGCGGGGGCAAAATCCTCTTGCATGCCTGATCCACCCCTGGCACGCATCAACTGAAATGTCTAGTCGGGCTTCTTCCATCATCTCTGTGTCCTACAAAAATAGAAGTACTGATTACTGTAACTGTAACACATCCTTTTTACAAAATGGAAGAAGACAGAAACTCTATCTGTATGTAAGGCAATTTGATGCGTGTGCTGTACTCTGTTACAGTTGAGTACACTGAGGTACACTTACCTGATTTCCTCCCTGAAGGTTCTTATGGTCGAGGCGACGGTGAAGCAACTTAAGTTTGGCTGAACTCATTGCCCAGCCTCCCACATAGTCATACCATGGACAAGGACATGGTCAACTAGTGGCACCAATTTCATCTGAGACTCCTTGTCTCCTTGCCCCTCATCCT
>RJVU01067364.1:5960571-6000980 GCA_003731715.1 Anabarilius grahami | reverse complement strand
CCCCGTTGCCTGGCCAGACAAAATGTGGCCTGTGATGTGGATGAAGTCCTGTGGCCTGACCCAGTACGGAGACATGATGCTGTGGCTGAGTAATGCACTTATTTGTATATTTTTGTACTTTATTTTTACATGGGCTTACTGTACACAAGTGGCAAACGCATACGATTTCTGTTTTGTCTTTTTGTACAAGTGCTAAATGCACAGGTTTTTTTTGTTTTGCAACATGCATTTAGCCTACAATGAACAATAAACATTTATTTCTCCAGCTTCATGTCCTGAGCATTGTGTTTTCTATTTTTCTACGTAGTGTTTAGTGACTGTTCAGTAGTGTTTTTCATTTTGATTGACTCGGGGCACGATTTGACAACATAGTTCAGTTTTGAGCACAGATTGAACTGTTTTGAGGTGAAAGTTTGGTTTTGCAAGAAGAGTCTGAGGTTTTGTGATTGTAGCTTGAAAATTGGGTTTTGTGTTCACAGTTTAGAGAAAAGGAGAGCAGCTTTCAAGAAATGTGTCTTAGCAATCGAGAAAAACTGTAATATACTGTACAGTACAATAGACCAAACAACAACAAAAGATATTCTGGCCCAGCATCACATCTTTGGTCTGGAACAGGCCAGAGAATCTCGTCAGGCTAAACTGGCCCTAGCCAGGCAGCGGGGGCAAAATCCTCTTGCATGCCTGATCCACCCCTGGCACGCATCAACTGAAATGTCTAGTCGGGCTTCTTCCATCATCTCTGTGTCCTACAAAAATAGAAGTACTGATTACTGTAACTGTAACACATCCTTTTTACAAAATGGAAGAAGACAGAAACTCTATCTGTATGTAAGGCAATTTGATGCGTGTGCTGTACTCTGTTACAGTTGAGTACACTGAGGTACACTTACCTGATTTCCTCCCTGAAGGTTCTTATGGTCGAGGCGACGGTGAAGCAACTTAAGTTTGGCTGAACTCATTGCCCAGCCTCCCACATAGTCATACCATGGACAAGGACATGGTCAACCAGTGGCACCAATTTCATCTGAGACTCCTTGTCTCCTTGCCCCTCATCCTCGTCCTCGTCCTCCTCCTCGTCCTCCTCCTCTTCCTCCTCCTTCACCTCTTCCTCCACTCTTTACCACTCTTGCTCATCCTCCTCCTCCTCCTCTTTGGTATCCTCGACCTTTTCAATCACGTCTCTCTGGATCTATTGTTCTAAAACTGAATGAACTGACTCTGGCTTTTTTATCTCTCTATTGAAGGTTCTGATTGGTGTGTGATAAATTTTGACTCTTAGTGTTTCCGCGAGGGTAACTGTGTGCTAATTGAGCTCAAGCTATGCTGACTTGAGTGGACAATATTGAATGCTAGTGCTTTCTAAATGACAACATGGTGTAGGCAATTAGAAATGAAAGGATTTGTGTGTAGAGTTTTGCAGTGACAGTTCAACAAATCTGATTCATGTGTCAAAAAGGGGAATGGTGTTTATAGTTTAGGGAAATGGGTGTGCTTTTTGATAAATGGTGTTATGGTTTTGAAATTTTAGTTCAAAAGCCTGGTTATAGTGTTTAAGCAATCGAGAAAAACTGTAATATTAGGTTTTTGAATTGCCTGTCATTTAGGGAGATTTGTCAGCAAATATTTATCTGCAATTTGTTGCAGTTATTTTGATTTAACCTCATCATGTAATATAATAGGCACAATGTATAATAAATATAATATTGTTTGTAATCAATTGACAGCACTAACATTATGTTGTGCCAACACAACTAACATCAAATGAATGACACTTATTTAATGTAAATTACGAAACAATATTTTATTAAATGAACTTTTATTTAAATTTTTGAATTTGATTTGCATGGAAGATGCAAAAACGAAAAGAAAATATAAAAATGAAAAGAATTGTAAATATTAGAGTTATAAAGTGTTAAAGCATATATTGGAGTGACAGCAACTGTAACTGCAGAATGACCCATTTAATCATAATTCAGAAACACAAACTACATCTAAAAAATTTTTTCAAAGTTGTAAATGAAACAAAGATTATTAGAGTACGTTTTACAAGAATTATTTTTCGAAAGTCCATGTATAATTCAGTGTGCTACTTGCTGTTTCTTTGTATTGTGAAATTCACAAGCAATTTTTAGTCAAAATTGTTCAAAGTAAATCATACACCAAATGTTTTTCAGTGTACTTTAATTCCAACAAAACCTCAAAGTGATGGTTAATTCTGCTAATAGTTAGCCTGAGTTAACTATCCTCTCTGACATGACATTTGCTCATGTCCCTCTTTTTATATTTGTTTTTGACATCATTTACATTGGCAAGCATCTCTGGCTCTAAATTGTTTGCTTATGTCCCCCTACGGTGTATATTATAAAGGTCTGGACAAGAGAGGAGAACTTTTTCTTGGTTGAAGATTTACAGCTTGTGTCCGTGTGCAGTATGAGAGAACTGGTGATATTAGCAGCTTTGGTCTCGGCTCTACACGCGGCCAGCCTCCCGACAGACAGTGATGTGGAATACAAGTGCCAAGAAGATCAGGACAAAACTGCTACATTAGCAGCCGAGCGGTTCATTAATGAACATCACCGCCATGGATACAAATTCAAATTTGTCTCACAAGACAGTCGCAGTGCAGAGAAGGTGAGTTATGACAGTGTCTTCCTGTGTGTCTGAGGAGTATTTCAACAACACAATGAAAGAAAAAAAAATAAAAGAAAAACATTTTTATGATGTGCAAACTGTCTTGTTTCTGTGCAGACTGATCCTTGTGAGGTCATCTTGGGAATTACCTTAGAGGAAACTGAATGCCACATTGTCAATCCCAAACCTTTAGATCAGTGTGATGCTAGAATGGGATCTGAGACGGTGAGCTGAACATCACAAATGCTCCAAGCTCTACTTTCAGATATACTGCCTTTTATTGCTCTGAATAGAGTGACTTTTGTGAGTTGTACATACATTTAACAGCCTTTTAATATTTTCTGTTGACAGAAAGTGACAGCAAAATGTAATGTGACTGTCTCCAGTGTTGAGGGAAAAGCAGCCGTAAAGCGCTACATCTGTGACACTGAACCAGGTGCTGTAAACAAATCAATAGAATGATTTTTCTTCTTCAGACACTTTACTTACTTAATACCCCAGGTCAAAACTATAGCCTTTTAAAGAACCCAGAGTAATGTTTAAGCTCACTTTGTCAAAGAGTACAGAAATTAGGTAATGCAACTCCTGTAAAATTATAATGCAAAGTCAAAATAAGTTGCATTTCACATAGTGGTTGTATATGATTGCTCATAGTTTTGTGTTTTGTTCCAGCTTCACATGAAATACTTGTGAAAACATGCCCTGACTGCCCCAGTCTTCTACCCTTGCATGAGCCGAAGGGTCTGGAGAGTGTGAAAACTGCCCTGCAGAAATTCAACAAAGAATCCAATCATGCGTCTTACTTTAAACTGATGGAAGTGGGAAGGATCAGCACACAGGTGACGTCTTTCAAACTTTGGTGAAGCTTGAATATTCTACGCTTGTACATGAGCAGAAATGCTTTTGGCGGCACAAGCTCGATTACACAAATCATTCCATTCCAAAGTTGCGTCAAACTGCAACTTGTAATTAGTGATGGGGAGTCGACTCCAAAAGAGTTGATTCCTCGACTGTTAATAGCCCTAGTGTCGGTGCTGTGTTTGAAATCGCTCAAACGTGCTTCAGAGAGCTGGAGCTGTCGCAGAAAAATGTCATAGTCACATAGATTTATCCTACTTGTGGCTTGCTTTACAATAAAATAACAGCCAATTACATTGTAATTGTATACATACTGTACCCGTGCCAGCTTTGTGGTTTCATCACTTTATATTAATTTGGTTTGCCATGACATCCTAATTTGTG
The DNA here is from genome assembly GCA_003731715.1 of Anabarilius grahami. Classification (NCBI taxonomy): domain Eukaryota; kingdom Metazoa; phylum Chordata; class Actinopteri; order Cypriniformes; family Xenocyprididae; genus Anabarilius; species Anabarilius grahami. The sequence goes on along the minus strand of RJVU01067364.1, from coordinate 5,997,107 downwards.
TTAATAATCGTTAAACTAATCATAATTTAAAAAAAAAACTGCCAACAAGAATAAACATTAATAAGTGTATAGTATGTAATAGACTACATATTTTTAGTATCTTGAACTGTTCAAGCAGCTTTTTTGCGCTATTACAAGAGACGAAAATGTGCTTATCACCCTCACCTGACCATTTAGTTAAATTAGATAATTCATTAAAGAATACACCATTACCTTCTCTCTTGTTTATTTAACTCTGAAATAATATTCGGGCAAAACTTCTTCTCGTCATTTTTCCCTCTATAGAATTAGGCATTGGCAGCAAATAACGATGGTGACTCATCATTTCAAGGTAATGTCATCTAAATTGGATTCATTTGGTCAGTCACGCTAGAAGTGTGTTGTTTTAATAAAAGCAGTTTTAGTCTTCATGATGGAAAATAAGGATAGTCTACATTCAGTGTGTAATAATGACGGCAATCTTGTATTCTTATTATCAACCCAGTTGTGACTTTAAGTTGATGGAGCAAATGGGGTTGATTCCGGGAGTGGTGGGAGTCGGGAATCGGAGTCGACTCTGAAAAACCTGGATTCGTACACCCCTACTTGTAATGCAACTCAAATATCCATCAACTACTATTATAGAGCAATAGTTTTAAGAGAATCTTGCTGAGCAAGTTAGTTAAAATTGAACTGTTTCTATGTCTGTGTCTGGCTAAAAATTTGTACGACCAGCTAGCATGTATGTTCTGCACCTGTGTAAGAGGAAATAATTTTCCAAACCAATACATGGCAGTCTCATGATTCAATAAGGAAAAAGCTATACTTTTGCGCTTGCCTGCTTACAATTTTCACACCAATTCCCTTCAACACAGATGGACTCAATAAAAATCATCACAGATGAAGTTGTAAAATGCAACCCAGGATTATTGGAAAAAAATGGCTGTCGCGACAGTAATGCAAAATTATATTACATTGCTTCCTGCATATTTTGTGACAGTTTCAAATTTAAATGTCCAGCGAGTGGTGCTAAAAGTGTTCAGTTTTATCAGTCACAGATGAATGTGTGAATCTGGCAACGTTTTATTACGTTGGTTGTTGTACATATCACTGCAGTTCTGAACTGAAATGAGTCCAGTGAGTGGCGCTAAAAGGTTAATGCTGTATCTATGGTGAAAATGCAGGACAGTCCTGAAATTGGGAGCTTTGTCCTGCATCCTGCAAGACGTAAGTAGCATCCCGCATTTCAGTTATGTCTGTATTATTTTCTGTATTATTACCACAATAAGAAATATAAATCTAAAAAATTTGATTACCGTTTAAAAATCCATTTGCGCAGCTGTCACCCTAGTAGTCACCCTAGCTCTATCACTTTTGAAAATAACGTACCACCTACACTAAACCGATAGTGTTAAGAAAAGGAAGTGTGACATAAAAACACATTTGCTGAAACAACCATGTCATGTTATATTGCTTCTACAAGCCTTTAAGCTCTTTTATCGTGATTCGTGCACTTCATGTTACAGCAAGTGCAGTGCTGTACCAGGTGAGCAATCAAGCAAGTTTACTATGTCAGAAAAGCCACACATATTGAGCTGCTTATGTGATGCACATTACTATGTTATGACCTCAAAATACTTTTATCATAGTACATGATTTGTAAACTAATACATTTTGATGTTTGCAAGGAACCACACACACACACAAAAAGTTATTAATCAATAATTTACCCTGCTATCAAAATTTTTGTGAAAGGGAATGAAAGTTGGTGTTTTACTGCCATTAGTGGTTCATTTCAGCTGGAAACTGCAGTGATTTGTATGTAATACATTTTTGCAAGAATGTAGGCATGTTGTTTTCAATGAGCAACAATGAGAAGTGTGTGCCCTCTTAACTTCATGGTTTGCTTGCTTTCATCACTTCCGTTTTTCTTTTCATGTGCTGGTTCACGAACAGCAAGTCAAGTTATAGTGCTTTATGTAGTGCTTTACACAACACAAATTGATTCAAAGCAGTTACACAGTAATAAACAGGAAAATACCAGTGGTTATACTGCTCAGTTTAGTTCAATGTTCATTTAATTTACTTCTAAAACAGTGTAAATGTTACAAAGCTTATCATTTATAAAATAATTAAATTCAGCTCTAAAGAATATAATAGTGTCATTATCCACAGAGCAAAAACTAGACCGACAGCAATTTATGGGACCGAGGATAGTGCTGCAAGGATGTCATCAAAACCCAGAAGACTAATTCGCCAGTGTTCCCTTAAGATTTTCGTATGGGTTTTTAAAATGGTGTTTTTCTATTTGTGAGTAAAATAAGGTCTGTGGTAAACATAACTTGACGATACTTGGACGTTTTGCTCTGCTGCATAAACTGCACACACTCACACCCCAAACTTTCTTATCTAGGTACTTATTAGAAACATACATTTTCAAAAATAAACACTAACTGCTTCAAAATATGCATTTTCGATATGGGTGTGTGTTATGTACAATGTAGAGCAAAATTTCCAAATTTTATATTCAAACAGACAACTGTTTGAATATGGTCATTACACAATCACTTATTTTTTATCTTGCTTTAAAGTGGTTTGCAACTGAATGTTAACAGAATATTTGTCTGTTTTCTTAGTGGATGTTTTCGGGTCAAAGCTTCTTTGCTGAATTTGCCATTATGGAGACAGACTGTCCAAACAAGGAAGCATCCCAGAAACAAGAAGCATGCAAGGCTTTATGTGGGGATCAGGCTGTAAGTACACAGCATATTCATTACTTTATAACAAATTTCTTTAATTAATATAATTAGGGTGACACTACAGCCAAAACCATTGTCTTTTCAGGCACTGGTCAATTTTGAGATTTTGGGCTATCTTGCTCCCATAGCATGTCTTACGTCATACTAGTGGGAATTTTTTATTTTATTTCATTACACTTTATCTATTTGCATCTGTAGATTGTTAAGGTTACGTTCGGTTACATGGACTATTATTTTGACATTCTGTTTCCTTTGGTTCCTATTTCTCATTTCGGTTTAGTTTTGGTTTCCTTAGTTACTGATTTTGTCCTCATTTGTTTCTATAGTTACATTATTATTTATACCTGTGTATCGTTTGCTGTCCTTGTTTGCCTTGTTCTGCTCCAGTACTGTTTTGTTTATAAATAAAGAATTCACCTGTAGTGTCTTGCCTTAATAGAAGGCAACTTCATTAAGTCCTTCAGTTCCTTCAAGCTCTGTAGTGTTGACCACCTTCTCTTTCTCGTTTTCTTTCTCTAGCGGTATGGATTCTGTAAATCCTCTAAGGTCGGAGATGAGGAACCAACAGTGGAATGTGAAATTTACAAAGCTCAGGTATCCATCTCGATTACATGCTTAAACTGGACCAGTAAGACCCAGTTAATTACTATGTAATTCTTGTGCTCTAATTGTTTCCAGAACTTAACTCATCCAATGCAACACCCTGCTCAGTCAAAGAGAGACTGTAAATTCCATGGCCACCCACCCCACCACCATCCAGAACATCAACCAGGGCATATTCACCCCCATCGCCCAGAACATGCAGGGCATGGCCACAAGGAAAAAACACCTGATCAGAAGGGTCGTCCAGAACATGCAGGCCATGACCACAAGGACAAAACGCCTGGTGAAAGGGGCCGTCCAGAACATGCAGGTCATGACCACAAGGACAAAACACCTGACCGAAGGGGCCGTCCAGAACATGCAGGCCATGACCACAAGGACAAAACGCCTGACCAAAGGGTCCGTCCAGAACATCCACACCACTGTCCAAAAGGCCCTTCAGGGCTTCCAGAATCAGCGTCTGAGAGGCGCCATGAATTTCCATGCCATGGCTTTGTGAAAATACCCCCCTCTATTTATCCAATCTGCCCCTTCCCTCCACCACGTCTCTGCAGGGGCCCTCCGGACCTTGTACCCCCTCCTTCTCCTCCTCCTCTGTAACTAACACCAAAGTCTTTTGAGAAACATTTAGATGTTATCCCATGTTACAGGGTTTGAGAGGGAAAATATTCAAAACTGAACAACATAAGAGTGTAAATGTCTCCGGTACATTCCAAGTCCAATAAATACTCTTTACTGACCAGTGTGGTTGAATGATAAAGGTCTCAGAACACAGAGAATTTTTGCAATGGCTATTACAATATTACAAAACAGCTGTGACAAGAAAATTAAATAATGTATAACTGTAGGATGCCTGAAAAGGAGAAGTTGCCAAAAACAATCTAACAAACAAAACAAAAGATGTGAAAACATCAACCAACATATTTACGCTGTACGTTAAAGGGTTCATAACATGAGCAATCCAATTTTCATTGATCTTTTGAATATAAGATAGCTTGACGACTAAGAAAACATACTGTATCATTTCTCCTTAGTTCAAAAAGACCATTTGCTGAGGCGATAAACACATCAACACACAATCAGCCACGTTTACAGTCCCAATGAGAAAGCAGCATATAGGCTATTATTCCTTAACACCAGAAGAACTAACTGTTAACCTGACCCCTTTAATCATATAATGTTGTGTTCACAAGTAGTCCACAGATCACAGTGTGACATAATCTTATGTTTACATAGAAGAATTTAGAGAAACATGCAAAGCTTAGGAATCAATTTACATGATGAATACAGCTATTAAAAATGAGTGTTCTAAAAAAAAAAAAACTAAGGCACTAAAAGAACAAGTCTAAAAGTCTGAAGAACAATGAATCAATCAATGCCTCACTTTTCTGGATAGTTTAATATATGTTGTGTTAGAAAAAGATTAGTTCATCTGGGAGGTTCATCTAAATACAAACAGTAAAGTATCAATAGTTAATTTAAACCTAAACCTATCCCTAACTATTAAACCTAAAGCATTAAATTATTTTAGTTCTCAGAAAATTGATAAAAAACTACACAGAAAGTGAAATAATATAATTTTTAGTACTAGTATATTATGACTACATAAATTTAAAAATGTTTAAAATAATAAAAAATAATGTTTATCCCTATTTATATTATGTGTCAAACTACAGTGTACTAACATTGAAAAATTAATCATTTAAGACAATGTACTGATTGTGTACATTCATATTTATATTTTAGAAATACCTTTATGTAATTACAGCTGTTATTCATTTCTGTAATTACATTTATAATTACACTGTTGACCTTCCCTTACACCTTAACCCACCCTTAGATAACACAACACAATAATATACATAACACAATAATATATTGTACTCTTTTTTTTATCTAAGTGCATAGTAATAAGGACACCTAAAGTGTGACCAAAATGTTTTATTTAAAAAAAACAAAAAAAACAAAAAAAAAACATGCTAAATAGAGTCAAATGAAGTTCAGTATCTTGTTAATTAAATTAGTAGTAAATCACGGGGACGCACATTGCAGACAAAGGACACTGTTTCCTGAGAATAACCCTCCAGTATTTTCACTGCAGCAAGATAAAAATCACTGGCCTCATGTTGTATCATGTGAAAAATGTGTTATGAAATCCTCAGTTGATTTGATTAGGGTACAACCTCAGTTTGCAAACACTGGAGGTATTTGAACTCGTCATGGAACAGTATAGCCATACAGGTTTACAGCATGTTGTAACCTGCCCTTTCTAAATCAATCATCCATTTAATCAGACATCAGTAGCCTATCAGGAGAAGAGAGAGGGGTTTGTGGCTTTTAAATGATGTATATATAAGCTTCTATGGACCATCTAGTTTTGTTGCTGTGCCTGGGTGAACGACTGCCACCATGAAGCAGTGTGTGGCATTGATGATGGCCTTCCTGTGTGTCCACGGGGCCCCTGTGGATATTTTGGCCCCCGGATCCTGCCAAGATGCTGTAGCTAGCGGTGCTGCTTCTGAAGCTATGAACAAAATCAATCTGGACCGCACCGAGGGCTACGTTTTCAGCCTTGATCGTCTCAGCAATGTCCATCACATGAAGCATGTGAGTCATTTTCAGGTTCTTGTCAATATAGTCACTATTAAAAGAGTAATAATTTAAATTAATTTAAAAGTCATTTACAGTTTTTTTTACAATTGCTAACAAGTGTTTACCAATACTTTAAGTACTTTTTCTAAACTCTTAACACCGCAACACACCTACATCACACATTAGCCAAATAGTAAATTTTTTCCCTAAAACCATATTTTGTTAAATAAATACAAACTCTACATTTCATAGACTAATTCTATCAAAACACAGCAAACCTGATTCAAAATCGAGTCATTCTGTCAAAACTCTAGCACTAGTTTTCTATGCAAAATGAACATATAGTCAATCAAAGTGCAATGACTTGTCAAAATACTAACAGTTGATGGCATTATGAAAAATGCATTACTTGTCTACCTGCAGAAAATGTGAAATCCATTGTTTTTATAATTCAGTTTCCTTTTACTGCAATAAAAGTAGAATGCTTACATGTAAGGCATTCTACATTTTTGGTTGAGTGTTGAATGTGTACATTTTTGGCAACATAGCAACATACTATCTAAAAGTACAGTAGAAAAAAAAGAAGAAAGTAACAGAATTGCTAAGGGCAGCCCCTGGTCAAATGGGTCCCCTATGCAGGTTCAGTTGCCCCCTTGGTTGAAATTGCTTTCTGGGGGTGGGGTGGTGTGTTGATGGTTCCTCTATAGAGGGTGGGATGGTGTCCCCTTTTATCTCACAATTCTATTTTTTTCCCTTGCAATTGTGAGTTTACATCTCACAATTCTGACTTTTTTTCTCAAAAAAAGTCATAATCATGAGATAAAAAGTCACAATTATCGTTTTTATTTTCTATTCCATGGCAGAAATACGCTTTCATAGGTTCCACATGTGTAAGGGGGAAAACCACAGAGATGCACAATCCAGCACACATTCTTACTCCTCTCCCCTAACTCTTCTTCTCCCTTGTCTTGATCCAACTACTCCTCTCCTCCTTCATCTACTCATCTCCCTCACCCAGATATTTTTTTCTCTCTGCTCCTCTGCTTTCTCTTATTCTGCATCCACACTGAACAAATATGATTCAAAATCTGATTCCTGTAATGAAAAGAACTTCAACATCTAACTATGCCTCCAACTGAGATTGGAATCTGCTATTTCTCAATATTTCAGTGATCTGCTAATTAAAAATGCTTATCAATTGTTTCAGTATTTGTTTTATATATTTTTTCAATACTTTTGAGCTGCGGTTGTTGCAAAAGTAGGGGTTTTATACTATATTTAAAGATTGGAACATTGGGTCTTCATTTCTGACTTGCTGTGTTTAAGCATTTGTAAATAAGATCAGAAAGATCCATGATTTTGGTATGGGGTAAGCTTGTATGAAAAGAAAATTTAAGCATTTTAGAAATGTGTTAATTGACTGCATTTTGTGTGAAAATGACAAGAATTGTGTTAATGGTATGGCCACAACAGACGGATGTTGTGGTAATTGTGTTTATAGTTTTGAAAATGTGACTACAGATTGGACAAAAGTATGTTAGCAACTGAAAAAAAATTATTATCTCAAATACTTTTTTAGGTATCCTATTGTCCCGTTGTCTGTCTATCTAAAGGAAAGCAATGGCCTCTTATTTTACCTATAGAACACATTTTTACAAATGTTTACTAACGTTTTTTTTTTGTTTTTTTAGGGTGAAACAGGGACTGTCTTCTATCTCACATTTGATGTTTTGGAGACCAAGTGTCATGTCCTCAGCAAGAAAAACTGGAGAGATTGTGAAATCCGAAACCCCGAAGAGTTCCCAGTATGGTTTTACTAATTCATAAAAAACTAAAATAACTTGTTAATGATGTTTGTTCAGCATTTTAATAGCCTTTTCAACTGACAGGTCTATGGACAGTGCAAAGCAGTTATGTATATGAATAGAGTTCACAGAGTGACCCGCCTGTACAAATATAGGTGCACCGTGAGGCCAGGTAATCAACCAACACGCCATAAAACCAACTAGGTTTTGTCATCATATGATGACTGAAGGCAAATCCAATAAAATGACTCTCCCTTGGCAGTGCCTGTCACCAAAATCAGGGAACGGTGCCCAGATTGCCCTGTACAGCTCCCTCAGGATCATGAAGAAGCCTTGAAGACAGTGAAGATAGGCATGGAGAAATACAATAAAGAGAGCGCGCTGGCCAACTACTTTGTTCCTCTGAACATTACAAGAGTTTTCTCTCAGGTAAGTAAGAGAGCAAGTTACTAAGCATGAGAAAGAAAGAAGAAGAACTCTTTTTTGTACAGAAAGCTTCATATTGTACTGTATGTGGATATGATCTTTGTATATGATACAATATGATTCGTCTTTATAGCTTCACTTCGGAAGATTCTACAGTGCGGAGTTCATGATCCAAGAGACGGTCTGCTCTTCCAAAACCGACATAGCCGATATCTCTAAATGTGATGTCATGGCATGTGAGTTTGCGGTAAGTGACCAGACTTTTCTAATACAGTTATTATATGCTGTGTTTCTCTTTGCTATTTAAAATGAATATTTATCACATATGTTCTTGATCTTTCACTGTTTAGCACAAAGGATTCTGCAAAGCCTCTCACTCTGTCACAGCCACCGGTGAGGAGCACCTCAGTGTTCAGTGTGAAATCTTTGAACCAGAGGTAAGATTACCCATTTTCAACAGCATTTGAGTATGTTTGTGATCAAAACAAACCACTTCTCTTAAAAAGGCAATTCACCACTTTCAAGATGGGCTTTCAGTAAAACTAAAAAAAACAGTGGAAAGGTGATTTATATCTCAGTGGTACTGATACATGACTCGAATAAAACATATCGCACTGGACTTGATCCAACTGTCCGTGAGTGGGCATCAATCTGTAGTTTTCACAAAAGGAAAGTCTGGAGTAGTCAAAAGTAAAACGTGTCTTTCGACTGACATTTGCTTATGAATAAACAGGGATAACTAAGTGCAGATAAAACATAGAAAGAGTGCACATTGTTCATTTACACATATTACTGACATTGTAACCATACAAAGCTGGTTGAAAATCAGCAGAGTTACTTTTCAATACTTAATGGCATTTTCATTTACTGGTGTTTTTAGGTGGCTGAAGAGGAGAAGAAAAAGCACTTGATCGGAGGCGAACTAGACCACAGCCACAGCAGCACAACAGGCTCGTCTACCGGACACGACCATGACCATGATCACACCAAACCCCACGCACACAAACACGACCATGAACGCACCTCAGGCCACACTCACGAACATGGCGAGGGCCACGGACACACCCACTCTCACGATCATGACCATGTTCACACCCATCACGCCAAGGCCCATGAGCATGCTCAGGACGAATGGGAGCACCATCACCACCAATACGGTCACAAAAAGGAGGAGACCCATGAACACGACCATGAGCTGGTCCTGGACCACGAGCACAAACACAGACACCTCCATGAGCACGAGCACCATCACCACCACCACGAACATGCACATCAAACCACAGTGAGGCGCCCTGATGGCATGGTCACTGTCCTTCCTCCTATGGATGAGCCCATGACCCTTCCATCCTTCCCTGACAAGCCTGCTGCAGGACCGGAACAGGCCTCCACTCTCCCATTCCACCCTGACCCCCAGATACCAGGACAGAGGGAACCCACCATCCAGCCCTTCCCAAGCACCACATCCCCTGAGTGCCCTGCACAATCCAACATCCAAAACGGAATCCTCAAGCAGGTCGTCAGTGAGGATCCACTCTTTAAACCCACTGTGTAGAGACCTTTGAATGTTTAATGTACAATGTAATAAATACTGCAATGCTTTGTGCAATAAAGCATGCTTTGCCAGTCATTGCTGCTGTGTGATTAGCTTTCTTTTCAAATGTAAAGCAGCCATCTTCATAAAGGTATGGCAACATTGAGCAAATCTAACCTGCTGAGAAATGAAACCTGAAAATCCCAAGTTTTTTGCAATCATGTTTCAAATCCGTTTTAATTTTTTTATGTGTTGCAGAGTAATTTCATAAACGCATTTGCATTTACCTTTATTTTCCTCATGCATGGGTATCAGTAAGAACAAAGTTCTTTTTTTAGAAATGGTCTTTTTGTGACATGGAGGACACAGGGAGTGTAGAGAATTTATATGGAAACCCTGAATCATTTTAACCTCTGATCGTGAGAACAGAAATTATATAGACAAATAATATACAGATCCAACTCCAGTACAGAACATGCACAGGAGTGTAACAATTTTAATCATTGCTTTAAAGGGTTAGCTCACCCAAAAATGAAAATTCGGTCATAATTACTCACCCTCATGTCGTCCCAAACCTGCAAGACTTTCGTTTATCTTCGGAACACAAATGAAGATGAATATGAATCTTTTTGATGACAGAATGCGGTCATATTTCCCTCCACAGACTGCCTTCACAACTGAAACTTTGACACTTCAAAAAGTCCATAAAGAGATAAGGAAAACTAATTTAATCCAAATCTTTCTTTTTATGATGAAACATTTAGGCTTTTACTCACATATAAACCTTGATCAGCGAACATAAGCAGAAGCTCAACCTAACGACGCACGAGAACAAACCTCTTCCGGAAGCTCAGACGTGCTGCATAACCAATTCTCTTCTGTTTTCCGGTCTCTTTATGAACTTTTTGAAGCGTTAAACTTTCAGTTGCGAAGGGAGTCTTTGAAAGGAAATCTGACAGCATTCTGTCATCAAAAAGATCTTCATTTGTGTTCCGATGACGAATGAAAGTCTTACAGGTTTGGGGCGGCATGAGGGTATTTCACGAGTTCACGCTTACAAATAATCAGTAAATAGTATGGGTAGTAGCCTAGTATGCGTATTTGGCGTGCTGTCAGAGGAGAGGGCTCCGAGCTCGGTATTTTAAAATTGGCCCGAACCCACTCCCCCCCGTATTCTGGTTAGGAAAGAAACCAGGCAAGTGTGAGGAGACGGGGTGGAGGGATGCTGTAAATCTGTCGAGGAATATGGGTGAGTCGCCTGTGTCTATATATGAAGAGTTTGGTTCCAAAACGCAATAACTCCATTTTGATTAATTTGAGTAAAAAGGTGTTTTCTTTACCAAGAAAGTGGCAAGATGAAAACCACTATTTTCTGTTTCAAACTTTCACATAGCATCTTTTGGTTATAATTTAAACATTAAAAATTCAAATCTACATTTTGATTTTAAAAAGTTTATTATAAAAACGTATTATTTTTCCCCCAAAATGCAATAAATCCATCAATATAAAAGTTATTTTTCAAATTGAAAATACACAACAAAGTAAGTTGATTCACATATATGACAGAGTCTAAACTTTGCCAATATTTATCTTATATACAGGCATTTTACTAAAAATACATTCAGCCGTCGCTCCCAAAATGAATTTCAACGGGTCATCTTGTTAATGTTATAAATTATTTGTCATTACCGGTTAAAGAGTATCTGGCGCCACTGCACGGTTAAATAAACACATTTGCCTAGTACATTGGTATTTAAAACGGCTTTTTAAAAAAATCCTTCAATGTTTACTATGCCCTAATCCCTTCAAAGGGTTTAGTCAAGTCAAGTCACCTTTATTTATATAGCGCTTTTTACAATGCAGATTGTGTCAAAGCAGCTTTACAGTGATAACTGGTATATAATTTTGGCTGCACAGCAGCTCTTAAAAAATTGACTGATAAAGGGAGCTGTAAAGTATTTTGGTTGAAATACAATGTCGTTTTGACCATAATAATGTACCCAAATCTAACTCATATTATTACAGTAGTATAGAAAAATACTATATATACATTTATAGGTAAAATCGAACTCCGAGCCTCCTGTACCCATTCTGTGACGTCAAACAACTTCCCTGTTGAAAGGATCATGGGGGCCCGAAGTGTCCATCAGTTGTACCCTTCGAAATCCTTCATTCCGAAGGGCCCTTTGAAGTGGCCAGTTTTGAGCACTTCGGTTTGGAACGACCCTTCAATATGGCGGCCATCATAGGCGCCGATCCCGTGGGTGCTCGGGAGCTGGAGCACCCACGGAAAAATACGAGATATTCTCCATTGATTTTAACCAATAGAAAATCAATTGGAGCTTTCAGACACGATCTCCACCCTTTTTTATAGTTTATTTAAGGCTGTTTCTATGGCGATATTTTAATGTCAAACGTCGAGAGCGCATCCAAGTGATGCGCGAGCACAAATGGCTCTGCTCTCGATCAGATACATGCGCGCGCTCAAACTCTCCTTGCATCAGATGTCAGCGAGAGCATGACTCGCGACAACACTCGTGAAAACAATGTGCTTTTGGGTCGAAATTGTCATAAAAAAACATCAAGTTGACATTGATTTGAGTTAAATAAGAAGCGAACTAGTGCTGAAACGTGTTGTTTTTGAAATCATGCGGTGTGGCTCGTGTAAGTTAGTCTTCTGACATACGCGTCAATCTATCGCTTGACTCTTCTTTCCAGGGAAATAGCTAACAAAATGCACACAGACATGTCCCTGCTCTTGATTTACAAACATTCATGAACTTCTTTGAACTTTATGAGGGAAAAAAAAAACGATATGAGGGCAGATTCGAACCACTGAAATTAGAGCACGGCTGGACCTCTGACTCTCGGTGCGTTCCAAACGGGATATATCGCCCTCCGAAGGGCACTTCGGAGTGAAAATAATCACGGCCGCCATATTGAAGGGTCGTTCCAAACCGAAGTGCTGAAAACTAACCACTTCAAAGGGCCCTTCAGAATGAAGGATTTCGAAGGGTACAACTGATGGACACTTCGGGCCCCCATGATTCTTTGCACAGGGAAGTTGTTTGACGTCACAGAATGGGTACAGGAGGCTCGGAGTTCGATTTTACCTATAAATGTATGTATAGTATTTTTGTATAGCTACTGTAATGTTTATATGAGTTAGATTTGGCACATTATTATGGTCAAAATGACATTGCAGACTTTACAGCTCCCTTTATCAGTCCATTCAAATGTTTAAAATACAGACACAATACATTATGGTGCGATAAACCTAAATAAATAAATAAACTAACGTTAAACAAAGGGCGCAGCTTGCACAATCTACTCCTCCTTGATTGTCTCGTTAAGATGACGCAGAAGTGCAATCCAAAAAAAAAAAGGTTTTTTTGACCCCTAAACCCTTCATCCCTTCGAAGCTCTCACTCCGGAGGATAAACCCTTTGAAGGGATTAGGGCATAGGGATGAGCCCTTCCGAATGGAACGCAGGGTCAGATGCCATCTGAAAGCGCACAGCAGACTGCTAACAGCAAACAATGCCAAATATTTGAATGTTTGAGCAGCAAGCTCATTGGCCGCTGAGGCAACAGCAACCAATCCGCTGTGCTGTGTAGATAATGATGTGATCGCTACCAAATGAGTTAAAGATCCATCAGCCATTCAGCCAGCATCGTCAGAGTTCCAAGCCAGAACTAGGTAATTAATTGTATGATGTCATTTATGAGTATTTATGGTTATCCTGACAAATTGCTATTAAGTTAAAGTAGCATACCAAACATCAAACAGTGCATTAAACCAAAATAAAATTAGCAAACATTAAACAACACCACACACGAAACAAACATAAATCTCTAGATGCATAGTCTAATAGTCAAGTCAAGTCAAGTCACCTTTATTTATATAGCGCTTTTTACAATGCAGATTGTATCAAAGCAGCTTTACAGTGATAACTGGTACATAATTTTGGCTGCACAGCAGCTCATAAAGAATAGTGTCAATGCAGGCAGATCAGAAGCACTGTTGATTAAATGTCAAGAAGACTGTTGAATATCAAATGTCAAGTCAAATGTCAAGTGTCCCCAACTAAGCAAGCCAAAGGCGACAGCGGCAAGGAACCCAAACTCCATCAGGTGACATCAGGTGGCAAACAGGTGGCAAACAAGTGGCAAATAGGTGTTAAAATGGAGAAAAAAACATTGGGAGAAACCAGGCTTAGTCAGGGGGCCAGTTCTCCTCTGGCGAACAGTGCTTTGTTACGAATCAGGTTGCTATCATAAGTCTGATAGGATCGCAACAATCAAAGTGTTTATTTCAGTTCCATCCAGTTGAGGATCGTATTCATCACGCCGGTATGGACGGTTTGTTGAGGAACTGTGCTACTGGCTGTCGTGTCGATGAGGCCTTCACAATGGATGATCTAGTTGACTCAATCTCTGCTGATACTTCAGGGCTGCGTTGTGGTCGTGTCATGGCTCCGGTCCTTGGTCTCAGCTGGATACGGCCCGGATCCGGTTGACTACGGTAAACCTCGGGATAAACAGAAAGACTAATATTAGCGTAGATGCCATTCTTTTTCTGATGTAACGAGTACATCTGGTGTTATAGAAAGTGTTCCCGGTTCCGGCTGACCTATTTTATGCAGCCTAATCTTTAACGGATTTAAAAAATATAAATTGATAATGTGTTATGTGTATGCCAGGTTAAAGAGATACGTTTTTAGTCTAGATTTAAACTGACAGAGTGTGTCTGCATCCCGAATAATGCTAGGAAGATTGTTAGAGAGTTTAGGTGCCAAATAGGAGAAGGATCTACCTCCTGCAGTTGATTTTGATATTCTAGGTATTATCGGCTGGCCTGAATTCTGAGATCGCAATAAACGTGAAGGACTATAATGCATTACGAGCTCGCTTAGGTACTGGGGAAACCATTTAGTGCTTTCTAAGTAATTAGCAAGATTTTAAAATCTATACGATGTTTAACAGGAAGCCAATGCAGTGTTGACAGAACTGGGCTAATATGGTCATACTTCCTAGTTCTAGTAAAAACTCTAGCTGCTGCATTTTGTACGAGCTGTAGTTTATTTATCAAGCGGGAGGAACAACCACCCAGTAGAGCGTTACAGTAATCTAGCCTTGAGGTCATGAACGCATGAACTAACTGTTCTGCATTTTTCATTAAGAGCATATGTCGTTGTTTAGATATATTTTTAAGATGGAAGAATGCGGTTTTACAGATTCTAGTAACATGGCCTTCAAATGAAAGATTGGTATCAAAGAGCACACCCAGGTTCCTAACTGACAACGAAGACTTAACAGAGCAGCCATCAAGTGTTAGACAGTATTCTAGGTTATTGCGTGAAGAAGTTTTCGGTCCAAAAATTAGAATCTTTTTTTTTTCTGAATTTAGTAGTAGGAAATTACTGGTCAGCCAGTTTTTTATATCAGCTATTCATTCTGTTAATTTAGCGAATTGGTAAGTTTCGTCAGGGCGCGAAGAGATATAGAGCTGAGTATCATCAGCGTAACAATGAAAACTAACGCCATGCTTCCAGTGGTTTACGCCATTTAATACAGGGGTGTCAGACTCAGTCCTGGAGGGCCACTGTCCTGCAGAGTTTTGCTCTTACCAGCTCCAAAACACCTGCCTGTAAGTTTCTAGTATGCCTAATTAGACCTTGATTAGCTGGTTCAGGTGTGTTTAATTAGGGTTGGAGCTAAACTCTGCAGGACGGTGGCCCTACAGGACCGAGTTTGGACACCCCTGGTCTAATATTTACAGTATGCCAGTGCTTAAATATTAGAGCGTGTATCTAGAGATTTGTGTTTATATTATGTGTGGTGTTGTTTAATGGCTGACTGGAGCATACAGGTGCACAGTAATGCTGCGTTTGCTATAGATTAAGGTATATACTCTAGAAATTATTTCTTTTTGAGCAAAACACCACTTTTCCTGTAGATGGCAGCATAGACTTAAAGGGATAGTTCCCCCAAAAATGAAAATTCTATCATCATTTACTCACCCTCAAGTTGTTCCAAATCTGCATAAATTTCTTTGTTCTGTTGAACACAAAGGAAGATATTTTGAAGTAAGTTTGTAACCAGGCCACTTTGGGCCACCATTAACTTCCATAGTTGGAAAAAAACCACTATGGAAGTCAATGGTGCCCCAAAACTGTTCAGTTTAACACATTCTCCAAAATATCTACCTTTGTGTTCAATAGAACATAGAAAATTTTACAGATTTTGAACAACTTGAGGGTGAGTAAATGATGATAGAATTTTCATTTTTGGGTGAACTATCCCTTTAAAGTCGATCAAACTTCCTCATTTCAAACGTCTTTTCCCAATGAACGGTACAGAGATCGTATTATCATAGGGACATGAGAGGGTCTGTATCTCTTACCATTAGAGAAGGCGTAACAGCTAACTTAATCACGTGCGGCAACTCTGAGCCTATCGTGTCGCCGTTCAAAACTCCTCCCTGCGCACCGCCGTACCGCCAGTTAGAGTTTACGCTTTTTTGGCTAAAGGTTGCAGGCTTGCCTTCCAGTGGCTTTGGAAAGTTATAATTAGTATATCCTCACAAGTTTGCAGTCTAAAATATTGATGGGTCATTTGAGGTAATTTCCTTGTTCTACTAGGAAGTAAAATATGTATATATGAGTAGGATTTTATAGTGTTTTTGTAACATCTGAACAAACACAATAGGGTTACAGTAACTTGGGTGTTTGGACCCCTAATCACTAAAGAAATATTGAATGACCTCACCTCAGGTTTTGCTTATTCTGTAGTTCTCCCTCTCACCAACAGATGTCTCCGTTGATCACTGATTGTCAGACTCAGCACATGCTGGATCTCTTTACACAGATGTTGTCTATAGGAGACTCTGGTTGGCTCTTCAACAGCAGGGGGAGGCACAAGCAGCCAGTGCTTAATATCCTGAATCGGGCTCTTTACTCTGGCCATAATCATGTAGGCTGCTTTCAGGCAGGAGCCAGCCTCATCCTCACACTGATCTCAGACCGCATGAGGAGTAGGGATGGCCGGGGGACGCAGAGGACTGGTGGCCCCTCAGAACACTTTTCTGGAAAATATAGTCCGCCGCTCCAATGGTGAGAAAAGCCTTTCATAATTTCTTATTGGTGAAATAATTTGTTCTGCAACATTACAATCAACTTACTCCATGTGCTTTAGCTGTGCCTTATAACCACATATAGTATAACCATTCTATAAATTATATGTAACTGTTCCGTCGGTCAAGTACTTTGGGTTTCATTAATCAGTTTATACAGATGTACTACAATGATTTCTCTGATATATTTTATTTGGTATCTCACATGAAATGATCTGTTGTTTTAGACTGCTGTGCTTGTGTATATTTATATATTTTGCATATTATATATTATGTACTACTATTATGTATTACATTGCATATATTTGTGTATGCAATTTTAATTGATTTAACTGATTAATTTGGAAATAAACACAGGACAAAAATCCAAATCCATTCAAAAAGTTTATTACAAAGATGTTTGTTCTTACTGTAACTTACTTTTTCCTTTCAACTTTTCAGTTTGGACATTTTCTCATAGACAGACAGGTATATAGCTGATGTTTTCATGTGATTCAGTCCCATCCATCCCACTGTGGTGCTGTTTCTGTTCATCCTTGTTTGCTTTGACATCTGTAGTTTGTAGATCTAGATCAGTAGAAGTGATTTTTCTTATCTCTTAGTTCATTCTCTGTATATTGTACTGCTTATGTGCTTTTACTATTGTTATGTAATCAAAGGAATTCATGGTAGGCATTAACACTCTAGTAAAGAGGCAAAATCTGTATTAATATAGACCTGAAAAATGATGAGCTACTTCTTTAATCACTTGCTGGTGAGATCACAAAAAACATCAATTTTTTACTCTGTTTTAAAGTAAGCATGTTTGATCTTGCTTTACTTTCTACATCGTGACTGTAGAAAGCTCATAAATATTTAATGTTAATGTCTGTTGGTAAACATCTCACTGTAACATTCTAGCACTGGACTTGTTAGTTTTACACTGTATTTGGCATCAAATTTAGGGTTATTTGTGAAACATTGTTAAATTCAAGGTTTAACATGCTCTAAACAGTTACTTATTTTATTTAAAAAAGTCAGATATCACTGCTAGCATATGCTGTAACTACAAGTTTATGCTGGCCATTCAAAAGTAGCTGTGTTTTAATAGTTGTAGAAATATGTAATTATAATATAGTAGATGTTGAATATGTTAAATGGATGTAAACTGTCACAGCTCAGAATTGTTGCTTTAGCTGAACGGTTTGGGAATGTGCACGTACTTGTGGTGCCATCAGCCAATAAGCATTGTCGTGACATAACTGTCATGATGGCATCTACAAGGGGGCTAAGGTAACCAGAGGTAACTAGCCAAACCTGGTCATTCATTTACATTTACAGCTCCTTTAACCCAAGATTATTAAAGATGCTCATCAAACACAATGGCCTATAAAATATAGCAAATATTTTACATATGTTTCCAGAATTCACCCATGAAATTGTTTATTGCTTCAAGAGTAAAGGTGCGGTCACTTGTACTATTGTTCAGCGAATTTTTGCAGTCACAAAATCGGGAATGTTGCATGCGGGCGAAAGATTTCCCCGCACAGATTTCACATTGTGTTGTAGCTGGTCACGTGCATTCGCCATGTTGACCATCAGAAAGCTGCTTGGTTTGAAAGTGACTTCTGTGTGAGATGTGTTTCATCCATTGCTAGTAATGGACAATGGATCTTTCTTGATCTTTCTTCGCAAATGTGACCGCACCTTAAGGTGAATGTAGGAGCTAGTGTTTTTTTTAATTGTATCAGAATTAGGTTTTGACTCTTGAGAACCCTATATCATTGCTGACACAACATAATGTTATCACAATACAAAAATGTATGTTTCATTTCTTCCTGGCAGACACCAATTTTGTTTTGGGGAATGCCCAAATTGTGGATTGGCCTATTGTCTACAGCAATGATGGATTCTGCAAGCTGTCTGGTTACCATCGTGCAGAAGTCATGCAGAAGAGCAGCACATGCAGGTTTTTCCCTGTTTTTCTTCTTTATAATTAGACTGCATCTAATTTATATTAGTGTCAGTTAACAAATCAGGACCCATAACTATGTAATTTAGAGACTGACTGTAACCTCAAGTAGTTAATTCATGGATTTGGCATCATGGCTCACAGCTTGAGTTTATGGCTCAGTCAGTATTTTTGTAGAAATTCTCTTGGTAATGTACTTCTCTGTCCCTCTCTCAGCTTCATGTATGGGGAACTCACTGACAAAGAAACCTGTGAGAAAGTCTGCCAGACCTTTGAGAACTATGAGATGAACTCCTTTGAAATACTCATGTACAAGAAGAACCGTGAGTTGGCTATTTGAAATCATTTGAAAGAGTTTATGCTTATCATATTTATCAAGAAATTAAAAATTTGCTGATATTGCAGGGATGCCAGTGTGGTTCTTCATCAAAATTGCTCCCATCCGAAACGAACAGGACAAAGTTGTACTTTTTCTCTGCACCTTCAGTGATATCACTGCATTCAAGCAGCCCATTGAAGATGACTCATCTAAAGGTTTGATTTGACACATTTCCCATCACCCAAATCATTTTATTAGGTGTAAATTTCATTAGGAAAGTGAAAGCTGTTCTCTAAATGTGTCTGAGTGTTTGATTTTAGATGTTGACAGATTTATTCAGGATGTTGTTTTCACTGCTGAAACAATTTATAGACTACTTTACCATGCAGGAAAGAAACTATCCACTATAATACTGATTTATAAACACTCCTTCCAAAATACATTTTATCTAATTATTTCCCCTTTTATATGAATTAAGGCTGGGGTAAGTTTGCTCGCCTGACACGGGCGTTGACCAGCAGCCGTGGTGTTTTACAGCAGCTGGCGCCGACTGTCCACAAGGGCGAGAACGTCCACAAGCACTCCCGTCTGGCCGAGGTAAATATATACGTGTTTGTGATCACTGTTGTGTTTGTGTGTGTGTGTCTACATGTGTGTTCAAGCACTTTAATCAAAGGAACACTCCATCCATTTATACCTGAGCACTCTTGTCCAAGAGTGTGTGCTGCAATCCCAAAAGCCCCTCTGCTGTCTTGAGATAAATCTTCAACATGTGCGGCTGCTGTTCACGTGACACACTCCACATGAACGTCCCCCTCAGTTCCTGCATCAGCTCCAAAACCCTTCTGGTAACCCCATTTTGGTATGCTACAGGGTATTTGTACAGTACACGTGATGAAAATGTCTTCATCAGCATAGAACATGCGTACTGTATGCGTGCAGATAAATTTTTGCTGTACGCTCAGCTTGTAAACGCACCTGAATAGATGAAACAGCAACATCAAATTACTGGCGACGGCAACAACAGTAGATGTCTGCCTTGACAAGCGCTTGTGTAGGGTAGTTAAGATATTCTTGGAAACTCTAGTTTAAACAAAGGCATTTTTATCAGTCATAGCTTCTAGAGAGAAATAGCACAAACACTGGACAAAGAAACACACTAATATGACGAGCATCTGTGTTTGTGCATGCTATCTAATAAAGTATACTTTGACGGTGCTTTCACACTTTGTTTGATTGCTTGGTCTGAACCAGAGTTTGATTGCTCCCCCCTACCCCTTTCCCTGCTGGTCTCTGTTCACATTATATTACTTGAGTCCAAACTGCTGTACTTTTGTTGGTCTTTTTTTGAACCTTTAGTTTTGTTTTCAAAGCATCAGCACATAATGGCACTTGCGTCTGTCTGCTGCCAGTGTACCTCAAATGTTCTATAGAAAGCAGGAGTCCATTTCTGCTGAAGGCGAGCAGAAATATGACATTCTGTCTGGTTGCAGTTCGCCAGTCATGCTTGTCAGGAAAGTGAGTGAGGACACACACTTCTGCAATTTCACTTCCACAATTTAGTACGATTGTGTTCATATCATCAGCGAACCATATCAGAGTTCACATAAATGTACCCCTGACCACCCTTTTTAGGGTGTGTTCACACTTGTAGTTTGGTTCTCCTGATTCATTTGGTCTGGACAAAAAAAGAAAATTATTCCATTAGTCCTGGTTCACTTAGCATTCACACTGTCATTTTTAACACCGAACCTAAAGATACAAAACAAACAAACAAAAAACTTGCTTTTGATGACGTGTATTTTGACGGATTCTACTGAACATCCAAAGCAATTCTAATGCTAAATGTGCCGGTCATACACTTTTCATTAAAGCCATACCATATATTTGTCACGTCAGTCGAACCCGGGTGTGCAGCAAAAGTGTCTGTATGAAAAAACCCTGTGTTCATAGTACGCATACACTAACTGTTGTGTCAAAACTGAAGTATACTTTTGAGTTTGTGCACCATTTGTTGTGTAAATTAAGCTGATGTTGGCATTTTTTTAAAACTCAAACCATATAATTGTATTGAGTCATCAGTGTCCAAATGTTCACAATTATTAGCAACATAGGGAATTAAGGAACAGAATGGGTGACAAATTACCCACCCCCCTTTATTTCTTGTTTCACTTTTTTTCTTTTCAGTGTGTTGAAATCATAGTGAAAATTACAAGATCATTCTCATTGCCAGTGTTCTCAAAATACTGTTCCTAGCACATACTCACAGGATGTTTGTTCAGCTATGGATGCTTAGCTTATACTAGTTTAATTTGTCTCTGAACAATGTCTAACAGTGGATATACATCTATTACAAGAGATTTTTTGTTGTTGTCATTTTTCAAATGTAATTTCCACAAACTTTCAAATCATTATTCATTCTAAGGTTGGATTAATAGTGGTTGAAATTATATTTTAAACATTTTTACAATAAAATGGCAGTAGTGTTGCTAAGGCTAATTTGTAGTCGTAAACACCATGATGAGAAAAGAGGCACTAAAAAACTGTTGTTGGAGAGCTTGCATAGGCTCTCACTTCTTTCTAAGTTGTACTGGCTTTTCACTACCTTTTGTTCATTGTGGTTCTCTTCCTTGTCGCAGAAGTATGCGCATGTGCACTTGTCTGGATTTCAGAAGAGTTTTAAATGTATTGTAGAGTCTGTGACTAATCGGAGTTTGTCTCACAAGAGGCACACACTGTAAGTTAGCTACGATCTGGGGCTTTTCTGTCGCAGACTTGAAAGATTGACAAGCTTCTTCTGTCTTGTCTGCACTTGGCTTAAGTTCCTTTGGATAGAAGCAAGTGTGTGCAAATCTCCATTCCCAGATTCATGCTGTCACTGTCTTAAATGTGCGGCAACAGTCATGTCCCTCTCACTCAGTTTTTGTTAGTCTCTCGGTTAGAGTTTATGCTCAAATACATCAGGAATGCTGTTTGTGGACAGAGGAAATATTCTCTTGCTGTCTCCCATAATGTTCATAACTTTTTTTCAGATTATAGTTATACTATGTCCTCTTCTTATTCCCAATCAGGTACTGCAGCTAGGCTCAGACATCCTCCCGCAGTATAAGCAAGAGGCTCCGAAAACGCCTCCTCACATCATCCTGCACTACTGCACCTTCAAAACTACCTGGGACTGGGTGATTCTCATCCTCACCTTCTACACGGCCATTATGGTCCCCTACAATGTGTCCTTCAAGACCAAACAAAACAACGTCACCTGGCTGGTAGTAGACAGCATTGTGGATGTGATTTTCCTGGTGGACATTGTGCTCAACTTCCACACTACCTTTGTTGGACCCGCTGGGGAGGTGATCTCAGACCCAAAGCTCATCCGAATGAACTACGTGAAGACCTGGTTCGTCATTGACCTCCTCTCCTGTCTTCCTTACGATGTCATTAATGCCTTTGAGAACGTTGACGAGGTGAGTTTTCTTCTGGAACTCTCTATCGATTGTACACTGAAAAACTATCTATGGATACAACAGCTTGTCACTGGGGCAGTACCCTCAAAGGGACAACTTCGTACTTTATCTACCCCTAAAAACTGCCCTTCAAATTATTCAAATTGGCATTGTTTAAACTGTTTAGCTAGAGGAGAACTGGCTCTCCCGGTTTAGGCCGGGATCTTCCAAGATTTATTTTTCTCCTGCTACTGTCAAAATGGAGATTTCATTCCTTACCTCTGGCTTACTCACACATCCTGATTTTGCCGAGTTTTGTTGATCCTGGAACAACATTCCTGTCCGAAAATTTAGTCCAAGCCATATGCCTACCCATATGTTATCCCTAAAATCAGAGGGAAATGATATATGAATAACACTGTTGTAGAAGCACCTAACCTTGGTTGTAAGCCTAAACTTGACACAAACTGTAAACTTGTCCCTCAAATCTGATTGACTGATTGTAATGTTGTTCCAGGATCAACAAAAATGTTGAGCCAGTAACAGGTTGCACTTGGTGAAATCAACTTCTGCGGCTTCTGGGACCAAAGCATAATGGGTTGATTTTCTAGCAGCTCCCTGTTTATATTTCTCAGAGATGAGTGATAGGACCATAATCTTTACAACAGTATTCATTTTCATAATATACATAATTTTCACAATAGCTAGTTTTCAATCACAGTAAGGAAAGACATCACAAAATAGTAAATCCGAGACTTTAATTTAATTTAAATTCATGCCATGCATTTCTCTACATTGTTGTTTAAATGACTCTAAATTAAATTTGGAAAATGTTAAACTCACATCAGACTCTTTGACCATTTTTGCATTTTGAGAATGGTTTATACTTGACTAACAAAACTGACTATTATCTTAATCTCTTAATTACTTTTTAACACTTAGTCTTTTCAGACTTTTCACCTATGACAACTAATCATATTTTTATTAATACTTTTTGAGAATTGCTTACTCTATTAATAGTACAAAACCAACCAATATTTAAAGCCACAGTCAAACTAGACTTATACTGTATGAACCTTTTAGGGGTAAATAAGGTACAGAGAGGTCTCTTTGAAGGTACTGCCCCAGTGACAAGCTGTTTTACCACCTATTTTTTTTCTGAGAATGTAAAGTTTTGTAATTGCTATTTCAAAAACTACAGGAATACTGGTGTCTGCAGGCATGAGCCAGTGTCAGTCTCAGTCTTTCTGCTGAAATTGCATTATTGCCTCACAGTTAGTCTTGATGGCTTTGCCGCACTGAAGCGCTGTTTTCAGGATTGATTTTATCCTTGCATGTCAGGTATTTCCCTCGGGACCTCTGTGAATGAAGCTAGCAGTGGGTGATCTTGCTACATCATTCATAGAATCTTTGAATCTCTGCGGTTTACCATAGAAAGAAACCGCCATAGGAGAGACAGGCTTTGCACACTCCTATAATTGTAAAATCCATATGTCAGTGGTTCATAACTTCATGCCCCTCAGAAGCCATCATCGTTAATGTCTTGACTCTAGTGTATCCCAGCAGCCATCATTACCAGTGTTGTGCTGCGCCCAGCTCATTCAAGCATAGCTTTACTTCCAGCTTATGCTGCACTGCAGACTGTATGAAACTTTGTTGTCAATGATCAGTGCAACAAACATGGGTTTGTAATTGAGAAGCTTTTTAAAAATAAAAACGCCACAGGGGCTTTCAGTCTCTCTCCATATGGAGGAATCTGCATATTCACAGTTAATGGGCACAATTGTGCTGTTTCTTCAACTATATGAATATCTAGCCAAGAAGACAAATGACATTGCCAATATCTAAGGCTATTTGCATCGGAACATTGAGTCTGTGGGCCAAAATCAGCAGCTACTAGTCTTATTATCCCCACTCAAAAGCAATGTCATGTAGAAGTCATGCTCATTAGCGACTCATGTACTGTGATTCAGCACAGTCACAGAAGCCCACAGCAATAGCATTTGTGTTTCCTGTGTGAAGACTGCAATGGAAAGAGCCACGTCATTGAATAATTAATGTTTGAATTGAACTAAGAGCATTTACATTCTCTAAATACTGGAATAGAAAGGGAATCTAATCCCAGGCTCCTTATGAGTGAGGGATTCAGGATTCTGTTTAATGTGACTGTGGGTGGATTGTGTTCACTCTATGTGTGGCTCTGTACAAACATCAGTTTAATGGTACCACTATGTTGGACCAGGACACTCAAACATTTTAAATGGCTTCACATTGCATGATTTTCTTTTAAATAGTAGAACGAGTAGTCTATAAATAAGTCCAGCTTTGTAGAAAGCACAGCAAGTGACAGACTGGATTTTAGGTATTAAATATCAAATATCGTAAAGCTTTCCTGTAGCTCAGTGGTTAGAGCGTGGCACTAGCAATGCCAAGGTCATGGGTTCGATCCCAGGGATTGCACATGCACAGTTACAAATGTATAGTATAATGCAATGTAAGTCGCTTTGGATAAAAGCGTCTGCCAAATGCATAAATGTAAATGTAAATGTAAAGTCATCAAGAAATGTGCCTTGAACCCCATTTTACAAATTTTTTTCAACGAGAAGAAAAGGCTGGACTTTTACATTATCTGATTGGAAAATTTAAAAAAGGGCATTTCACATATAAAACTATATGTGAATACAAGTTTGCATTTTGTTCCAGGAATCATTTATTTGAGCCTGCTTAAAGGGACAGTTTCTCATTAAGATAAGATTTCCAGAACACAAATGAAGATATTTTGAAGATTCTCCCATCATTTTTGTCCATCCATTGAAATCCACGCGACCAAAATTTTCAAGCTTCAGTCATGACAACTCTCAGAGTGGATTAAATTCAACCAGCATTAATTGGCATGGGGCATTAAGTATACATGGCTTGATTTTGGCATACAAGATCTGCTATGCTGCTGCTGCTGCTGCTGGTACTGCGACTGAGCAAATACAATAATTTGTTCAGCTTAGTTAAATATAACAAACAAAGAAAAGGCTGCTGCAAGAATGGTAGAACCCCCGTAGCAGATCTCTACAGGTGGCGCTGGGGAGGGGGAGGAGGGATAACAGAGCTTTCACATTGCACAGCTTGTCGATCGCAGGCTAGGGTACGATATATATGGTTGCGTGGATTTGGAAATACTTCTGATTGGCTGGTGCCACGGCATAGAAAGAACAAATCAGCGTACGGTTAGAGTTTCATGCCTGAACTCTGTATTTCTTAAAGAGATTGTAAAAGTAAGCAGTTTAATCCAAGTCTTCTGAAGATACACAATCACTTTATATGATGAACAGATTTATTTTAATTTTTATTCACGTATAAACATCGATCAACGTTGCGTTGCGTGCTTCAACAAACCTCAATGGTTTGGGTTTTGCTTGACGTGCAAGAACGATTATTGTGATTATTTCTGTTACCTTTTTTTACATAAATTTTATCTCATATTCAAGCAACAGTGTGTAGTTTCTGGGCAAGATATACTATCAGTGTCTAATCCAGTGGTTCCTAAACTTTTTAGAGTGGCATACCCCCTGAGGCATTTAACATTCTTTTGCGTACCTCCTCTTTTCCACTTAGACTGCAGTCACATCTTTTCCATTTATGGCACAATTTTTGCCCCCTTAAATTGATTTTCAGGTGCATTTTTTTTATCTTTTTAAAGGCAAAGTTTTTGTAACCCTATTAAATGTATGTCATGTTTTGTCTTAAAATTCCATTAATTTAATTATTAATAAAATAAATAAAGCATTTAATTAAACTAAATCAATCATTTAAAGGTGCCCTCGAATAAAAAATTGAATTTACCTTTGCATAGTTAAATAACAAGAGTTCAGTACATGGAAATGACATACAGTGAGTCTCAAACTCCATTGTTTCCTCCTTCTTATATAAATCTCATTTGTTTAAAAGACCTCCGAAGAACAGGCGAATCTCAACATAACACCGACTGTTACGTAACAGTCGGGGTGTACGCCCCCAATATTTGCATATGCTAGCCCATGTTCCCAATATTATGAAAGGCATTAGACAAGGGCAGAACGTCTGGATCTGTGCACAGCCGAATTATCAGACTAGGTAAGCAAGCAAGAACAATAGATGGCAGATGGAGCAATAGTAACTGACATGATCCATGATATCATGATATTTTTAGTGATATTTGTAAATTGTCTTTCTAAATGTTTCGTTAGCATGTTGCTAATGTACTGTTAAATGAGGTTAAAGTTACCATCGTTTCTTACTGTATTCATGGAGACAAAAGCCGTCGCTATTTTCATTTTTAAACACTTGTAGTCTGTATAATGCATAAACACATCTTCATTCTTTATAAATCTCTCCAACAGTGTAGCGTTAGCCACGGAGCACAGCCTCAAATTCACTCAGAATCAGATGTAAACAATATAACAGTATACAATACTCACATAATCTGACGCATGCATGCCGCATGCATGACGAACGCTTTGTAAAGATCCATTTGAGGGTTATATTAGCTGTGTAAACTTTGTTAAGGCACTGTTTAAGGCAAGCGCGAGCTCTGTGGGCGGAGAGCACGAGAATTTAAAGGGGCCGCAGCATAAATCGGCGCGTTTATAATGATGCCCCAAAATAGGCAGTTAAAAAAATTAATAAAAACAAATCTATGGTGTATTTTGAGCTGAAACTTCACAGACACATTCAGGGGACACCTTAGACTTATATTACATCTTTTAAAAACATTTTCTATGGCACCTTTAAATAAAATGAAATCAGTATCAACAAAAGCCATCTTTGCACTGGAGTGGCACAAGCTGCATCTAGATGTACACTGTTTTATGCTAATGTTATGAGATAATGTTTTAAATTAAAAAAAAAAGTTCAACAGAGAAATATAAAATTATTGTAAAAAGGGAAGTGATACTTTGAAATATTAACCTAAATCCACTAGTGTGGTGGTAAATCACTGTCTTAATGAGTGAGTCATCAAGTCATTCATTCATTCAGTAATGAAACAAGTGGCTGTATTTATGATTGGGTCATCGAATCATTGACTCTCCTGATTCGTTCAAAGCCGCAGATTCATTCACTAACAAAACACCGCTGTGTTGAAGTTCTGTTGTGGCTTTCATTGGAAATATTATTTTGTTGCCAAAGAGCAAACAATACTGTGTTTAAAATGAAGGTCTACATCACTCAATATTAGCTTTTTGTTTGTTGAACTGTTGTATAAAATCATTGTCACATTTGCAATCATGTGGATATTCGGGGGAAATTTGCATTCTTGCTTCTATAATATATTATCAACATTGAAAACAAGAACTCACACAGGGTATGTTTTTGTATCGAAGAGAGTTTGAGTCTTAATCTGTAAGCATTTCACTGTACCACCCATGGTACAAATACCATTCAAAAGAGACCTTAGGAATTGATCTCTATGCACAGTCGGTGTCTATATATGTTCTTCATGCTAGTAAGTTCCAAAACCACCCTTTTACAAAGGTGCATTGTCGAGTACGGCAGTAATGTAGCATGATTTTTAACGCAGGAATTTGACTGGATGTCATGTATTTGACCTTTTACAGCACTACTATTTTCCTGTTTTTACAGTAGAAGTGGCATTTTGCCTGTTAGAAATAAATGCTTGGTTTTATTGTTATTTTAAGTAGGTTAAATTGAATGAATGGCAAAACTCAGCATTTTGTTTGCATACCCCCTCTGTCACCTCACGTACCCCCAGGTGTACAGCACCAGTTTGAGAACCACTGGTCTAATCCAACGGTGTAAGCTTGGGGCAGGACTACTTTTTTGGCCAATGGCTGACAGGGGAAGTGTTTGATAAGCAAATGAGCAATTACTTTTTGATGATAGATTATAAAGACACGGTAACACTTTACAATAAGGTTCATTAGTTAACATTAGTCAACTACATTAGTTAACATGAACTAATAATGAACTACACTTATTAATCTTTGTTAAAGGATTAGTTCACTTTCAAATAAAAATTTCCTGATAATTTACTCACCCCCATGTCATCCAAGATGTCCATGTCCGTCTTTCTTCATTAAAAAAAAATTAGGGTTTTTGATGAAAACATTAAAGGATTATTCTCCTTATAGTGGACTTCAGTTTGCCCCAAACAGTTAAAGGTCAAAATACAATTTCAGTGCAGCTTCAAAGGGCTTAAAACGATACCAGAATAGTAATAAGGGTCTTATCTAGCAGTTATCTAGGGTCATTTTCTAAAAATTATATGCTTTATAAACACAAATGATCGCCTCGCAAGTGCTTCCGGCAGACCGCCTTCTGTATTCTTCAAAAAGCTTACGCTGTATGTCCTACACCTTCCCTATTCAACTTACGGGAAAAAACGGAACTGGCGCCACGTTCGTTCCTTAAGTTGAAGAGGGAAGGTGTGGGGCCAATTGAAGTCCACTATAAGGAGAATAATCCTGGAATGTTTTCATCAAAAACCTTAATTTCTTTTCGACTGAAGAAAGAAGGACATGGACATCTTGGATGACATGGGGGTGAGTAAATTATCAGGAAATTTTTATTTGAAAGTGAACTAATCCTTTAATGTTAATTTCAACATTTACTAATTCATTATTAAAATCAAGAGTACTACTAAGAGTACCAAAAGTTTTTAACTAGTTTTAATACTTTGGTAACACTAGTTAATGCACTGTGAAGTAACATGATCAAACTATGAACAGCTGTATTTTTATTAACTAATGTTAACAAAGATTAACAAATACAGTAACAAATGTATTGCTCATGGTTAGTTAATACATTAACTAATGTTAACAAATGAGCATTATTGTAAAGTGTTACTGAAGACAATGTCTTTTTTCTTTAAAATAATGTGCACGGATACATCAGGAACATTTATTAAGAAAATTAATTGGGTGACTTTCAGTTTCATGTTGGACTTTCATAACAGAACCACACACAACCTGTCAGGTGCCGTCCTCGGTCTTGGTTTTGGCACAGACACGTTTATTTAATCCCTTGGTAGGAAGTGCACACTCAAAGCTGTATTTTTTTCTGGGGCTTTGCATAGCTGTCAGGTCGCTGTAGCAGAGCCTGCAGCAGAGCAGGAGTGTCAGAGCTGGAGATTATAGCACACACACACACACAGAGTCCTCGTTCCCACAGCAGCAGCAGACGACGCCTGGGCTGGGCACGTCAACACCAGTTATCCTTCCTTTCAGAATACTATTAAAGCCCAGCCACTGTATGATATAAGTTGTGCTGCTTCTGCAGGGTCTTTTTCAATGGGGCTTTTTCAACTAGTTGGTCTAGAGCAGAGCTTCCCAAACCTGTCCTGGGGCCCCCCAACTTTGCACATTTTGTATGTCTCCCTCATATAACACACCTGATTCAACTCATTAGCTCAATAACACAGAATGCAAGACTTTAATTGGGTGTGTCTGATAAGGGAGACATATAAAATGTGCAATGGTGGGGGGTCCCCTGGAGAGGTTTGGGAAGCACTGCTCTAGTCACAATACAAACATTTAAGCTATCAACAGCATGCAGAGAAACAAATTTCGATTTCAAAGCAAAAACGAATGTTACTGAACACATTTAATTTAAAAAGTGAAATAGAATAAATATTAACAATTAAATGGTAAATAAATACTAAAAAGTCGTTTAAGACAGGTTAACAGTAAGGAATAAAATAAGGAACAAAAACAGAAATTACAAACAACAAAATCAGTTTTTTCAAGTAAATATTTTAGCTAATTGTTATTTATTGTTATGTATTGCTTGTTATATCTATTTCACTTAAGTGCCGAACTGTTCTGCAGTTTGGATTTGAGTCACGTACTGTACAACTTTTGGTTTGCCATTTATTAAAGTTGTGTGCAGCAACTGTTAGGACCACTGACCACTCTTCAAAGGAGAAACAATTAGTTAGTGGAGTCCCCAGTGTCCTCTGTGTTTGCTCTGTTTGGATTAATATTTGCTGCTAGAAAAGATTTACCCCGCTAACAGACAACGTTCCCGGAACAGCATTCTGGCAAGTTTCTCTCAAAGTTATGAACAAATGTTCTTCTACTAACATTAACAGAATTAGGTCAAAGTTATCTGGTCTTTAATAATTTTCTCAAAACGTTAGCACAAAAACATTATTTATACAACATTCATTGAGCGTTTTTTTTTCTCTGAAATGTTTTAGTTGGACGTTCATCTAATAATGTTTTTAAATGTTACTAATGGTGTTGTAGTCAAGACCACCTAGTCTGAGACCAAGTCAAGACCAAGACCAATGTGTGTTGAGAACAAGACAAGTCCAAGACTTTGAGGGGTTGAGACCAAGACCAGACCAGCACTCCTTAAATTAATAAAGATCCACATTACCTGAGAAATTACTTATTTTTAATCAATAAATATAATTAGAATAAGACACTATATAGAGCTGCTACCAATAAAATGAAATCATTAACAAAATTAATCTTTGCACTGCAGAGGTGGTACTGAATTGGTAAATTACCAATGAATAAATAATGTTAAGAATAATGTTTACATTATTACAATATCATGTTTGCAATCATGCTCAAATTTGTGAAAACAGTTCTCTTGCTCTTGTGATATTGCTTAATTATATCACATTATAATATAAAAATCAAAATTTCGACCTTCAAAAAATGGTCTTAAGACCGGTTTCAAGACCAAGACCGGTCTCAAGTACTACAAAACTAGTTACCACTTGTTTCAGAACATTTGAAGAATAATATGATTATTTTTCATATAACCAAGAATTTTTTCTATATAAAACTTAGACGTTTTGAATGTTCAGAGAACATTTCATAACTTATTTTCACTGGGTATTTGTTCTATTGTTTATTTCTATTTTTCAATTGGGTATTGTGAAAATTACATGGTGCGCGTGCAAATTTGTCTGTTCAGACCAAAAGGCAAACAGGCTGAATAAAAATGAAAATTCACTCTCTGACATTGGGTGGTGCTTATTAGAAAGCAAAAATATGGCGGTACACAAGGAAAGTGGTGTGAATCTTTCCTTTTCTGACACATGCTTGTCACAGAGAATACAGGAAGTTAAACATGTTTTCAAACAGCCGATCAGATTTTCACTTTCTCTGCTATTCACTGTCACTTGGCAAAATAGTCTCTCTGCATGCTCTGGGCATGTGATGCAAATCTTATTGGTTGGTTTTTTTCAAAGTTCAGTGTAAAAGAGATTAGAACACCTCTCCATTTAAAAAAAAAAAAAAAAAAAACCTGTCAGATTATCGACATACAAATGATCATGTCCATCTAAACACACATTCATTTTTGCACCAAAAATTCGTCTTGGTGTGAACTGGCTTTTAGTTTGGTTAATATTCCATAATGGTGATTTATGGGTAAAAACATAATCTTAATGACCACTAACTAAAATATTCACTAATCACTTCTCTTATTTCTTGCAGGGCATCAGCAGCCTCTTCAGTTCTCTGAAGGTGGTGCGTTTGTTGCGACTCGGGCGTGTGGCCCGCAAGCTGGACCACTACATTGAATATGGTGCGGCGGTGCTGGTGTTGCTGGTTTGTGTGTTCGGCCTGGCCGCCCACTGGCTAGCCTGCATCTGGTACAGCATCGGTGACTATGAGGTCATAGATGAGGAAGCCAACATGGTCCGTACGGACAGCTGGCTGTATCTTCTTGGAGAATCTGTTGGTACACCATATCGCTTCAATGCCAGTGGCACGGGGAAGTGGGAAGGGGGTCCCAGCAAAGATTCGGTCTACATCACGTCATTGTATTTCACCATGACCAGTCTGACCAGTATTGGCTTTGGGAACATCGCCCCCACCACAGATGGAGAGAAGATCTTCGCCGTGGCCATGATGATGATTGGCTGTGAGTAAAACATTTCTCGACCACTAAATAAAATTTAAGTTGCTCTGTGGTACTATATAAATTGCACTTTCTGGAACATAAAAATTGACAAATCTGTTAGTGAAGGGATCAATTTCCTCAAACAACAACAGTCAGAAAAAGACCCCAATCTGCAGGCTATCAATTTTAGTTCATAAAAACCCCTGTAAAGATGTTCGGTGTCACCATGTTTGTTGTAAAGGTTTGGACTGCAGGTGCTTTCTCTGCCGTTGACACTCTCAGTGGAACATCAGATCTGTATAGAGCCCTGTGCTGATCTACATTCTGTCCAGACACCGGCCCGCAGAACACTATGATGAATTACATAATTGCTTAGTTCTGGGAAGGCCCTACTTTTCTGCACTGGCAGAATTTGAAGATGCTCTACTTTGTTTGTAACGATAAGCCAAATTGGTTGGGTTACAAAATTGGTTTGGGTGTCCACCAGTGGATATACAATCCAAGAAAAATGATAATCCAAAAGTTTGCAGTTGTGTCTGAACAGGTGAGTCCACAGCTTGGAAACTCCACAATCCAGAAAGTTATATTTAGTGACTGTAATTGATTGTTCGTTTGTTTGCCATGCTGCTCTTTAAAGAGATTTAGTTCCTGCCAACCATTCATTTCTTAAAGACATACACAAATCATTGTAATAAATAGAGTGGTAAAATGTGTCTCTTATGTGACAGTTTCACAAGTTTTAAAACAATTTTCCGGATT
This sequence comes from Anabarilius grahami, assembly GCA_003731715.1. Classification (NCBI taxonomy): domain Eukaryota; kingdom Metazoa; phylum Chordata; class Actinopteri; order Cypriniformes; family Xenocyprididae; genus Anabarilius; species Anabarilius grahami. The sequence goes on along the minus strand of RJVU01067364.1, from coordinate 5,963,953 downwards.
AAATACAACTGGGCTGCATGTGTGGCATGTTGTTAATTACCACAGTAAATGCAAGGTTACACTTTATTTTATACTGTTCATGTTTTCATGTATTTAGATAAATTATTATGGAGTAATATTGCTCCTGTCTGCCTCTACACGACAGCCAGTTGCACAGATCCTCAACAAACCGTCCATACCGGCGTGATGAATACGATCCTCAACTGGATGGAACTGAAATAAACACTTTGATTGTTGCGATCCTATCAGACTTATGATAGCAACCTGATTCGTAACAAAGCACTGTTCGCCAGAGGAGAACTGGCCCCCTGACTAAGCCTGGTTTCTCCCAAGGTTTTTTTCTCCATTTTAACACCTATTTGCCACTTGTTTGCCACCTGTTTGCCAACTGATGTCACCTGATGGAGTTTGGGTTCCTTGCCGCTGTCGCCTTTTGGCTTGCTTAGTTGGGGACACTTGACATTTGACTTGACATTTGATATTCAACAGTATTCTTGACATTTAATCAACAGTGCTTCTGATCTGCCTGCATTGACACTATTCTTTAATTACTTATATAATATTACTATATTTAACAAATAGCAAGAACTCTGTGTAATACAAGCAGCTCCAAAAAATTACATGTAGTTAATTAGTATTAGTCAAGTCAAGTCAAGTCACCTTTATTTATATAGCGCCTTTTACAATGCAGATTGTGTCAAAGCAGCTTTACATTGATAACTGGTACATAATTTTGTCTGCACAGCAGCTCTTAAATATAATAAGGGTGTGGTCACAATATAAACATTTCAGTGAAATTTTTTAGAAAAATAGGTTAATTGTCATAAGTCACTTTCAAACCAATATGCTTTCTCTTGGTCAATGCGGCTAATTTTCGAGACCAACTTAAACTCGAGTGAAATTTCCAAAACAATCTCATAAGGAAACTATTTTACAAGATGGTGATTTTGAATTAATTTGTAGAATGTTATTTGTACAGTGAAATTCCGCTGAACACTAAGTGTGACTGCACCTACAGCATTTAATCTGATTATCATAGAAAATAATTTAGACTGTAAAAACATGTCTTGTATTAATGCATTAAAGGGTTAGTTCACCCAAAAATGAAAATAATGCCATTTATTACTCACCCTCATGGCGTTCCACACCCGTAAGACCTTCGTTAATCTTCGGAACACAAATTAAGGTATTTTTGTTGAAATCCGATGGCTCAGTGAGGCCTCCATAGCCAGCTATAACATTTCCTCTCTCAACGTCCATTAATGTACTAAAAACATATTTAAATCAGTTCATGTGAATACAGTGGTCAATATTAATATTATAAAGCGACGAGAATATTTTTGGTGCGCCAAATAAAACAAAATAATGACTTATATAGTGATGGCTGATTTCAAAACACTGCTTCATGAAGCTTCGGAGTGTTATGAATCAGCGTGTCGAATCAGCGGTTCGGAGCGCCAAAGTCACGTGATTTCAGCAGTTTGGCGGTTTGATACGCGATCCGAATCATGATCGACACAAAAGATTCATGATGCTCCGAAGCTTCATGAAGCAGTGTTTTGAAATCGGCCATCACTATATAAGTCGGTTTTTTGGGGGTTTTTTTTGCGCACCAAAAATATTCTCGTCGCTTTATAATATTAATATTGAACCACTGTACTCACATGAACTGATTTAAATATGTTTTTAGTACATTAATGGACCTTGAGAGAGGAAATGTCATTGCTGGCTATGCAGGCCTCACTGAGCCATCGGATTTCCACAAAAATATCTTAATTTGTTTTCTGAAGATTAACAAAGGTCTTACGGGTGTAGAACGGCATGAGGGTGAGTAATATATGACATTATTTTCATTTTTGGGTGAACTAACCCTTTAATGTAAACATGTATACATTTTTAGTTTAGGTACGGTCACACCATTGTTTGGTGGAATTCAGCCATGCTTTATGCATTACTACATTATTGACAATGGACAACCTTTTTTGTCTGCAAGATTTCACTGAAATATCACTACTGTCAAGTCACCTCTATTGCTACAGTGTTTTATATGGTATTGTTTCAAAGCAGCTTCACTGTAATAAACAGGAAAATAACAGAATCAGTGATGCTAACTTCATCAAATATGAGACGAATTGAAATTCAGCAATAAGCAGCTCTACAGAAGAGAATAATGGGTAACACTTTATTTTGATGGCCCACTTTAGACATACTACTAACTATAAGTAACTTGCCAACTACATATCAACTTATTCTACTAACCCGAACCCTAACCTAACAGTCTACTAAAAGTCTACTACAGTCTACTAATACTGATAATAATGATAAATAATGAGAGTTGACATGTACTTGCAAATTATTGAGAATTAGCTGGCTTGTAGTAGCAAATTTTGTAGAGTTAGTGGACATGTATAGTTGCAACTTACTGTGAGTTAGTGGACATGTATAGTTGCAAATTACTGAGAATTAAGCCGGCACACATTTAAGGACTATCTAAAACATTCTAAGACTGTGCTCAACATACAGCGATTGTAGGTGCGTATTTGTAACTGGATTTTACCAGCATTCAACCTAAATGTTTGTACGAGTCTCTGTGGTGACTGATCACCTTCCAAATTGTTGTCCAGGACATGATCACCTTGCTTTTCATCTCAGCGTTTGTATGATTGTCTGTGCTAGTGCGGCACAGTTAGCTTGTTGTGTAGGGTCTCTGCGGGTTTGCCCCGTTCAAGGCGTGAGTGATGCTGTTGGCCGCCTGAGGGTGACGGTGATGTGGAGTGTCATAAAAGCGGGAGGAGACTGACAGAAAGACAGAAGATCACAGTGTGATCCTGCTGATGCACAGGAAACACAGCAGCCACACATTCAGTCAGCATGACACTCTCTCAACACACACACAGAGAGAATAAGGAATTAGAATTCGTTTAAAGAAAATAAAGCCTTTCAGATTACAGTAATGCGAATTTAAAGAGAAAATTTACATATAGCATTATTGGTCATAAAAATAGGCTTCATTTTCTTTATTTTAAAATACAATACCTGTGTGTATGTTATTGTAACACAGTTCGTAAATGTGGGAAGAAGGAGGCGGGAACCGGCGAACGTTCAATGAAACTTTAATTCAAAATAAACCAACACAAAACGAAAGTAACGCCGGCAGACCCTCGCGGACGTCTGCCGGCCACACAAACATAATAAAACATAACGTAAAGTCCAGGCCTGGTCCTCTCTCGTCCGTTCACTGTCGTCGCTCCTCCTTTTATGCCTCCGGAGCTCCTCCGTGAGGGACTCGAGGCCGGTGCGCCTCACAGGTGACGATCATTAACACTCGCGTCACCGGCCTCGCGCCGTTCCCTCACGGCTCTCGCCCGCCCTGCTCGCCACA
>RJVU01067364.1:5935081-5959917 GCA_003731715.1 Anabarilius grahami | reverse complement strand
ACAGCATGTCCCTCCTTCCTCCCGGGTTTCGGCACCAATGTAACACAGTTCGTAAATGTGGGAAGAAGGAGGCGGGAACCGGCGAACGTTCAATGAAACTTTAATTCAAAATAAACCAACACAAAAGGAAAGTAACGCCGGCAGACCCTCGCGGACGTCTGCCGGCCACACAAACATAATAAAACATAACGTAAAGTCCAGGCCTGGTCCTCTCTCGTCCGTTCACTGTCGTCGCTCCTCCTTTTATGCCTCCGGAGCTCCTCCGTGAGGGACTCGAGACCGGTGCGCCTCACAGGTGACGATCATTAACACTCGCGTCACCGGCCTCGCGCCGTTCCCTCACGGCTCTCGCCCGCCCTGCTCGCCACAGTTATAAAAACATAAATATAGCCCACAGTGCTCAGTGTTTCTGTGTGTGAACGCTGAAACAGTTGGTCTGTAAATGAGAGCAGCACAATTAGAGCCACTGCAAGAGTGTGTCTGAATACAGGCCAAGACTAATAAACCTCTCTCTCTCTCTCTCTCACACACACTATCAGGTCACTTCTGTTTCACATACAGGTTAATTAAAGCTGAGAGACGGTCATAGCCAAAGCTTACCTTAAAAAAAACAAAACAAAACAAAAAAACAATCAGTGTTAGTACCAGGTAACAAAAGGTATTACCATGGTAATTTTTTATATGCACTGCACTAAAAGTTTGTGGCCGGTAAGATTTTTCAATGTTTACATTTTTTAATTTTTTTTTAAGTCTCACCAAAGATGCATTTATTTGATCAAAAATACAGTTAAAACAATATATACAAATAATATTACAAATTAAAACAACTGTTCCCTGAACTTGCGCTGCTTTGTCGCTAGGGGAACGCCTCTGCGTGATGTCGTCATGAAGCACGTATGAAATCTGTCCAATCGGGAGACGGAACGTCATAGGCGGGTGATGTCACCGACCAGGAACTATAAAGCCGGCCAGAAAACACTCACATTCAGCTTCTGTGTCTTCAGCAAGCACTACGTGTTATCTTTTCTGTCTTATTTGCTGTTGTCTGTACACATCATTTTGAGCATTATGGCGTGCGAACAAACTTACAGGAAGTGTGTGCATCCCTGCCCGCGTTTCATCCCGGGTGGGGACACACATGGAATGTGTGTTGTTTGTTTGGGAGTGCAGCATGCCCAGGCAGCTCTCGAGGGGGCTGCCTGTGTACATTGTGAGCAGCTACCACAGAAAATGCAGCTCTCCCGCCGGGCCCTCTTTGAGGAGAGTGGCTCGGTTCGCGTTCCTCAGGGCTCGGGTCCCGCTTCTGCTGAGGCAGGGCGGCGCCTTATGTCCTGGGGTTCGCAAATGGATGTAGCAGAGGGGTTAGAGATGGGCCCAGCCTTATCTCTGCCTTCACCTGCTGCATCCAATGTATCTATCCGGAGACAGGAAGCACGCATTGCGGTTTCTTCCGCTCCGGTGGATACAGTCACGCTGATGGCGTCTAGTTCTGAGGAGCTGGATGTGGTCAGCGTGGCAACGGGAGAATCTGGAGACTCGCCACTTCATTCTCCCGCGAGCGAGGAGCTTATGGAGGTGCTTTCTCGTGCTGTCGCCAGGTTGAACATTGAATGGCCAGCCGAGAAGCAAGAGTAATCGGTAAAAAGCAAGCTTGATGAACGCTTTTTACCATCCAGATCTGCTCAGCCTCCACGTCGGGCACTACCGTTTTTTCCCGACCTCCACACCGAGGTGTCAAGGTTGTGGAAGAAACCGGTGTCTACCCGTGTTTTTACACCACAGACTTCTATCTACAGCAATGTGGTCGGTCTGAAAAAACACGGGTATGGGGTGTTGCCAAGAGCGGAAGAGACGCTTGCGAGCCATCTCTCTCCGCAGGCGGCATTGTCCCTTAAAGCCCCGACGTTGCCCACTAAGCCACTGAAAACAACCTCAGCGCTTGTGGGCAAAGCGTACTCGGCAGCAGGTCAAGCTGCGGCGTGCTTGCACACGATGTCTATCATGCAAGCTTACCAAGCTGACCTGCTGAAGGACTTGGGGGAAAGTGATGAAGTGGGTGCAGATCTCATCCAGGAGTTGCGTCTATCTGCTGATCTAGCCCTCCGTGCCACCAAGGAGACGGCCAAGTCTGTTGGTCGCTCTATGGCAGCCCTGGTGGCCACGGAGCGGCATCTGTGGCTTAATCTTACTGAGATTAAGGACAGAGATAAGACGTTTCTCTTGGATGCCCCACTTCATCCTTCCAGCCTCTTTGGTGACGCAATAACATCCGTCACCGAGAGGTTTCAAGAGGCGAAGAAACAGTCTGCCGCATTGCAGCAGTTTCTTCCCCGCCGTACCCAAGTCCCTTCGAGCTGGGATGCGGGGCAACGCTCTCAGGCGAAGCCTTCGAAGGCAAGACGGATCTGAGGGCCGTCATTGCCGCTAAGAGGTCTTCGTTGAAGAAATCCTGACGCCAGAACAGTCAGGATCCTGAGGGTGGTTCCCCCCGGAGTCAAGCGGTGTTCACCTCTTTTTACGGTGCCCGTTTGTCTTTGGTGCCCTCAGGGGGGCGCTCTGCCAACCCTGCCACAATGTCAGGGCGCAGTAGTTCCCCGCACGTCACCCGAGGGTGGCGCGCTCTCTCTGCAGCCAAGCCAGTCGTTCCCTGCCGGGGTTCCGCTTCAGGGCACTGTGCTGGCTGCCCATATTCCACCAGAGGCCAGCCTCGAGAGGCTGGTTCCCTTAGTAGATTTTTTGTCAGAGTGTAAAAATCTGTCAAAAGTATCTCAATGGGTCCTGCACACAGTAGAAAAAGGGTATGCGATTCAGTTCAGAACACACCCACCCCGATTCAGCGGGGTCCTACCCACGATGGTAGGCCCCGAGCAGGCTCTGGTGTTGGCACAGGAAGTAGAAACGCTCTTGCGAAAGGAGGCTATAGAAAGGGTCCCTCCTCCCAGCAGGGAGTCAGGTTTTTACAGCCGCTATTTCGTTGTGCCAAAGAAAGACGGGGGGTTGAGTCCAATTTTAGATTTACGTCAGCTGAATCGAACAGTAGCAAGGCTCAAGTTCAAAATGCTGACAATAAAACACATCGTGTCACAAATCAGGTCCGAGGACTGGTTTGTGACGATAGATCTAAAGGACGCGTACTTCCATGTATCAATCCTCCCGCATCACAGGAAGTTCCTAAGGTTTGCTTTCGGGGACAAAGCATTCCAATATCGGGTTCTTCCCTTCGGCCTAGCACTGTCACCCCGCACTTTCACCAAATGTGTAGACGCGGCTTTGACGCCCTTGCGTATGCAGGGCATCCGCATATTGAACTACATAGACGATTGGTTGATTCTGGCTCAATCAGAGCAGGTGGCGGTTCAACATCGAGATGTTGTTCTCGCTCACATGAGAAGGTTGGGGTGGAGATTAAACGCAAAGAAAAGTGTGCTTTCTCCAGTTCAGAGGACCACTTATCTGGGTGTGGTATGGGATTCGGTGACTATGCGTGCCCGGCTATCTCCGGCTCGCATAACATCAATCCTCAATGCCGTCTCGGACATAAAGCTAGGCCAGTCACTCACTGTCAAACAGTTTCAGAGACTGTTAGGTCTTATGGCAGCAGCGTCCAACGTGATACCTTTTGGCCTGCTGAACATGAGACCACTTCAGTGGTGGCTCAAAACCAAAGGGTTCTCACCGAGGGGGAATTCGTTTCGTACGATCAGAGTCACACGGCGATGCCTACGTGCTCTAGTCATATGGAAGCAACCTTGGTTTCTATCCCAGGGACCTGTGCTGGGGCTCTCAGTCGTCACGTCACGCTAACGACAGATGCATCCCTCACGGGCTTCCCGCACGATCATGAGTGGTCGCTCGGCTCGAGGTCTGTGGCAGGACCATCATCTTTTGTGGCACATAAACTGCCTGGAGATGATGGCGGTATTTCTAGCATTGAAATATTTCCTCCTAGACCTCAGGGACCATCATGTGTTAGTTCGATCAGACAACACATCGGTGGTCTCATATATAAATCATCAGGGGGGTCTGAGGTCACGCCCCTTGTACAAGCTGGCGAATCAGATCCTCCTGTGGTCCCAAGGGAAACTGCTCTCCCTCAGAGCAGTTTACATCCCGGGGTACCTGAATGTGGGAGCAGACATCCTGTCGAGGCAGGGGCCGAGGCCCGGGGAATGGAGACTTCACCCCGAGACGGTGAAGCTCTTATGGGAGAACTACGGCTCAGCCCGAGTGGATTTGTTTGCGTCTCGAGAGACGACTCACTGTCCACTGTGGTTCTCGATGTCAAACCCAGCACCTCTTGGGCTGGATGCTATGGTACAGCCGTGGCCGAGGCTACCGCTGTACGCTTTTCCCCCGATCGCACTGCTCCCGGGAGTTCTGGAGAGAGTTCGCCGGGACCGGGCCCGTCTTTTGCTAGTGGCCCCGTTCTGGCCGGCCCCAGTGTGGTTCTCGGACCTGGTATCTCTCCTCGACGGGTCTCCGATGGAGATCCCGATCAGGAAGGACCTTCTCTCTCAGGCGGGCGGTCTAATACTGCATCCCCGCCCGGAGTTATGGAAGCTGTGGGCGTGGCCTCTGAGGGGGCACAGCTCATAGATTCCGGTCTCTCAACTGAGGTTGTTGAGACCATACTCCATTCCAGAGCTCCATCCACGAGGAAACTCTAGGCCTTGAAGTGGAGATTATTCACTTCTTGGTGTGAAAATCATCAGTGGGATCCAGTTAACTGCCCGGTTAGCGCGGTGCTGGATTTCCTACAGGAGAGATTTTCTGCAGGGTTATCCCCCTCCACACTAAAGGTGTACGTGGCGGCCTTAGCTGCTTACCACGCTCCTTTCAGTGGAGTCTCTTTGGGGAGACACCCGCATGTGACTCGTTTCCTTCGTGGCACTTTGAGGCTGAGACCTGCAGTACGCACGAGAGTTCCGACATGGGATCTGGCTATTGTGTTACGAGTCCTGTCTATGGCCCCCTTCGAAACTATCGAAGAGGTGGCAGAAAAGTTTTTAACACTAAAGACAGTGTTTCTTCTCATCATCTCATCTCTCAAGAGAATTGGGGACATTCAAGCCCTGTCGGTTGCTCCATCGTGCTTGGAATTTGCGCCTGGCAATGTTAAGGCATTTCTACATTATAGACCGGGATATATTCCTAAGGTTTTCACTAATACGGCGAGACCTATAGTGCTGCAGGCCTTCTGTCCTCCTCCATTTACGTCATCGGACCAGGAAAAGCTAAATCTGGTATGTCCAGTACGGGCATTAGATGCGTATGTCCACAGAGCTGCCATGTGGAGAAAAGCTGAACAGCTGTTTGTTTGTTTTGGTGCACCTAGAAAGGGTCTACCGGCATCTAAGCAGAGAATGAGCAAGTGGGTGGTCGAGGCTATCTCACTTGCTTATGAGTCGCCTGGACAGCCTTCAACTTTGGCTGTCCGGGCTCACTCTACGAGGAGTATGGCGGCCTCCAAGGCTTTTATTTCGGGAGTTTCCCTTACTGACATCTGTGATGCGGCAGGCTGGTCCTCACCGCACACATTTGTGAGGTTCTATGAACTAGACCTCGGCTCCACTCCAGGGGCGCAGGTGTTACTGTGAGTTGTGCGCTTCGGCTTCACACGAATGGTCACTTGCTCATATGGCGACGTTGGTATGGTCGTTCCCATAGCGACTACGCAGCGCGAGTTCCCTTGAAAAGGAACGTCTCGGTTATGTATATAACCTTAGTTCCCTGAATAGGGAACGAGACGCTGCGTCGCCCTGCCATACTCCCGGCATGCCCATAAGTGACTTGCTTCAGTTTTCAGAAGCTGAATGTGAGTGTTTTCGGGCCGGCTTTATAGTTCCTGGTCGGTGACGTCACCCGCCTATGACGTTCCGTCTCCCGATTCAAGTCCACCGACATAAATCTACTAACTCCCCTCACTGCTTTGTCTGACAAAACGGCGGATTCGCCGTTATAATTTATTAGATCACCTGTCAATCAAACTCCCAGTGAAGGGTCAATTACCTAATTTGCACGTGTATTTAAATTCCATTGTTTCTGTTCATGATTGTCAGGTCTCGTCTTTACTATGGTTGTGTTTGATTGGTTGCCTCTATATTGGATTTACCGTGTGGATTATTAAAGACTGCTTGTTAACTCTCATCTTTGTGTGCGCAACCTGACCGTGACAGAAGACCTGACCTTTAAAGTGATTTACAGTGGCAGCTTTTGTGCATGCACTTCCCCCCATACCCCCCTCCCCCTGCACAATGGCATACCCGCTGTCAAATTATTGTGCCATGAGCAGGGAAACAGCTCCCTCAAGGAACATTTAGAAGAATTCCTTGACCTGGCCCATCAATTACCATTCCCGGACGACTGCCTCAGCACTTTTTTGTTCACTGGACCTAACAACACCACAAAGGCCCAGTTGTCCGGGGAAGGTCCTTGAGGGAGCTTCACCGCTTTTGTGGAGTGGGTGCTGGTATCCTGAGAATCGCCACTCACTGCTGGAACTGAGGACGACGACACCAGCCCCAATTCCATCCCAGTGCCCACCCAGAAACACTCCAGCTTCAAGGAGCGGCGTTGGCACTCTTTCCACCATGGCTCCTCCCTCCAGCGACGCCACCGTGGGTCACACTCCTGGCTGTGGCCTGGATCGCCCCCCCAGCCACTCCTGCTTAAGGCCATTCCCTGGTTCACACCTCCACCTGCACCACCCTGGATTTTCTTGTGTTTGTCCTCCTCTGGAACCTCCTCCATTCATCTGCCGGCATGAGGTCGCGCCTTTTCCAGGAGGGGGGCGTATAATGTCACAGTTGCACTCAGTTTGGACTTTGTTTTCCTGCCTGCACTGTTCTCCCACCTGAGTTAGTTGTCATGGTTACAGTTTTGAAATTTCTTTCAGTTGTTTTGTCACCAGTTACCTCATTTGTATTTAAATTCCATTGTTTCTGTTCATGATTGTCAGGTCTCTTCTTTACTACGGTTGTGTAGTATCTTCATCTTTGTATGTTTACACAACCCGAGCGTGACATATATGAGCACTAAATTGCTGTGTTTAATTAATTGCCACAATTTTTATAACAATACATTCATGAACAATTATTATTATTATTATAGTTATTATTATTATTATTAATTTCTATTAATCTTTTTGTAGTTTTGCTTAATATTATGAATATAAAAAAATGTCTATAAAATCGAAGTACAACCAACATGAAGTAAGAAAACAATAAAAGTATATATAACACAGTGAAGCCCTGAAGACCGTCATGACTGAGTCAAGGTCAATAAGAATTAAATTCATGAAAATAATTGAACTAATTATGTGTACACTCACATTCAAGACTTTATAAATATGTTATTGTGTTAATGACTTTTACCTTAATGATTGTACCATCAGTAGACTTCCATATATTCTTAAAGTCAATGTTTCTATATATTTGGCAGAATCATTTATTGGCAGTATTTGGCTGTGATTCTGCTCTGTAGTTTGACTTGGGGCCTGTCAGCCACTCTTCTCTTCTCTGTTTGTTACTTATTTTCTTGTCTTTTCTCACCCTGGAGGCTCATTAGAAGCTTGTTACACTTCAGTGAGAACACAGAAACCATTAAAGTTATGATTATTTCATTAGAAAAACCCCTCTGAGAGTGGGTGGGATGCCATTACCGGGTGTGTCAGCAGGTGTACATGGGACACAGAGGTAAGTGAAGGTAATATGGCAGGTTTATTGTAAACAACAGAAGATCAACACCAACGAAGGAGAATCCAGGTAAGCAAACGTATTGATGGAAAGTCTTTGATAATATCTTACCTGTATACTGATGTCCTTCTCTATTCCAGGGCATGGAGCAGAGCTGAAGAGGCTGATGACGATCGCTAGCGAAGGCAGAGGGGAATCCAAGGATCAGGTGAGTATCGACCAGGTAAGGTTGAGACCCGACAGTAAGTGAAGGGGAGAAGTGCTGCTTTATAGTGCTGGTGAGTGATTGATGACTGGTGCAAGTGATTAGAAGTCGGGTGATTGGGATCTGATGATTGTGGTGGGTGAAGATGGTGGTGGCTGTGTAGACTCCCTGACAGTACCCCCTCCTCCAGGGGCGGCTCCTGACGCCCTCCGACGGCGACGAGGTCGACCACTACCTCTGGGTGCGGGACGGTCCGGATGGGCTTGGTGAAATTTGGCCAGGAGAGCAGGGTCTAGCACATCGTCACGATGGATCCAAGACCTTTCCTCAGGACTGTATCCTTCCCAGTCGATTAAGTACTCGAGACGGCCGCCCCGTCGCCTGGAATCCAGGATCTTATCCACTCTGTAGATCAGGGGTTCTTCGATGACTTCGGGAGGAGGAGGTACTGGCGGTTCCTCCGGTGCTGTGGAAGAGGGAGACACAGGTTTAAGGAGTGAAACGTGAAATGATGGGTGAATACGGTACCTTGGGGGAGTTGGAGATGGTAAGTGACTTCATTAATCTGCCTCTCGATGGTGAAGGGACCTATGTAGCGGGGACTCAGCTTCCGGCAGGGCAGATCCCGTGTTGAGAGCCAGACTTTATCTCCCTGATGATAGACGGGGGTAGAGGATCTATGGGCATCTGCGAAGTGTTTGTCTCCGCACAGCATGCTGCAGATGTACATTGGCTGAGTCCCACACTCTCTCGCTCACTGGAAACCAGTGGTCAATAGCTGGAACATCCGAGGGTTCCTCCGTCCAGGGAAATAACGGTGGTTGGTACCCGAGTACGCACTGAATTGGGGTAAGACCTGTAGTGGTCTGCTTGAGAGAATTCTGTGCGTACTCAGCCCACGGGAGGAAACGGTTCCAGCTGTTCTGGTTGTCGTGACAGTAGGCCCAGAGATACCTCCCTATTTCCTGTATCTTCCGCTCAGTCTGGCCATTCGTCTGGGGGTGATATCCGGAAGAGAGGTTGACAGAGACATTGAGAAGTTTGAAGAAGGCTGTCCAGACACGTGAAGTGAACTGTGGCCCACGGTCGGAGACAATTTCCTCTGGAATACCAAAGTTGCGAAACAGCTGATGGAAGAGAGCTTCTGCAGTTTCCATAGCGGTAGGTAAGCCTTTCAGAGGAATTAACTTGCAAGCCTTGGAGAATCTGTCCACAGTTACGAGGATACATGTAAATCCATCTGAGTTCGGCAGGTCAGTGACAAAGTCGACTCCGACGTGGGATGATGGGCGATGTGGGATGGGTAGTGGAACCAACTTGCCAGTGGGTAGGTGACGTGGATTTTTGGAAATGGCACAGACTGAGCATCCTCGGACGTGTAGGGAGACATCTCGGGCAATACTGGACCACCAGTAACGAGCCTGAAGGAGCGAGAGAGTTCGCTGGCTGCCTGGGTGTCCAGAGCCCGGGGAAGCATGTAGTGAGCCCAGAAGGTCCTTCCGTAAGGTGGTCGGTACGTAGATTTTACCTTCTGGGCCTCCCTACGGAGCGGGTTCGGAAACTGTGGCGGCGCGTATCTGGTCATCCAGGTCCCACTGAATGGGACTTACGAGTATGGCTGGAGGGAGGATGGGCTCAGGTGTAGATGGTTCTTCCGGAGCATGAATTTGTGAGAGTGAGTCGGCCTTCACATTCTTCAAGTGATGGTAAACTGAAATCATGTGAAGAATAAAGGCCCAGCGTGCTTGACGGGGGGTTAAGTCTCTTGGCTGAGTGGAAGTATTCCAAGTTCTTATGGTCTGTAATGACAGTAAAAGGATGTTGAGCTCCCTCCAGCCAATGTCTCCATTCCTCCAGCGCCAGTTTGATTGCCAGCAGTTCTCTGTTGCCGATGTCGTAATTCCACTCCGCGGGGGAAAGCTTCCTGTAAAAAGTATGCGCAAGGGTGGAGTTGAGGAGGCTCTCCGTGTCGTTGGGATAGCACCACTCCCACACCTGTGGTGGACGCGTCCACTTCAACGATGAACGGAAGTTCAGGATTGTAAGGCGGCTCGAGCTTCTGTGGTCCAGGACATAGACTTAGGCGTGTGACGAAGCATGGAAGTTAAGGGAGATGACAGGATACTGAAGTTCTTGACGAATTTGCGATAGAAGTTAGCGAAACCTAGGAAACATTTGAGTTCCTTGACAGTTTGAGGGAGAGGCCAGGTTTGGATAGCTTGTATCTTCCCCTGGTCCATTTCGATGCCATCAGCGCTCACGACGTATCCGAGGAACTGCACCATGGGGCGATGGAACTCACATTTCTCAATCTTCAGGTATAGATGGTATTTCCTGAGTTGTTCAAAGACCTGCTTCACATGGTGGTGATGTTCAGCCAAGTTCCGGGAGTATATCAAGATATCATCAATATAGACAATAATGAAGCGATGGAGGAACTCCCGGAACACCTCGTTCATGAATCCTTGGAAGATGGACGGCGAGTTGGACAGGCCATATGGCATGACCTGATATTCATAGTGGCCGGAAGGGGTGATGAAGGCCGTCTTCCACTTGTCCCCTTCTCAGATACGAACGAGGTTGTAAGCGCTCCGCAGATCCAATTTCGGGAATATGCGGGCCCCACGGAGTTCCTCGAGGGTGGCTGGGACCGGGGGAAGAGGATAGGGGTGTTTGACTGTTTGGCTGTTGAGGTTTCGTAATCTATGCAGGGCCGCAATCCTCGATGCCACAGGAGATGTTGAAGGTCGGATGAATTGTTGTTGGAGAGCCTCCTGGATGTACTCCTCCATAGCCTTGCGCTCCGGGATGGACAGGGGAAATACACGTCCTTTAGGTGGAATGGCCCCAGGCAGCAGGTCAATGGCACAGTCCCATGGCCAGTGAGGTGGTAAGCTGGTGGCTGCCTGTTTACTGAATACATCCTGGAACGCCAAATAGTCAGATGGGATCTCTGGGGTATTCTGAGTTTCAGGGCTCTCCACACGTGTGGAATGTACGTGAATGGTAGACTCACATACCGGGGGTTCTGGAATCTTGGAAATGCAACTTTGAAAGCAGGCTGGACTCCATCGCAGAATCTCACTCGAATCCCATCTGACTTCCGGAGAGTGTTGAGTAAGCCAGGGGCGTCCCAGGATGAATTCGACGGTGGGTCCCTCCAGTACCAGAAACGAGATGAGTTCGCTATGCAGACATCCTACTTGTAATGTGATGGGTGGTGACTTGAATCTGACCTTTCCACGTCCTAGCAGTTTTCCCTGAATGGTTTCCACCTTAAGTTCTTCATGACGTTGAAAAGATAACTCCAGTCTTTTTAGTAAGTTCGGCGAGATGAAGTTCCCGGAGGAACCCAAGTCCAGGAGGGCACGTACTGAAACAACATAGCAAGGGTGAGTAGTTGTACTTCGAGAAGTGTCAGTTTAGAAATAGAGGGTTCGCATTGGATGGTACTCACCGCAGGATGTGGAGGACTTGTGGGACATGTACAAATCAGGTGTCCAGATTCGCTACAATACAAACAGAGTCCATTTGCAATACGACGTGCACGTTCTTGTTGGGAAAGATGGCTGGATTCAAATGATGGTGTGGATCTGGAGATAGAGCCGCATGAAGGGTGCTGACCAGCCCTTCAAAGGGATTTTCTCCAGCGGGAGCTGAGCGCTCCATCTCCAGATAAAGTTGGTATGGTCGGGTCTTCTGTCAGCAGGTATACACGGGACACAGAGGTAAGTGAAGGTAATATGGCAGGTTTATTGTAAACAACAGAAGATGGAGATGGTGGTGGCTGTGTAGACTCCCTGACAGGGTGTTTTTTTTTTTTTTAAATGCTTGAGAGCATGTAAAAGATGCAGTTTATTGATAGATATTTTTTTTTTGGTGACTTTCAAGAACAGATTTGTCTGTCCACTCTGAAATAAAAAAAGTCTGTGTGGTGCCAAACAATCATAACCAAATGAACCCTATCAGAACATATTCAATGTTGGTTACACTGTATTTTAAGGTGTCTTTGTTACACTGTAATTATACATTTAAGTACTGAGTAATATTAACTAACTACATGTACTTAATATAGGGTTAGGATTAGGCTTTGGTTTGGTTAGTTGCATGTAATTATGCATAATTTACAGTTATTACGATAGTAGCTAGATCTGAGGTCTACTAGCAGTGTTTTGAAATCGGCCATCACTAAATAAGTCATTATTTTGTTTTTTTGGCGCTAAAAAATTATTCTCGTCGCTTTATAATATTAATATTGAACCACTGTACTCACATGAACCGATTTAAATATGTCTTTAGTACCTTTATGGATCTTGAGAGAGGAAGTGTACATTGCTCCCTATGGAGGCCTCACGGAGCCATCGGATTTCAACTAAAATATCTTAATTTGTGTTCCGAAGATTAACAAAGGTCTTACGGGTGTGGAACGGCATGAGGGTAAGTAATAAATGACAGAATTTTCATTTTTGGGTGAACTAACCCTTTAAAGCAGAAACTGAGGTGAAACAAGCATTTCACTTATCAGGAGGAAATATCCATCCAACCATTCATCCATTTTCCAGACCATCTTCTGAACAGTTTGACTTTGACATAAAAACCATAAGGCCCATCTCTTTAGATTAAGTGCAGCATACCGAGGCGAACCATCTTCAGTTTTCCTATGTCATCCAATTTTAATTTTGTTGTAAAATTGTCTTTAACGAACACATTGGCGTATCATTACTAAACTCTGTAGTGTCTTCAGCACAAATCATGAGAAACATCAAACAGCAAACGCTTTCAAAAATGAGCACCACTCATTTGAATCACGCTGTAGAGACCATTTATCAGTTCAGCCCAATAGACAGCACAGTACAAACTCAGATTCAGTGCATTTGTCTGCAGTACAAACTCAGATTCATTGACCATTGTTAAATAGAGTTGTTAAATCCAGTGAGAAGCATTTGAATTCGGCGCAGAATTCTCTGTTACAAAACCCAAATGTCTCATTGATTGAAACTAGTCTAAACCCAACGAAACAGTGCTGACGTTCTCAACATCACTGATGTGAAAAACAGGAGAAACATTATTTCATGAACAATCCAGTTCTTTTCAATACACACAACTCCAACATTTACAATGGATTTTCTGTAGTAACACTAACTGTAACCATGCAGTTGTGGACAGTAATGAAGCAGCTTTTTACAGTAGTTTTTTTCTTTGTAATAGTTGAGTTTGTTACCTATTTAAGTACATTTTCTGTACTTTATTAGAGTATTTTAATTTTGACAAGCCTTTGCTTTTACTGGCACAATAAATGCGATGACAAGGTGATTGGTCACATGTTGTTGAATTGAACAATCAGAGGCTATATAATTGCATAGAGTTTTCTGGTTTTGCAATAGCTGCATTATTATAACATATAACAATGACTAGTTGAATCATAAGGAGGAAGGGGACCTTTGCCTTTCTCTCTGTTCAACCAGAAAACTTTCAGTTCATTTTTTACAGTCAAACAGACATATTTAACTCTCTTTTTATCCTCTAGACAGCTGTGGCTTTACCTCATGACTGATTTTCATTTCCACGTGGTGAAGAAAAATACAGTATGGTATAAAACCATGGCATATATGAGAAATGGGCCTAAGATTCTTTTGATTCTGTATTTGGTTACTTGAGTAAACTTGATTAAAAGTACTTGAGTAAAAATACATGATTTTTAAGGTACTTAATTATTAAAAGTGAAACAATACTGATCTATGGACCTTGTTTATTATTTTTTTCTAGCCAGCACTAGTCAGGCTAGTCAGTAGTCAGCAGCAATAATAAGAAATATAAGTACAGACATTTAATATGTAGGCCTATTGATTTGCAAACAAACAACCTTTTTATTTTATTACTAAAACTTATTATACACTATAAAAACATTAAACTTCAATATTCTAAAATAACAATTCAAGTTATGGATAATTCAAGTGTGCAAACAAGTGAAATAATATGCCATATTGCATTTTTAAAAGAATTTGTGGTGACAAATAGTATAAAAATACAATGTACAGACATCACAGGGGGGAAAATATGATAATATTTTAGGAGGAACGCTAGGCAAAAATTCAAGTTTTAGGTCATTTGAAACTGTTACAGCTGTAATAATTGACTATAATTGTAATCATTTACAATAAGAAATGCTAAAATTCAGCATTATAACTTTTTGCGCCATTTTAGCACTGATATCCCAGTTCTTGGCTCATTTTGGACGGATCATTTGAATCAGTGAGTTGTTGACTTAAAAACAACTGCAGTCAGATCAGTCTGATTTGCGAATTAATCGTTCAGTATGATTTGCGAACCACTTCAACAGCTTCATATTTTTTAAACTCCATTGTTGATTCCAAATGGTAAACAACTCTTACTGCAAGCATTGCAACAGACTTTTAAAAATGGTGGTTGAAATAAAATGCTGCGTGGAGTCAACCAATCAAAATGTTGCGTGAACTAGCTCGCAACTGACTTTTTTTATGAGGCTTCATTTAGACCCTGGTCCCTGCGGTGGAAACAAACCAAGTACAACCCCAAAGTTCCTAGTTCCTGGGGAAAGTTTCTGCGGTGGAAAGGTGGCTGAAGTAAAAAAAAACAAAAAAAAACCTGCCTGCTGTCATCACAGGTGCATTAGTGTGTTCTCTTTTAGACTTATGCTCTACACTCTCTGGCTGTGATGAACACTTCCTTTTGTCCCAGTGGCCTTCCTCTCAGCAGTCCACCTGATGAATGATCAGTGTCCACACAGAGTGCCATTCTTTCACACGCACACGCACAAGCACACACACACACTTACACTTCTCTAGAAATAACCACTGATGAGGTTAGATGCTGTGTTTCATAATGAAGAGACACCAGGCTGGTGTGGCTGCAGTGTAACACTTGCACGACAACCTAACCAGATGCTATAAAGCATCAGTTATTAAAAGCTCTTCCATGCAAATCAGAGTTGCTGTCCTGACCAGCCACCAGAGTCACAAATGACAAGCTGCAGGACATTTTTTTTTTTTTTTAACAATCATTTGGTTTCTATATCTGTTGATTTCTATAGCTGTTGGTCATTTGGTTTCTTGCACTGGGTAGCCCTGAACATGAAGGGGCCATTTACACAACTTTTAGGCTATTCATTTACATGACAGTGGAGTTTTGGGGGCCTCAAAACTCAAACTTTTGAAAACAGGTTTCAAAGTGCAAGTTTTTGAAATGATATCATTATCATCTCCATGTAAACTACAAAATGGTGACGTCATGCACATGTGTATTACATGTTTAGTCTATAGGCGCATAGTGTTTCTTTAGAAAGTGACTACTGGCTTGGCATGAATCATTGACATGAAAAAAACAGCGTTTTTAGTTGTTTTCATGGATACGTGTGAACAGGAATCGTTTTGACAAAGTTGTCGTCTGTACGCGAAAAATCCAAAGGAAAAACTTTTCTGTTTTTCATTAAACATATACTTCACTTAGTAGTAAATCATGGGCAGGAATTGTGCTAATTGTGAATGAGCACAATTTGACATTGCTTGGCAACTGTAAACAACTAAAATGTTGTGCTTGTACTTAACAACACCCCTAAATAACCTGCTCAGTTTGACGTTATATTTTTGCATTACTTTATGTTCCTCCATGCCGCTCTCACATTTAGCAGTAAAGCAGTCTTTCCCACTGATAGCAATGCAAATATACCTCTGTGTAAATGGTACTGCAAAATCAAATTTCTACCATTGCACAGTATAAATGCCCATCACTAGTAATAAATCTGCTGCCTTAAATCCCACCAAGATTTTTTCACTTCACCAGATCCTTAACATTCTGCACATGCAGAGCTGGGATTGATTAATATCACCTATGGTGAGCAGGGAGGCCTCAGAAGGCGACAGAGAGTGACGGGCCGGTAAAAAAAAGCACTGACCGTGGAGCCAATTGCCTGAAATGTAACTGATCCAATAAAGCAGAGCTGTAATATAGTCGTATTGCTGATGGAGCGAGACGAGAGGTCTCAAAAATCGGCTGCAGAGATGATATTCAAGGATGACATGTCATTAAGACTGGTACTGGTTGTGAGGTGCAGGCGAAGGTTTACTATTTAAAAAAAAACACAAAACACTGAATAACTATTTATCTTGACACAGTGCTGCATATACCCCTCTGATTCTACCTGGATGATTCACTTTAAATTTAAGGCTTTTGTGTAAATCTTTGCCAGCACATCTGCATTGCTCTATTGGGGAAATTGTACATGTATGCAACTCGACATGCTGAGGTTGAGCATTTCAGTTTCACCTGGTGAAATGCTTTAGAGTAGCTTCAATCAGGACTGTGATCAATATTGTAGCCTATATGACATACTAATGGACCTGAAAAAGACATCAGCAGCTTTTAGAGCGTAGCAGTTGAGATACTTTAGGTCAGAGTTTCAGTTGGTTGCAGAGCAAGCGAGTGTCTGGTTTCTGAGATTATAGCCCTGCTTTATGTCCTTGACCAGGAACATGTAGGCTCAATGTCTACTGCCTACATAGACAATATTCCAGCCTAAATGGATCCTCCTAAGTGGCAGATTTGAGATGTCCTTCATGGATATCACACACTCCACAACAGAACGCACTTCAATTTGCACTTAAGTATATTATTTCCGTAATAAGTACTCTTTTTAAAAATATGCTTAAGTAAACTTTTATTTCACAAGGTATCCTGTCTTTGTTTATAGTCTTGGTGCTTTGGACACTTCCTATATTACTAGCTGGATAGTTTCAGTGCAAAATTAGGTGTCTCAGAAGGCATCATAATTCACTGCCTACATTTTGAGATGTCTTGAGCATTCATTTGATGCCAAAAAAGCTGTTTAGTATAGGCCGAGTACAGTGGGAAAAGATGGACAGTGTTAAACATGTTAAATAACTTGCATGTGCATCGCACCTGACCTTTGATTTTTGCATAGTAGGGTCTTCAATAATTGGGAAAATTTTAAAGGTTCTCTAATTAAACAATTTTTACAAGTAAGAAGTTCACAAGTTCACTTTAACACTGATTCACGAGTTTGCTTGATCGTATGTTTTTGTGGCATAATATAGGTAAACAGATTTGGCTTGCTTTCCATGGTTAAAAGTTTTCTCTTAAAAACATAAGGTGTTGGTTATGGTGTAAGGGAAGGTCAACAGTATATTACAGAAATTAATTACAGCAATTATATGCAGGTATTTTTTTAAAAATATAAATACAATTTAAAAACATGTACACCATAAATGCATTATATCAAATTAATAATTTAAATGTTATTACATAGTTAAAGATGCTTAATATAATGTAGGACCAGTTTTTCTGTGGTAATGTTAAAAGCAACTGTACTCGGTCATGCCTAAAGATACTACTCAAAAAACTAAAGAGCACCTACCAAACCACTTTATTTGTAGCTTTCTCTTTGTTCAATACTGTTTTTACTACAGAGTCTTTACTACAATTTTTACTACAGGATAACCCAGTGTCTCTTTCTTTTAGCTCTCCTTTATGCCACCATCTTTGGTAATGTAACCACCATCTTCCAGCAAATGTATGCCAACACCAACCGCTACCACGAGATGTTAAACAGCGTGAGAGACTTCCTGAAGCTCTACCAGGTTCCCAAGGGTCTCAGTGAGAGGGTCATGGACTATATCGTCTCAACATGGTCTATGTCCAGAGGAATTGACACTGATAAGGTACTTGGCAGTCTCACAGACTGAAGATCTCAATCTTTATCCAGGGAGCTTATTTTCTTCATTTATTTTAAAAGTCATTTGTTCTGTCTTTGCCATAACATCCGTAGCATGTGTGAATAATGTCCCTCTAATGTTAAGATCACAGTCGAACTTACGGGTTACGTAAGGCTTTGAACAGCTTCTCAAAATCTCATGAATTATTAGTGAAAGGCTTGGACAACCTCCAGTTTTGTTTTAGCATAACGCTAATGTTCATGTGTGGGATCACGAAGCAAAAGATGTGTATTTGATTGTTTTTTTTGTTTTAAAAATATCTCTGCAGGTGTTGCAAATTTGCCCCAAAGACATGCGTGCAGACATCTGCGTTCATCTCAACAGGAAGGTGTTCAAAGAACATCCGGCTTTCCGTCTGGCCAGCGACGGCTGTTTAAGAGCCCTTGCCATGGAGTTTCAGACCATCCACTGCGCCCCGGGCGACCTCATCTACCACGCTGGTGAAAGCGTGGACAGCCTCTGCTTTGTGGTGTCAGGGTCTTTGGAGGTCATCCAGGACGATGAAGTCGTTGCTATTTTGGGTAAGTATATTTCTACCAGTGCTCTGAGGTTTACTTGACCAGAGCCCATCACAAAACCGAATTAAATTATATTACATTTTTACCGTTCTATTAACATTCACTTAAGGTATCACTGACTGATCAGTGGGTTGTGCAGATTCAGATTCATTCTGTGTTTTCCAATTGTTTCTTGCAAATTTTGGTCAGTGTTGTGTGGTTTAGTTGAGTAGCACTGTTTCATTCCTTATTTGGAGCATTTGGCTTTTCATATGGTTCTTAATTGGATCAAACAGACTGTGACTATGAAGAAGGGTTATTATGATAGGTCATTTGACATGCAAATGTAGGTAATTTCAATTTTTCTACCCTGTAAAAAGTGGTAATCTGCAATTGTTAGCTTAGAGAGCTATTTCTACCTAATTTAACCAATAAAAATGTATTTTTGTACATTTTGTAATTAATGTATTCAGGGTGATTAAGTCATGTTAAATAACATTTTTGACTTAATTTAGATTTTTAGGTTACCATTTTTTTTATAGTGTAACCAGTGTCACCACTTTCAAATAAGAGTGTTTAGTTGTAGATTGGATCAGAAAAATATTTTGGACCCTGTTTGCACTTTATCTTAAAATATGTAAATGGGGTCTTGATGTCAGATATGTATTGGATTTAGATCCATATTTAACAGTAGTCAAAATTCCTGCCAAAAAATCTGATTCATCAATTAATGTTTTGCTGTTTACATGCATGCAACAAGATCCAGTGTGGGGTGTGTTTCCAGCACAACGATATAACTCACTGATCAACTACCATAGTACAATGCACTGTTGGAGAAACTAAACAACTAGTTACCACTGATTCCTGAAACATAGTCACACCTCTGTCGTTTGAACCACATTGAATCAACAAAATAGGACAGTCGTTAATGTTATGTTCGGTCAGGGACGAAAAGAGGTGAAAATCCACTTGCAGCAAAAACAAAAATAATCTAAACTGAGGCCTAAACCAGAAACAGGAACAGGAAACTGAAACATAATTAAAAGAGCAGGAACACAACAGCTTTACTAACGTGCAAAGACAACAACCGAGAAACCAAGACTTGGGCCCCGTTTACACTAGTATGTTTTAATTTTAAAACACATAAGTTTTGCTGTGGTTACGTCTGTCGTTTACACTACGCCGATGTTTTTGAACCTTGAAAATGGAGACTTTCGAAAATGCTGCTGACCCCATTTTAGTTTGAAAATGCCGGGGTTGCGTTTCAGGTTATACTGACCAAAATGGAGACTTTTGAAAACTGCATTTTTTTTAATACTGCAGCTACCTACATGCACAAGAGGCAACTGTTTACACTTGTACGTGCATGTCCAGTGTGCATGAACAGTCATGTGACATGCATTTTTGGCGTGTAGTGAAGACGGAGATCGCTTCTGAAATGCTGTGGAAACGCCAGTGTAGATGAGGCCGTTTTAAAATGAAAACGCACTAGTGTAAACGGGGCCTGAAACACAGGGGTATATATACACAGGATAACAACTGATATATAACTCAGGAACACCTGAGACTGATTAATCACTTAGGAAAAAAACAAGGTATCTACAGAGACAAAGGCAAACAGGAAAGGGGAAGCACTGCAAAAAAGTGAACAGAAAATACACTTCAAAATAAGAGTTCATAAATACAACAAAGGACCACGGCACAAGGATCGAGACAGTAACGATGGAACTTGCGACCACATTTTTTGCTAATGATGATTTCGGGAAATGCACCCCTGGCCAGAAATCTGTAAAAAATGAAATTGAAATTGATTGAACAGTGTAAAATGTGGTGGTACTTTGAAGAAAGCAACCCCCCATTGGAAATATACAGTCAAACCAAAATTTATTCAGACACCTTGAACATTTCATTCATTATTACAGTTTATTCACTATAGTTTAAAAAAATGGTAATAAAATATGACAAGATCTCAGAGTTAAACTATTATTACATAATTAAATAATATTAATTATGTCAGATAACACTTAAGCAAAACAGGTCAAAGTGTCTGAATGATTTTTGGTCCCAAATTTTTATAAATTTTACTGGTAATCCACTGTATGAAGAATTTTTGGGTATAATATGTCACATTTTACTTTATTTTGCTATCCTCACTTACATAAATGAACTATAGTGTCCTGCACCCACTAGTAAAAAATATAAAAAATTATATCTTGTGTCTGAATAATTTTTGATTTGACTGTATTTAAAGTGCAATTTATTATAACAAAGCTCTGTGATTGTGTGTCTTGATATGAATAACCAGTCAGCATTTACAAAGATCCTACAAGCTGTTATGTTTAACCCACTTATTTCATTCGGGTCAGTTACACAAAAAAGAAAAATCTATATTTTTTAGTATGGAGATGAAACTTTGGAAATTGGTTAATACTATCAAAATACACATCTTTTTTCATTTTTAACATTGTACATTGTGACACCTATTGTGTTCTAGGTCAATTTTGACACAGTTATTAACTAAGGCTTTACTCATGATTTCATGCAGATTTTATATATATATGGTTAAATAGAATTTGTTAAATAGAAAAAAAGATTCAAGATGTAACTGACATAACAAATAATCTACATCAAATTACCTACAGCCCAAATGAGTACAGAGCAAAAGTTCAAAGACCAAATAGCTTAAATATCAGAGAAGTATTTAATAAAAATGATAATGTAGTAATAACATGGTAATTACACAGTAACATCCTTTTTTTTTACTTATAGTGTACTACATACATGTTTTTACCTTGTACTTATATTTAAAAAAATAACTGCATATAATGCAGCTTTAATTAATTTCTGTAATTCCATCTATAATTATACTGTTGCTCCTTTAACCAACCCTTAAACCTAACCATACCACTAAACCTATACTAACCTATACCTGTATCCCACTTCAATAGCAGCACAAGGGTTTTGCAATACAACAAAATAATACATTGTACTAAAAATTATTTTTTATGTAAGTACATAGTAGTTAAAGACACCTAATTTAAAGTGTGACTGAAATTTGTACGCATTAACTAATTAATAAGAAGTTATTGTTCAAATACAATATAGTTTTAACTATAAATTAAAATGAAGTTATGACTGTTTTTAAAACCTCACATTCCACTGGGTCACAACTGGCCCAGGAATGCAAAAGGTGTTGTCAGTTTTTGAATACGTTAGGAAGATTAAATAATATTAAGCATGAGCAATACCAAAAGCAAAGCTTGCCTTACCAAATGCCACTAATAAGCTTAAAGCGGCACAGCCGATAAAGATCTGGTGTCCAGCGGGGGTTAAGTATTATGCTGAGATAAATATTTGCACTGCAGCCCGTGAGGGGCGGCAGGTCTTTAGCTGAGTGTGTCATTTTACTGGAGGTGTAAATCTGTCATTGCAGGATTAGAAACAAAGCAGAGTCATCTGTGGGGATGAGGTCTGCTCTTGCGTGATGCGCAGTGTGAATATTTTTTAAAGAGTTAAAGAATGTGAATTTAAACAAAAGATATCAAGCAATCTGATGTTGTTCCAAACCTTTTTTCTTTTCCTTTTCTTTTGCGGAACACAGGAGAATATATTTTGAAGAAAGCATGGTAGCCCATTGACTTCAATGGACAAAAAGAAAAAAAAAGAAATTTCTCAAAACATCTTATATTTTGCACAAAAGAAAGAGATTGGAACAAACAGACTGTGACTATGAAGAAGGGTTATTATGATAGGTCATTTGACATGCAAATGTACGTAATTTCAACATTTCTACCCTGTAAAAAGTGGTAATCTGCAATTGTTAGCTTAGAGAGCTATTTCTACCTAATTTAACCAATACAAATGTATTTTTGTACATTTTGTAATTAATGTATTCAGGGTGATTAAGTCATGTTAAATAACATTTTTGACTTAATTTAGATTTTTAGGTTACCTTTTTTTTTATATAGTGTAACCAGTGTCACCACTCTCAAATAAGAGTGTTTAGTTGTAGATTGGATCAGAAAAATATTTTGGACCCTGTTTGCACTTTATCTTAAAATATGTAAATATTTTTTTGTCATATATGTATTGGATTTAGATTGGATTTAGATCCATATTTAACAGTAGTCAAAATTCCTGCCAAAAAATCTGATTCATTAATTAATGTTTTGCTGTTTACATGCATGCGACAAGATCCAGTGTGGGGTGTGTTTCCAGCACAACGATATAACTCACTGATCAACTACCATAGTACAATGCACTGTTGGAGAAACTAAACAACTAGTTACCTCTGATTCCTGAAACATAGTCACACCTCTGTCGTTTGAACCACATTGAATCAACAAAATAGGACAGTCGTTAATGTTATGTTCGGTCAGGGACGAAAAGAGGTGAAAATCCACTTGCAGCAAAAACAAAAATAATCTAGAGAGCAGGAACACAACAGAGGCATGAACACAATGAAAAATGAGGCATTTCATTCTTGGAATAAATTATACTTGACGTAGCACTGGTGGTTGGTACAAGTGTAAACACAATGTTAATCTGCAGTCACGGTAGTGACATTTCAGGCGAAATTTCACAGGCAAAAAGTTCATTGTCTATTGTCATTAGTGTAGCGATGTATGAAGCACAACTCACAAAAAAGCCATTTAAAACCAAGCAACTTTTTGTTGGTCCATACTGCAAATTAATGTGACTTAAACCCATTGCAAAATCTGTATGAAACTTCACAGAACAATGGTAAATGTGACCACTCTTTTACTGTTTTACTTTGTCAAAGCTATTTGTGCCAATTTTAACATTTGCCCTCCCTGGGTCACATTACAGTACCTGTCAGTCTTATTTACATGCATGAATTTATTTAATGTTCCCCTGAAATGGAATTCTCAACCTGACAAGTTTTATCCTGAAGTACATATTGAGTTTCCTGTGATCCATGAAAATTTGCACCTATACTGCATGCACGAATCTGGGACATTCCCCTGAAAGTATTAGAAAGCCTAATGGAATTCATTCTTCAATGTCCCCCTCTCTTTTTTTCTCTCAGGAAAGGGAGATGTATTCGGGGATGTGTTCTGGAAAGAAGTGAATTTAGCTCAGGCTTGTGCAAACGTTCGTGCACTGACCTACTGCGATCTTCACATCATCAAGCGTGATGCCTTACAGAAGGTTCTGGAATTCTACACAGCCTTCGCCGGCCACTTCTCACGGAATCTGGTGCTAACCTACAACCTGAGGAAGAGGGTGAGTGCCTAGACCACTTTACATGAAAAATAAAAATAGCTTAAACCCCAAAGTTCCAAATGAGTTTAACGAGAATTCTCTTGTTAAAGCACTGTTTCCTAAGCTACAGATTTTGCATGTCACCCTTATTTAACTCACTGAATGGTTCATTAACTGACAAACTCATTTGTAGTGTACTTTATAAGAATCTTTACACAACAGAGTCAAGGCTGCCCTGTGCCTGCTCAAAATGAAGTGTAAAGACACAATGCTGCTTTCAAGTTCAGTGTAAATAATGCATATTCTGACCCTTCTCTGCCCCTTGTTTTAAAGTATAGTTTTAATTGCTGTGTAAATGCATTTATGTCACCTCTAAGCAGCATTAATTAGTCTGTGTAAAGACACCTACAGTAAATGCCACTTTAGAAGTGCTTCTGTGCCACCTTTGCAGTATAAATACTATATTGCATTCCAGTTACTGGAGTCACCAGCTGCTTTAACACATAAAACTTGGTAAAAAAAAATAAATCAATAAATTGTCAGATTGACTTTTCTGGTAAATACCATACTTTATGTGGTGTTCACACAAGGAATGAATTTTCTTTGAGATACCAATTATACAACAGCACCAAAATATTGGTAAAATCTGTTATGTCAGAAACCCAAAATATGACGCAGATAAAAGGGAACAATGCATTAAAATGAAAGTGTCCTGTTGTCGATAGGGGTGCAACTTTAACAAACGCTCATATGGGTCGTATTTCAGGGAAGTGACAAACAGCCTATATAGGCGTATTGGTTGGAGAACATGTTGGTATAAAGTGCTATATAAATAAATGTGACAAGACTTTACTGGAGCACTGAATTACAGAACTTGTGCAAACATCCACATCGCTATGATCAGATGCTTTCTTAAATACTGTTATCTCACAGCTGTCATTTATGTTGTGTTTATTTTGTTATTGAAAGGAAACATACTAATATATTCACATATTAATATATTCATCTAAATGTGGGTGGTGGCGCCAAAAATATATTTCAAACTTCTTTTTACCCCAAAGAGAACAATGAAAAGAACTTCACCATGAATATATGGGGGCCTTTACTGCACTTATACTGGTATATTGACTTATGCTATAGTCTTAAGGCCCATTCACACCAAGAACGATAACTATAAGCTAACTATAATGATAACTGTATTAGTGTCCACACCAGCAGATGATATGTTTACTATAAACGTGCTGCCACTTTAAATGCTCGACCTCTTTAAAGAGGGATGGATTCTGACTGACTGTCAATGATTTTTATCGTTCATTAGCTGGAAAGAATCGTTGTGAAAGTAAGTGGCCTATTAAAATAAAGTGTTACCAAATTGACTTTTTCATAACACAATTTGTGTGTCATTGGAAAAATAATATTAAAATAAATATTAATATGATTTGTATAT
>RJVU01067364.1:5907301-5935027 GCA_003731715.1 Anabarilius grahami | reverse complement strand
AGGGTTACCTTTGTAACCGAGACGTTCCCATTCAGTCGGTCACGTTCGACGTACGTCGGACAGACCGACGAATAGGAATCCCTACCAAAGCGCCACAGGAGCTGCCCTCTTACAGCGCTCTGTTGTAAGCCACCTGAACCCCCTTGCCTGAGGACGGTGGGACAGGGCTAACACACAGAGAGGGTCGATCACTGCTGTTCCCAAACCCATTCAGTGAGACTATTGGATAACGCTGGGAAAGCGTAACCTTTCGTTAGAAAGAACGCTGCGGAAGCCACATCCTTCCCCGAAGGAGTTATGTGGAGAGTACATATGGACTAACCTTGAGGTTGTACAACATATGGAAGAACTGGGGTGACTCCAACTCGATGAGAGATGGGTTCCCCCAGAGGGAAAGACACGGGCTTCGTTTAGGAGCAACCGTGGAACCAACCATATGGGATCCCCGTAAGGCCACTCATATGGTACCCAGCCTAACCCCGGTTCTCAAGGATACAACGGAGTATAGGCCTGGCGCCAGACGCTCCGCCACGTCGGCTGCCGAAGGGAGATCGGAGGACTCGACAGGGTCTGCCTTGTAGGGACTCTCTGGAGAAAAAGCGCATGTAGCGCAGCAAGCCGACACTAAACCGGGGCCTCTCCGTGCCTCTGACCTGAGGCGAGAACACGGGAGGAGACCGGCTCGACACGAAGGCTATAGTATCTAGCGAACGTGTTAGGTGTCGCCCAGCCCGCAGCTCTACAAATGTCTGTCAGCGAGGCGCCACGAGCCAGCGCCCAGGAGGATGCGACACCTCTCGTGGAGTGAGCATGCAACCTGAGCGGCCAGGGCGATGGCATCCACTATCCAGTGGGCCATCCTCTGCTTGGAGACAGCCTTTCCCTTTTGCTGACCTCCGTAACAGACAAAGAGCTGGTCTGAGGTCCTGACGCTTTGAGTTCTGTCTATGTACAGTCGCAGAGCGCGAACTGGACAGAGCAATGCCAGGGCTGGGTCTGCCTCCTCCGAGGGCAGCGCTTGCAGGCTCACTACCTGGTCCCTGAAGGGAGTGGTAGGAACCTTGGGCACATAGCCAGGCCGGGGTCTCAGTACCACGTGGCTGTCACCAGGCCCGAACTCTAGGCACGATTCATCGACCGAAAATGACTGCAGGTCCCCTACCCTCTTGATGGAGGCCAATGCAACCAGCAGCAAAGTCTTCATAGACAGAATCTTTAAGTCTGCTGATTGCAAAGGCTCAAAGGGAGCAATCTGAAGTGCTCTTAGCACCAGAGCAAGGTCCCAAGAGGGTATGGAGGGGGGGGCAAGGAGGATTTAATCGTCTCGCCCCCCTAAGGAACCTGACGACCAGGTCGTGCTGACCAACAGATTTGCCATCTATGTGGTCGTGGTAAGCGGAGATAGCAGCAGTATGGACATTGAGGGTGGAGGGGGACAGCCTACGCTCCAACCCTTGCTGCAAGAAGGAAAGCACGACTCCGATCGAGCATCTTCGGGGGTCCTCTCGGTGAGAAGAGCACCACTCGACGAACAGGTTCCACTTCAGGGCGTAAGCACGTCTCGTAGACGGTGCACGTGCCGAAGTGATGGTGTTAAGTACCTCGGGGGGTAAGTCACCTAGAACCTCTGCATCCCGTCCAGGGACCAGACATGGAGTTTCCAGAGATCTGGACGCGGGTGCCAAAGAGTGCCCCGTCTCTGAGAAAGAAGGTCCTTCCTCAGAGGAATGGGCCAGGGAGGGGCTGTCGCGAGGAGCGAAAGTTCTGGGAACCAGGTCCGGTTGGGCCAATAGGGCGCAACTAGCAGGACCTGCTCCTCGTCCTCCCTGACTTTGCACAGGGTCTGTGCAAGCAGGCTCACTGGGGGAAACGCATATTTGCGAAGGCCCCGGGGCCAGCTGTGTGCCAGTGCATCTGTCCCAAATGTTCCCTCGGACAGGGAGAAAAACAACTGGCAGTGGGAGGTTTCTGGTGAGGCAAACAGGTCTACCTGAGCCTCTCCGAACTCTCTCCAGATCAGCTGGACCACCTGGGGGTGGAGTCGCCACTCTCCTGGCAGCGCAGCTCGTGATAGCTCGTCGGCCACACGGTTGAGCACACCGGGGACATGAATGGCGCGAAGCGACCTCAGATGCTTCTGACTCCAGAGGAGGAGATGGCGGGCGAGTTGCGACATGCGACGGGAGCGTAGACCACCCTGACGGTTGATGTACGCAACGGTCGCAGTGTTGTCCGTACGGACCAGTACATGCCTGCCCCGTAGCGGCCCCTTGAGGCGGCTCAGAGCAAGGCGTACTGCTAGCAACTCGAGGCAGTTGATGTGCCAAAGCAGATGGGGGCCCGTCCACACCCCTGACACTGCATGCCCGTTGTACGTGGCTCCCCAGCCGGTGGCCGAGGCATCTGTGAATACCACAGCATGCCGGGACACCTGTTCTAGGGGCACTCCAGCCCGAAGAAACAAAGGGTCCGACCACGGTCTGAAGGTTTGGCGGCACTCCTGAGTGATTGCCACCCGGAACGTGCCGCGTTGCCACGCCCATCTCGGGACTCGGCCGTGAAGCCAGTGTTGAAGCGGTCTCATATGAAGCAGACCGAGCGGTGTTACTGCCACTGCGGCCGCCATATGCCCCAGGAGCCTTTGAAAGAATTTCAGTGGAACCGCTGTCCTGCCCTTGAATGTATTCAGGCAGTTCAACACCGACTGAGCACGTTCCTCTGTGAGGCGTGCTATTTGTTCGACCGAATCCAACTCCATACCGAGAAAAGAGATCCTCTGCACAGGGGAGAGTTTGCTCTTTTCCCAGTTGACCTGAAGACCCAACTGGCTGAGGTGTCTGAGCACCAGATCCCCGTGTTCGCACAACTGATCCCGGGACTGTGCTAAAATGAGCCAGTCGTCGAGATAGTTGAGGATGCGAACACCCTGTTCTCTCGTGGGAACAAGGGCTCCCTCCACGACTTTCGTGAAGACGCGGGGAGACAGGGCCAGCCCGAAGGGTAGGACTTTGTACTGATATGCTCGACCTTCGAACGCAAATCGCAGGAATGGCCTGTGTCGCGGAAGAATTGAGACATGAAAGTACGCATCCTTCAGGTCGATCGCTGCAAACCAATCTCGGGGACGGATGCACTCGAAAATGCGTTTTTGCGTAAGCATTTTGAACGGTAGCTTGTGGAGGCTCCGATTCAAAACACGCAGGTCCAAGATCGGTCGTAACCCACCGCTTTTCTTGGGTACAATGAAGTAGGGACTGTAGAACCCTGACCTCATATCGGCTGGAGGGACCGGCTCGATCGCGTCCTTCGCCAGTAGGACCTCGATCTCCGCACGCAAGACAGGGGCATCGACATCTTTCACTACAGTGAAGTGGACGCCCCTGAACCTGGGGGGGCGCCGGGCGAACTGAATCGCATAGCCGAGCCTGATGGTCCGAATGAGCCAGCGAGACGGACTGGGGAGCGCTAGCCAGGCTCTCAGAGACCGTACAAGCGGGACCAAAGGGACCGCAGGCGTACCCGCAGCGGGGCAGCGAGGTGGAACACAGGGACGCAGCCCGGGGGGCTCTCTTTGCGAGGCAGCCCGAAGCAGCATCACAGTGCGCTGTGCAACACTTACCTGGTTCCAAGGGTGGACAGAGGGAGCAGTCGAGGCTTTGACTGCCCGCTGCTCGCTGCTGTCCGCTGGCGACAGAAGAGGGGGATGAGAGTGGTGAGGTTCTTGCCCTCCCACTGCTCTCCGAGCCCTCTTCGGACCCGGAGATAGAGGAAACTGCTCTTTTATTGAAAATTTGGGTACCGCTGGCTGTTGAGCCAGCGGCGGAACACAAATAAAAGGGAACAAAGGATTCTCCACCCGGCCCTCCTCCGGGGGAAGGAGTGGTGCCTTCACCGCCTCCTGAAGAGCAGTCCCATCCATCTCCGGGTCGCCCGTCCTAGGGCCTCTTGGACTTGGCCTTGCCACCCTTCTTCTTGGGGGGTGGGTGGACGGGCTGGGCACCCCGACCGCGACCGGCTCCACGATGCCGCTTAGCTGAAGGCTGACGGCGACGGGCAGTCTGAGGTGCTGCGGGCGGCGGAGGTGCAGCAGCTGACCGCCTCGGCAGGATGTGACTAATAGCCTCAGACTGCTTTTGTACAGCCGAGAACTGTTGGGCGAAGTTCTCGACCGCGTCGCCGAAGAGGCCGGTCTGGGACACGGGGGAATTAAGGAACCTGACTTTGTCGGTATCCCTCATGTCCGCAAGACACAGCCAGAGATGGCGCTCCTGGACCACTAGTGTGGACATCGCACGACCCACTGACCGCGCCGTGACCTTAGTCGCACGAAGCGCTAGGTCCGTCGCAGCACGAAGTTCTTGTAGAACCTGTGGATCATGACCACCCTCGTGCAGGTCCCTCAGTGCCTTGGCCTGATGGACCTGCAACAACGCCATAGCGTGTAAGGCAGAAGCGGCTTCCCCACAGGCCTGATAAGCCTTGCCGGTAAGATCCGACGAGTACTTACAGGCCCGGGAAGGGAGAGACGGCTCCCCCCGCCAGGTGGAGTTAGGGCACAGTTGCATAGCAACGGCCCGTTCCAAAGGGGGTATGCGCGTATAACCCTTAGCCGCTCCGCCATCAAGGGTGGTGAGGGAGGAGGACCCACCGACACGGTTTCGGGCAGTAAAAGGTGCCGTCCACGTGCCAGTGAGTTCTTCATGCACCCCCGGGAAGAAGGGCACTGGGGTGGGGGGCTGAGAACCAGCCCTTGCCACCCCGAGATACCAATCATCCAACCTCGAGGGTTCGGGACACGGTGGTGGATTCCACACGAGCCCGACCCTGTTGGCGGCCCGGGAAAGCATAGCCATCATTTCCGGGTCCGACTCGGGCACAGTTGTCACTCCCGAAGGAGGCAACTGCGCCGAATCGTCATCCCCCGAAGTGTCCGGCTCACCCTCCGATGCAGCGATCGACATCCGGTCGTCCTGGGGAGCTCCGAAGGATACGGATGGTACACACCTCTGGGGCGGTCCACCCCGCTCCCCCGGCAGCTCTACTGGCTGCGGAGTGCAGGAGGAGTGAGGGTTCCTAGGGGGTTGGTTCCCCGAAGGAAGCGCACTCACCGTAATCCTCAAATCACCAGTGCCGCTGCCCGAAGCAACCCTCTGAGGAGGATTGGAACGAGGCAGCGGCACTGGGACTCCACCCCTTTGCAGGAAGTGGAGTCTAGACCGCAACTCCGCGACGGTCATCTTCCCGCAATGGGTACATGACTCGTCCACAAACGCCGCCTCAGCGTGCTTTAAGCCCAAACACGCGATACAGCGTTGGTGACCATCCCGAGGCGCCAGGTAACGACCACATCCAGAAACACACAAGTAGTACGACATCTTTAAAAAGACGCGAAACTACTTGTGTAAGCTCTTTTAGGGATTTACTCTTTAAGTGCCGAAGCACGCAGGGGAATGACCGCTGCTAACACAGACAGGGGAAAGTGCAGCCTGTCGTGTGCACTCTCTCCTTGAAGCCGCTCTTACCAGCTGTGAAAACAGCTTTTTAACGCTCAAAGCGCACCGTTACCAGCCGTGAGAACGGCCTTTTCAGCTGGGAACAGCTTCACGTTTCTGCTCAAGGGCAAAACGAAAATGAAAGTAAAAAACAAAGAGAGAGATCGGTCCCGCTGCCGTGCTGTCCGCCTGCACCAAACGAAGAGAATCCTTCCAAGTCGCTCGTTTACACATACACACTCCGTAGACACTACAGTGTTTGTAGTTCGGCTCCGAAGCGAAAAGCTGAAGATGCAACGCACCGGCTGCTCATTATATACCCGCGCTGCGAGGTGAGCAGCTGATGCATATGATTGCATGCCAATGTGCATTGGCTCGTTTAGTTACACTCGAAGTAGATTGGCCTCTCTAGCGAGATTCCTATTCGTCGGTCTGTCCGACGTACGTCGAACGTGACCGACTGAATGTGAACTGTATTAGTGTCCCTACCATCAGATGATATGTTTACTATAAACGTGCTGCCGCTTTAAATGCTCGACCTCTTTAAAGAGGGATGGATTCTGACTGACTGTCAATGATTTTTATCGTTCATTAGCTGGAAAGAATCGTTGTGAAAGTAAGACCCTGCTATTCTTTTACATTTAGAACAATTACTATATCTTTATCATTATCATTATAGTTATTGTCCTTGGTGTGAGCAGGCCTTTATGCTTTGTTCACACAAGCATCATAATGGTAATTTACTGGTTAAGTTATAACTTCTCAAGAAAAAAATTGGCTGACTTATTTACTGATATTTCTCAAAGGTCCAGTTCACACATCTCCAAACTGTTAAAATGATCTAACCTCTTTATTTGAATATCTCATTTGAATGATCAAACCCCTGAAGCTGTGATGTTTCAATCATTTAGTTATTATGTTTTCCTCTTTCTTTCCTCTTCCTTTTGCTGTTGAGGAGTCCTTCAACTACTCTGCTCTTCTGAGAACGATTTTGACAGCTTTTCATTAATATCATAGCTGGTGTGGGTGAACACTGCTTTTGTCTCAGAATTTGTCAGCTATATTGCGTCCATGTGGAGGCGGAGCTGGAGCCGGACTGCACACGGCTTAGTTTAAATTCATGTCTCGTTTTTCTGTGTAAGCACTTTTTACAGTGAAGTGATCATGAAGCCAACTGAGCTGGAAGATCTATACCCTCTCACAGGCACAATCCCTAGCACTCCATCACTCTTGTGGCTGTAGAGACAGTGAGCGGCTCTGAATGCTGAATGCACTGCTCTTTTGTGTTTTCTTGTTCATATTTTCAAATTTGTTATTTTTAAATGGATAGTGGACTTTAGTCCTTCTACTAACTATATGTAACTTTGCAACTACATGTCAACTAGCAGTCATTAGAGTATTAGTAGACTGTCTGCTTAATATCTGCTAACACTTTATTTTGATGCTCCCCAGCAGACATTCTACTGATTATAAGCAACTTTACTATAAGTAACTGCATGTCATCTTATTACTAACCCAAACCCTATAACCTAACAGTCTACTAACAGTCTACTACAATCTACTAATACTCTAATGAGAGTTAGTTGATATGTAGTTGCAAAGTTACTTAGTTAGTAGAATGACTAAAGTGGCCTATTAAAATAAAGTGTTACCAAATTGACTTTTTCATAACACAATTTGTGTGTCATTGGAAAAATAATATTAANGCCTTCTGGACAGCAGTCAGGTCGGCAGTCTTACCCATGATTGCGGTTTTGAGTAATGAACCAGGCTGGGAGTTTTTAAAAGCCTCAGGAATCTTTTGCAGGTGTTTAGAGTTAACAGATTAGGTTAATAGCTCGTTTAGAGAACCTTTTCATGATATGCTAATTTTTTGAGCTGTATGCCAAAATCATCAGTATTAAAACAATAAAAGACCTCAAATATTTCAGTTGGTGTGCAATGAATCTAAAATATATGTAAGTTCAGTTTTGATTATATGAAAGTTTAATTTTTATCATTACATTATGGAAAATAATGAACTTTATCACAATATGCTAATTTTTTGAGAAGGACCTGTATATGAACTAAATAAATAACTAATGATTTTTACAATGGAAAGAATCAAAACTGAACTTACTTAAGCGTAACCGTCAATTCTGATGTTTCCATAGGCATGAAGGGAGATTACTGACAGTTGAATTCATTTGCAATTTTATTCGGGTTTATCATAAAAAACTGGATATTAGATAAGGATTTGTAATAAATATATTTATTACAAATCCTTATCTAATATCCAGTTTTTTATGATAAACCCGAATAAAATTGCAAATGAACTCAACTGTCAGTAATCTCCCTTCATATATATTATATATATTATTTTTTGAGGTTTGCTGACATTTCAAGGTCATTCCCAAATTGATCAGATAATAAATCAGAGGTGAGCCAACAGCATCAAAGAATAAAGAATGATTGGTTGTTCTCTTTGGTCAAGTCTGTCATAATAGGTGTGATTTATGAAATAAAAGGCTAAAAGGCTCTCGGTTCACTCAGCATATGGAACAGTTTGAGGGCAGAAGCAGTTACAACCTGTGTGTGCATGTTTCAGTGATTGCATGGCTATCATCAGAGTAATGGCCTTCTTTGTTCAGGTGAGATTTTCGGCTTAAGCTGCTCCGTGTCTGGCTGTATTATCCAGATACAGCCTAATCAGATCCAGCTTAATGTACTAATGCTCATATCTTAAGTGTGGTCCTGCTCTCTGTGTGAGTGCAGGATGAAGAGAGAGACAGAGGCAAAGATTATATAGCCATGATCAAAGTTGGCTGTTTCAATTTGTAACGGTCAGAAAATGGCCATGTAGAGTCAAGAGCTGAATTAGAGGAACACAAAGTCAAACTGATCTTAAGGACAGAAAATAGAAACCTGATACAGAAGTATCTTCATCATCAACCCCCTTTCCTTTGTCCCTCCCTGACTCTCTCTCTCTCTCTCTCTTTCTCTCTCTCTCTCTCTCTCCGTGTCTCTTTCTGTGAAGAATGCACTAAAGAAGCATGGTTTAAGGGTTGTGTCACATGACTCGTGTTAGCATTACATCTACCTGTCTGTCTATTTGTCTGTCTTCGATATGATACCTTGAAAAATATCGATATTCGATACCATTTTCAATACCCCGGGGAAAACATGCCTTAAATACTGCCATACAGAATTTTTTTTTGTTTTTTTTTTGTTTTTTGATAATTTGGAAGATTTTTTTTTGCAATAGCTTTCCCACAGCACAGGGAGGCTTTATTTGAAACTTTGAATTTACAAAAAAAAAAGACAAGTAAACAGTCAGCAATAAAATAAGAACAATTTGGTACATGCGAGCTGTTTGAGAGGCAGCTTTATGTGCACACCACTTATATATATATATATCGGGTGTGCCTCATACGTCCTGAAAAGTGAAGCAGCGGGCTCTTTGATCGCCCCCTGGTGGCTGGATGCAGTACAAGTCATAAACCCCACCCTCTCAATGCAAACGAATGGCACTTGCCAAAATAAAAAAAATTAATTACACTTACAATAAAATTTTCCGAAAGATGGTTTTGGTCATTAAACGTAGTTGTTATCACGCTGATATATATTCAATTGTTCATTTTTGTGATCAGTTTGATTTTAGCTAGAAATTTGATGTTATAGAAACCGGGCGTGTCTTCATGATCGACAGTTGATTGACAGCTTCTCTGAGGATTGTCGGAGCTTCGAGGGGAGATTGAAGATAAATAAATAACTATATTATTTTTCGATTTCTGTGTTATTTTCTCACTGACAAAAGGAGTTGTTCGGCAGTAAACATGTCCTAACTGACCTACAGGATCTGACGGATCACTGAGTTTTTTTCGGTCACGTTAAATGTGGGCTTTATAAGCTAATTAATAGATGTTATTAGCCAAGATAACACGCCTAACGTTAGACATGACGGGAAAAAGCAGGTGATCGTTATCGCAGTTACTAATTATTTTTATGGGTATAAAATAATAATTATCAGGAAAAAACTAATCCTACTATAGTTAATAAAAGAGCACTGTCTACAGCAATCTATCTGCTGTAAGTTAGTTCAACTTGACCGCGGTTTCAAAAATTGTATTGCTCTAGAAACAGAATATTATTTTACAAGTAGAATTTTAATTTGTGTAAAATTTATATATTTAAAATACATCAATCACGATATGTTGTTTTGACCTAGTTATCAGTCATTTAGTTAAAAAATGAACAATGTGCATTAATAAACATTCAAATAAATGTAAATTCCTTATTGTCAGATGTAATTAAGCCATCGTTTAAGCCAAATGAAAAAGGGAGGAGGAAAAGAAAAATATAATAAACAATAGATAATAACAAATAGGCGATCCCAGACGTCTGGGCGGAAGTTTGATACCGTGACTCCGCCTCCGGGCNCCCCCTGGTGGCTGGATGCAGTACAAGTCATAAACCCCGCCCTCTCAATGCAAACGAATGGCACTTGCCAAAATAAAAAAAATTTATTACACTTACAATAAAATTTTCCGAAAGATGGTTTTGGTCATTTAACGTAGTTGTTATCACGCTGATATATATTCAATTGTTAATTTTTGTGATCAGTTTGATTTTAGCTAGAAATTTGATGTTATAGAAACCGGGCGTGTCGTCATGATCGACAGTTGATTGACAGCTTCTCTGAGGATTGTCGGAGCTTCGAGGGGAGATTGAAGATAAATAAATAACTATTATTTTTCGATTTCTGTGTTATTTCTCACTGACAAAAGGAGTTGTTCAGCAGTAAACATGTCCTAACCGACCTACAGGATCTGACGGATCACTGAGTTTTTTTCGGTCACGTTAAATGTGGGCTTTATAAGCTAATTAATAGATGTTATTAGCCAAGATAACACGCCTAACGTTAGACATGACGGGAAAAAGCAGGTGATCGTTATCGCAGTTACTAATTATTTTTATGGGTATAAAATAATAATTATCAGGACAAAACTAATCCTACTCTAGTTAATAAAAGAGCACTGTCTACAGCAATCTATCTGCTGTAAGTTAGTTCAACTTGACCGCGGTTTCAAAAATTGTATTGCTCTAGAAACAGAATATTATTTTACAAGTAGAATTTTAATTTGTGTAAAATTTATATATTTAAAATACATCAATCACGATATGTTGTTTTGATTTAGTTAAAAAATGAACAATGTGCATTAATAAACATTCAAATTAAGCCATCGTTTAAGCCAAATGAAAAAGGGAGGAGGAAAAGAAAAATATAATAAACAATAGATAATAACAAATAGGCGATCCCAGACGTCTGGGCGGAAGTTTGACACCGTGACTCCGCCTCCGGGCTCCACTGGCGATTCTTTTTGCGCATGCCCAGGTTCCAAAACCGACGTTTTTGCGTAACATGTCAACTGCCATCATCGTCCGTTTTAACTTCAGTTCATTACAATGGAAGGAAGCGGTGTCGCGTCATCCATCTTTTTTTACAGTCTATGATATATATATATATATCAGTTGTGCGCGCACTTTCTATCTGTCTATCTATCTATCTACACTGTAAATCTCAATAAGTTCAGAATACTCTTTTGAGGAAACGAGGAACTCATTTTTTTTTTTAAGTTAGCAGAACTTAAAATTTTTGACAAGTGGGGCAGGGCCGAGAGCTGTAGAAGCAGAGCAAGGCCAGTGTGGTCACAGGTGTTTCTCATTAACAATCACGTCACCAGCATCCCCTCCAAAGCCCCTGGAAGGCAAGCCTGCAACCTTTTAACCAAAAAAGCGTAACGGCTAATGCTAACGCTCCAGCTGTGGCGGTACACAGGGAAGGAGACCAGAGGCGGTACGCAGGGAAGGAGACCATTACACGATAGGCTGAGAGGTGCCGCATGTGATTAAGTTAGCCGTTACGCTTTCTCCAATGGTAAGAGAGACAGACCCTCTCATCTCCCTACAATATACAATCTCTGTCCCTTTGCTCCCACAGTTCTAAGCCTCGCCCAACTCATCATAAAGTTAAAGGGTTAGTTCACCCAAAAATGAAAATTCTGTCATTAATTACCCACCCTCATGTCGTTTCAAACCCGTAAGACCTTCGTTCATCTTCGGAACACAAATTAAGATATTTTTGATGAAATCCGAGAGCTATCTGATTCCTCCATAGACCGTAATTTAACCATCACTTTCAAGGTCCAGAAAGATACTAAAGACATCATTAAAATAGTCCACGGGATTGCAATGGTTCAACCTTTATTTTATGAAGTGCCAAGAATACTTTTGAGCACAAAAACAAAACAAAAATAATTACTTTATTCAATCTTCTCTTCTGTGTCATTCTCCTATGCTGTTTACATTCAGCACTTCCAGGTTCTACGTCCGAACTGCGGCTCAGTATTGGCAGAGGCTGTTCACGTGAGCAGCACGACACATAAGTGAAAGTGAAGTGACATGTGGCCAAGTATGGTGACCCATACTCGGAATTTGTGCTCTGCATTTAACCCATCCAAGTGCACACACACAGCAGTGAACACACACACCGTGAACACACACCCGGAGCAGTGGGCAGCCATTGCTGCGGCGCCCGACGAATCACATGCATGTGATGCTGACACAGGAGCCAGCCAATAATGAGTCAGCGTTCTGACATAGAACCTGGAAGCGCTGAACGTAAATA
This sequence comes from Anabarilius grahami, assembly GCA_003731715.1. Lineage (NCBI taxonomy): Eukaryota > Metazoa > Chordata > Actinopteri > Cypriniformes > Xenocyprididae > Anabarilius > Anabarilius grahami. The sequence continues at coordinate 5,922,868 of RJVU01067364.1, read as the reverse complement.
GCATAGGAGAAAGACACAGAAGAGTGAATATCAACAATCTCCTGTTGTCAGTATATACAGTAATGACAGAATTTTGCCAGAGCGTCCTCACAGTGACATGTTGGGATGCTTGAAGCACTCTGTTACCGGTCAGTGGTATTGATTTTGTTCTGGAATGGACAGATCTGTATCCTTCAAAGTCCTCTGGATGGGGGTGGTGCACAGCAGAGATCTGTGCACTGGGCGCTGGTATTGATCACAGTAATAGCTGCTTATGACACTACAATCTTTGTGTTCTTTCAATTCAGACAAATCTCTATTGCATTTCACCTTCATTTCAGCTATACTTTACTGATTTCCAATTTCTATTTTATCCTTTTCACAACATATTTCCTTTTATTTGTTTACGCAGCCAGACTTTTCATAATCTTTATTGGTATTTTGGTTCTATCTCCCACAGACTCATTTATTTTATATTTATATACATACATTTTCTGCTCCCGTCTGTCTCTCTTGTTTCATCGATCTGTGGCTGGGCTTGCGCTACAAATGTGATTTTCTGTATATGATAATCACACCACACAGCTGGACAACAGGGTCTTAATTTCTTAGTGATTCATTGCTCTCAGAAGTCCTCATTACCGTTGGTTTAGGTCACATCCAACACAGGAAAAAGTATCTAGTCCGTAATTCCTTAACCATTTAGCTTCAGCTTGGCAAAAAGAGTTGTTCCTATTTCTATAGCATTGTCTTTACTTGCTGCATGCAAATACATCCAGCATGATCAGTGTAGTCCAGTTCGTTAACAAATGATTCTGAGCTTTTTAATGAAGTCCTGTGACTCTATTGATCATCATGAGCGGTAAATTGTCGCTAGTCACCTTCACTGGAGCAAGTAAATGAAGATGGAATTGTGTTTTGATGCGTGCTGATGATATAACAGCCGGATACATGTCCAGACTCATGGGAGTTTGTGCTGGAGGTGCAATTATCTCAGTCTCTTTAAAGACTCTAAAATAATTACTGAAACACCTTCTTGTAATGTCTTAAAGAAATTGTTCAGCCAATATGGAAAATTTTGTCATCATTTATTCACATTCATGTCTTTCAAATCCACATGACTGTTTCTTTCTTTCATAGAACACAAAAGGGTGAATTTAATATAATGCACACACTATATTATTTGTTCTCTACAAATAAACACAAATGGACACATTTTAGCCAGCAAAAGTATAAATATATTTTAATAAAATAGCTTTATGTTCATAAACATAATTTTGTGCTTTGTGCCAGGTAATGGTTGATGTTAAAGGTTTCACAGTGAAACCAATGGGTTAATAAACAGATGCTAAAGGGCACTTTCAGCATCTGTATAGTGATGCATATTTGTCTTAGACATGCAGCAATGCAGCAATGTTTTTCATGTTATTTTAAAATAGTGTAATTCTCCACAGCTGGCTGAACAAGATTCTACATTAAGTAAAGCATGTTCATTGTTGCCATCAGAGAGTTTTCAGACTTGGGCAATAAACTATGAACCTCTCTAACCTCCAAAACTCATTATCTTCGACTTTGACAGAAAAAGAAAAAAAAACACACAGAAAAATGTCACTCCTGAATATTATCCACCTCCAGTCCAGTGCTGCTCCCACCGTACATCTCACAGTCATCCGTCTTACCTGATAGAAAATCCATTTGTTTTTGCACTTTACAACGCATCTAAGTGGCTTCATCAGGAAGCACAGCCGTGTGACCTGGTAAGTAAACAAAGTCTCTCTGAGTCAGTCTGTGGACAGGAATGAATTAATGAACCAACATCATTAACACATTAGGACAGTTTCTGCATGCATGAACATATTGCTTGTAATTAGGTTTGCAAAAAAAATTTGCCAGTTCTAAACGGCCTGTGCTTAATTTTAATCTGTTTTACATTTAAATGTAGTACCATTTAGTGTTCAACACCTTGTGATCAATCTAATCTAAACAAGACAACAAAACTTAATACCTTAATAGTCTTCTCCCCTAATTGTGAAAACAAATACATTAGAAACAGAATCATAATCAAACAATAATCAGATGTGATAAGATTCATGGGATGTCTTTGTAATGCAGTAGTTCACAATTAATATATTTGTCAATTATTTTCTCATCACATTTATGAATTAACACTTACAACAAGTTAGCAATACTCAAAGTATATACAATAAAATAAAGAACTTTCCAACATAAAGAAGCAATACAGGGATTTTGCTTTCATTCAGCCTCCAGGTTCATTCATAATTAAGTAAAAACATGAGAGATCATTCTCTTAGGGTATGGAAAGCTGTTGTCCACTATTTTGGATGAACACAGCATGAAATATCTGCAGGATATTGTAGACCTCTCCCATTTCCATGTTGACTTGGAAAATTACCATCACTTCTAAGCTGAAGGCACATTGTAGACCCAGATAAATTTGTGTTGGATGTAGAATGGTATGTGATACCCTCTGTGTTTGAAAAAAGAGGCTGAGGTTTTGCCAAGTAAGACATGTTTTCTGGATCAGCATCTTTTGTTGGTCCTGGAACAACAATCTTGTTATAAACAAACACAATCTTATCCAAGGGGGTCAAGATTTGTGTGGATATAATTGGCCAGTTAGCACTTGCTAGTAGGTGCCTTTTTCTTTTGGTTTTGGGGGGTAATGTGACCTTGAGTTTTATGAAATTCAACCATGGACATCATGATCAAGGTCAACTAGCCATTTCAAACATTGCCACGTATTCACGTTGCAAGCAACATATAAATCTGTAACAGACTTTCACTGAAGGCGAGCTGAGCTGAACGCAAGTGCAGTTTTATTGATAAACAGAATAACAAAACTAGAACATGACATGGACATGAGAATTTGAACTTGTCAATAGACCTGCCTTGAACATGCACAGACTTGACAAACTCACCAACAGCAGGATACATAAACAATACACAACAAGGAAACATGGACAATGGGAAACATGACAACAACAAACAATGACAAAGTGGAACTTATAAACATGAACCAATGAAAAGACGATAACTGATAAAAAAAATGAACCAATGAGAAGATGACACATGAACAAAGGCCCTTGTTTACACCTGGCATTAAGATCTTGGTAGTGTTGGTCAATCGGATTACAAGTAGTCAAGGGAGACACATTCCAGTTTATACCTGGGGCCTGTACCATGATGGTAGTTGAACAAACTTGTTACGGGATTAGTTTTGATTGACAAAACCAAACCAATCCAATCAGGCTTTATTAGTACCATGACGCTGATCATCAACTTTCTCTGTAGAACATAACCTGCCCCAGAGCGGGTAAGCCATGGAGCAGAATTTACTATGGCAATGAACACAGCTAAAAGCCAAGCCACTTTCATGGTGCCTAAAACCCAGGGTTTGGTGCAAACTGAACTGAAACATACTTGGTTAGCCAGGTGGGCGGTTAAATGAATGGGGTTTTTCAGATCTCTCCATCTAATGGACAAAATAAGTTTGTTCCATTTACATATGAATGTTCCTGGAGATGATGGAAAAACATACAGAGAGCATCAGCTTTCATTTCTGCTTTGACAGCTGCCAAACGCGGTGAGTGCGTGTTAGAAATCAGGAACGGTGAGAGAACATTGTGCTTGGTGTGTTTTTTGTCTTCAAACCCAACTTGGATCTCCAGCCAACAAAGTTTAAATCCTGCCTGGCTAGCACACTTCCCATAATGTTTACGTGTTAGGTCAGTAGGCGGAGACTAGGTGGTCTTTTGTAGCTGTCTGAACACATTTAGCCACATTTAACCACGCGTTTACACTATGAAAGCAATCTGGTCGAATGTGTTTTCGACTACCTCTGGGAATGGTTGAAAGTGGACATGCTCAAAACGTATTAGACCCCGTTTACACCTGTTTTTAGCGTTGTGCACTTATGATCTGATCTACCAAAATGCATCTTAATACCAGGTGTACACAGGGCCTAAAGAACCACATGGCAGGAACAGGGAATCACATGGTAAGGAACCAGCAAACTTGACTATGAAAAAAATTTCAAAATAAAAGACATGGATACATTAACAAAACCTAAACAGACATGACAAAAATCACAGATTTTTCATTATACCATGGTAGATGTTTTACCAGTGACTGATTTGATTTTTTTTTTCAACCCAGGCTGGAAAAAATGTTCATGTTTACTTCTATTAACACTATTGGTTAGGTTAAGACAGTGGTTCCCAAACCTGTCCTGAAGGACCCCCAGCCCTGCACATTTTGTATGTCTCCCTATTTCTGACATACCCATTTCAGGTCTTGCAGTCTCTACTAAAGAGCTCATGAGTTGAATCAGGTGTGATAGATGAGGGAGACATACAAAATGTGCAGGGCTGGGGGTCCTTCAGGACAGGTTTGGGAACCACTGTCTTAACCTAACCAATAGTGTTAATAGAAGCAAACATGAGATAAAACACATTTGCTGAAGCAACCATGTAATTTTAGCTTGCTTCTGCAAGTTTTTTCTTTTATCATGACTCATGTTTCACTGGACTCGTATCCGTGCAGTGCTGTACCAGGTGAGCTGTCGAGCAAGTTTACTACATCAGAAAAGCTACACATATGGAGCTGGATATGAAAATGTATTAGTTTAAAACCACCCATTGGTGGTTTACTGCAGTGAATTGTGTATAGGTAATTTTTGGAGATTTGCAAAAATGTTGGTAGAGGCACGTTTTTCCAATGAGCCTAAAGCCCTATTCAGATAGGAGTGATGACGATCATTATGAAATGCATTTGAATGTGTTTGATTGCCATGTTTGAAAGTGCCACGATGAATGTTTTTTTATTGAGTTACAATTTGGTCTGTTCTTCACATAAAGCAATCAAATAAATCGTTAAATAAACTGTTCATTCTTCATTCTCTTGTTTGAATCTATAGATTGTCTTCCGTAAAATAAGTGATGTCAAACGCGAGGAAGAGGAAATGCTGCGAAGGAAGAATGAAGCCCCTCTGAATCTTCCTCCAGATCACCCCGTGCGGCGTCTCTTCCAGCGATTCCGCCAGCAGAAAGAGGCCCGTCTGGCGGAAGAGCGAGCAAGTCAAGGAGAACAGGATGTCGAGAAAGGCAGAGTGGAGACTATGGTGCCAACTAGCATCATCACGGTCACTGAAAGTCCAGCCACTCCAGTTACGTCTTCACCCACTTCATCATCATCATGTCGAGCAAAACATTACACTCCCGTGGCTCCTAATGGAAACTATACAAGAAATAAGTCAGCAGAACCACACAAAAGCAAAGGCTGGGGTCGGTTTAAAGATGCCACAGCCAAGTCTGATCTCTCCTGGTGTCCTGTGTCCAAAGCCGAGTCCATGGAGATGCTACCAGACAGGACTAAGTTGCAAGATGAACTGTCCCTTAAGAAGACGGACTCGTGCGACAGCGGCATCACCAAGAGTGACCTGCGACTCGACAATATGGTTGACATTAGCACTCGAACCCCTCAGGATCGGAGCCCCATGCAGCCTGAGGGGAAACGAATGTTCCACCCGATTCCTGAACACAGTCTTCAGACCTGCTTTACAGAACTGAAGCAGGAGCTACGAGGAGACATCCACTCCCTCAGCAGCAGAATGAGCACACTTGAAGCGCAGCTTGCAGAGATGCTCCGACTTCTCAAAGACAGAAAGACCTCAGGATCTTCGAACTTCTTTGACATATCAAGGCCGGACTCTCCAGATTCAGAAAAGGATGAAATGTTCTCCTAGCTGAGTTTCATGTCTGATGCAATGGGCTGAAGGGAAGATGTTTTGATCCTGTTCTAGTCCAAGCCAAACTGACCTCAACTAGTATTTTACTTTATAGGTGAAGTATGCAAGATTTGTTATGTTAAAATAGATTTTCTTAACCAGGGGCCGTATTAAAAAAAAAAAACATTTTATCTTACCACTAAGAGTTCACCTAAATAGCAGTACTATTCACAAAGCTGCTGAGACCAACTTTTACTAAGGAATAGAGTCTGTGTCTGCAATTTAATCATAGAAATATTGTAGAATGAGGTATCATGTTGCCATATACAAATAAAGGTTTTTTAAAAAATGTTGCCATATTCAGTTAAAGGTTTTAAAATGTAGGCTAAGTGTCACTAATTAAATTAGTATATATTCAGCTAATTGTCCGCCTCTTACATGTTTGCATCTCGAGAGATTGCAGAATTCAAGTGACAAATTATGTTTTATAAACAAAGTTTTAGAGGAGGACATTCAAATGGTCTATCTAATCAGCTTGAGTGGAGGTATATATGGACAGACGAGAGCGGACTCACATAGTTACCTCGACAGTTTTCTGCATCCCTCCGCCAACCCGTTCCTCATTCTTGGCTGGCTGGGGATACGAGGAGAACTCTGGATTTGGGCAAAATTCCAAGCTCGGAGCCCTCGATCCCCTTGGACAACACGCCAAATATGCTTATTATATATATATTTTTACTTTATTTGATAATTTGTAAGTGTGAACTACAACTGTTAATAATCAGGCATTATTATTTATTTATTTATTAAAGATTTATTTTTGCCGCTTTATCGTAGATTCAAATCTATAAATCAAAATATGTATTGCATTTATGAAGAAAAGGCTCAGCACCCAAGGCTCTATCGCTATTGCCTTAATGGTGTACAGTGTCTTTGGGTGGATTGCTAAGGCGGATTGGAACCAACAGTCATTTTAGATTTTGTCTTAGTGACTTAGGAGTCCTCTTGACTACTCCTAGCGTTTCACAGATTTAGGAGCTAGTTTTAGTGCTAGAATGCTTTGTGAAATACTCTTAGAGCAAAAATGTAGAGTCCTAAAATTAGGACTGACACGCCCATTATTTTTAAGAGTTTCTCCTAAATCGGCAAGCTAGGAGCTACTTTTAGCCTTAAGATGTTTTGTGAATACAGCCCCTGGTTTATTGTTGATTGACTACAGTTATATTGCCATTCATGGGTTTCCGGGAAAAAAAGTGTTAACATTGAGCCTCCCAGGCTCCATCAAATCATTAAGAGCATCCATGCCTACTGTAGCAGGCTGAGAGTTTGGGGCGTGGCTACTGTAGCAGGCTGAGAGTTTGGGGCGTGGCTACTGTAGCAGGCTGAGAGTTTGGGGCATGGATACTGTAGCACGCAGAACTAGAGTAATGTACTACAGTAGACTCTTCAATAGTGTCCGGTGTAGACAGCATCATGTCAAAAAATGATATGTTGGATGGGTTTATTATAAGCAAGATGCTAGCTTTCGCTCTAGACAGAGTGTTACTCCATCGCTTACTCATGACATAGCAACACAACTAAAAGTACTCTTAATATGTTGGACCTTTTATTGAAAGTAGCCAACATTTACCTGTTGAGATGCCTTATCAAGCACCTATAAGAGTGGTTTGTGATGTTTGAGTTATGGAAGGCACAGCACGTAAAAGGGGCGTTTGCAAGGTTGTTTGAAGAAACGCATTATTTTTGTAATTCCGCTAGGTGCCACTAGTTGCAGAAACGACATACTTCACCTTTAAAGATGAAGAGTGTAATTTTTTTCTATGTTAAAGTACTTTATTCTGTTGTCTGAGCCATAACCTAGTGGGCAGTGCTCATATGGTTTGCTGCTGCTTTGGCTCACTATTTTTGCAGTTCTGTTATTTGGAACAAGAATTACACATTTCAACTTTGATAATCAACACATTACTGAATAAATGGAGCTTACATGTAATGGAATATACCAGTATATCACTATAAAATCAGTTGTCAATTTTTTCTATGTCATTTTTATACAGTCATCTAAATCAGCATATATTTGTATTTGTGAGATGTACAACTGCCGTCTGTCTTATTCTCGCATTTGTCAAATCATGTCAGATTTCAATATCAGATCATTTGTCAGTCAATCAAGCAAAAGACAAAACTGATTATAATTATTTAAACAATGGGCCCCATTCATGAACAAGAGCATAATGAATTTCTGTGTAAAATTACTGAGTAGAATTATTGCATTCCATAAATATAGCTTTCCTGTAGCTCAGTGGTTAGAGCATGGCACTAGCAATGCCAAGGTCATGGGTTCGATCCCAGGGATTGCACATACTCAGATACAAATGTATAGTATAATGCAATGTAAGTCGCTTTGGATAAAAGCATCTGCCAAATGCATAAATGTAAATGTAAATGTGACAAATTATGAATGATTTTGTGAATCTTGAATTATGAGCTATTGTTTTATGGATAGGCCCCTTGTTTTTGCAACAATTAGTAAAATTGTACCACCTTGCACATACTGTTGAAGCCACATTTTAAAAATCTTACTAAAAATCATAAACCTGGCAATTGTACGTTTGGAAATGTATGCTTAATATACATTTTTCGACTTGTTTTTTGTTTTGTTTTTTACTATAAAATACTATGTAGCCTGTTATTGTGATAAAATGCTGTGCTTTTAATAATGTGACAACAGGCAATATAGCAATAGTGACGAATGCAAAATAACCAAAATTCCACTGTCTGTGAATTCTTGGAGGATGACAAGTTTGTTTTTGATTTTTAACTGCTTCATAACTCTGGCTCTTTTATTTTAGATAAACTTCAACAAAGTTAAAGAAAATAGTTAAGTGAAATTGTTATACTGAACTTGGGAATATCAATAAGTGTATTAAGTATAATTTTTAGCAGATGCATGAAGTTAACAAATTAGATGTTGGATAAGCAATACTGATAACTGTTTAAGTATATAAATAAGGAATATGCCATGGTCTGGAGTTACATCAGAAGAAATTAAGCATGAAATAGGTACAGTAGTGTTCATTTAGCATGTGCTTTTTAGCAATCTTGCCAAAAATCTATTCCCTTTTAAAAAGTGTGAGGTCCCTTTTGTTTTGTAAATGTAATTTCCAAGAAAGTGTAGGACAGTGGTATATCATAGCTTGTCCAAAACGTTGAAGTGATAAACTCTTGAACGTTTTGCAAAATTTGCACTGCACAACTTTAATGTTTGATTAATTGTATATCCTGTATGCAGAATGAATCAGTGTACTCACTGTGAAAGACTTGATGGGACTTACTGATTGTATTTTCTTTTTTAGTCTGATTTAAGTCTGAAGATAATCACAAAAAATAAGTCTTTGCAAAAGTTTGAGATAATAGTTTACATTAGCTTTTTGAAATTGAAAATTACAATTGTGCAACATGATTAATAAAAACCCTAATCATATGCAAGGCAATGATTTAACATTTAAAGATATATATTGAAAGCTGAGTCAGTTCAATTTTCCTTTGCTCTGATATATAAGCCTTTTAGCATCAATGTAGTATACTGCAATTACAGTAAATACAGATAAATAAGAGAGAATAACATGAATGTAGCATATATGAAAACTTAAAATGAAGAATAACATCTTTTGTTTGTTGCTGTGAGTTTTCACTTTGTGCACAAATGTGTATTTTTTAATGTCTTAAATGTTTAATGTTTCCTTTTTTTAATGTATTAATGTATTTTCTAAAGTATGTGCTAAAGTCTTTCTTGTGAAATCACTTTTATCAGGTGATGACAGATGTTAGATCTCATTTTTATTATCTTAAAAGAAATATAAATTACAGGAATTGTACTTATTTTTATTTACTTTTTTATTATGTCCTATGTTGATCAATGTAAATGAATCTCATAAAAAGACAAGAAAAGCAACTGTTTATTAAAATGTGTCAAATGTTTATATTAAAGCATTTTATACTTTGCATTACATATGGTTATTCATATGGTTATTGGAATATAAACAGTATATATTCCAGAAGAAAATACCAGATCATGCCAATCTTGAATACATGTCAAATAAAATGACCTTTAAATTTTTAACTGTTTAAGTGATAAAGTATTTTTTTACACTATACCGTTCAAAATTTTGGGGTTAGTAAGATTAATGTTTTTAAAAGAAGTGCCTTATGATCACCAAGGCGGTATTTATTTGATCAAAAAATACAGTAAAAATTTTAATTTTTTAAATAACCATTTTATATTTTAATATATTTTAAAATGAACAGTAACTTTTGAATGGCAGTGTATTTTCTGTAACATATACCCTCATCAAGCACAGCACAAGTAGCAGTAGCTCATCTTAGCCTGTAGGATCCTGCCATGCTTTTTGTTGGTGGGTTTGTTTCACTGTAATTGCTCTGACACCTTCAGACATTCACAAAGATGTTTACTTTCTCTGATGGGTCTCGTAATCTTATTAGAGCCACAGAGCCAGTCTGAGCCTCAGAGACTTCTGGGACAGATATTTGATTAAAGTTAAAGTTGATGTCTTATGCTAATCACCTGTGTCATGCTTTCTATACAACTAAAGCTGAGTTACAGGTCAATGAATTTAATTCCTTGATAGGTAAACTAAACGCACACACTGTAAAAAAAATAAAATAAAAAAAAAATCCCCGTAAAATTTACGGTAAAGAAACGGCAGCTGAGGTTGCCAGAACTTCACCATAAAAAATACAGTAGCAACATTTTAGGTTTTACGGGACAGCACTTAGTGTACTGTCTATTGTACAGCACTTAGTTTACTGTCTATATAGCAACATTTTAGGTTTTACAGATTTAACTTAAATTTAGAATAAAAAAATATATTTCATTAACTGATATAATGTTAATTTACCAACCTATTGAAGTACTAATATCTGTTTTGTATCTTTGTAATACACTGAAAACCACCAAACACTGTGGTGTTGAGAGTCACATGATAAATCAAAGCTCATCACAAGCAGCTTTTTCAAAAGCTGAGAAGGACAATACTAATATATAGGAGGTGCACAGAGTGTCATTCACACAAACACTAAACACCATCATGGTAACACACATAAAATTTTAATTATATGTAACATAAATCCCTAATGTACATAAATGATTAGAAAAAAAAAAAAAAACTAAGAAGAAACAGAGTTATTTCAACGAAAATACATCAAATGTGAAGTGTCACGCAGGGAATTGTGGGAATGTCAATATACAGTTTTTCTTTGTAAATTATACAATGACTTCATATTTTTATACCGTATATAGTATGGAAGTTTTCTGTAAACCAAATAACTGTTTTTCACTGTAGCATTTTTACAGTCTTTTAGCATTAAAATCACAATAATTTTTTACAGTGCAATTAATATTCATTACATAAAGGGTCATTTGATGTCAGAATTTTAGACAAGCTAGTATCAAGTTATGTTAATGCTAGCCTTAAACTGTAAAGTACACATCTACTTCAGACAAGAAACTCTAGAGGGCGCAGGCTGGCATGCAATTTTTTCAGGCTTTACAATGCAATCTGCTAACATTCACGTAGTTTGCTACATGGCACAAGCTTATTGGCCTAATCCAGCAGCTAATGAGATTGCTTTCTCAATATTCAAATAGTCTGGTTCATTGTTTGCTCGAGGCTAGTACTCCAGTGCGTTTCTTCTGCAACCGTCCACCTCCCCCAGCTCCACCTGCCTATGAGATTTATATATGTCTATTTATGCACCAGCAGCATATCTTACATGCTCACAACAGCGTGTCTGTGTGTTAGCAGTAGCAAGTCTATACTATGCAGCAGCAGCAGCATCCAGTCCGCCAAGACCAAATACATTAACATTGTCAAATCAAAACCGATTCAGAGTTGTTATTACAGAAATATATTTAACTTCTTTTTCTGCATATGAGAGTACTAAAATAATATAAAAGGCCTATAATAGACCCAAAATTAACATTTTTATTTTTTTTAATTGTCTTTGGAGAGCACAAATCATTGGGATAATAATTTTTTCATATTTTTTAAAGAAGTCTCTTCTGCTCACCAAATCTGCATTTATCTGATTAAAAATATAAAAACAGCAATATTGTGAAATATTATTACAGTTCAAAATAGCTGTTTTCTATGTGAATATATTTTAAAATGTAATTTATTCCTGTGATCAAAACTGAATTTTCAGCATCATTACTCCAGTCTTCAGTGTCACGTGATCCTTCAGAAATCTTCCTAATATGCTGATTTGCTACTCAAGAAATATTTCTGATTATTATCAATGTTGAGAAAACATTGAATGTATTTTTAAATCTTACTTACCACAAACTTTTGAATGGTAGATTATCATGGTTTCCACACAAATATCAGTACTTACTGTTTTCAACATTGATAATAATAAGAAACATTAATAATAATTAGGCACCAATAATAATTGTTCAATAATTGCAGCAGCATATTAGAATGATTTCTGAAGGATCGTGTGACACTGAAGACTGGAGTAATGATGCAGAAATTCAGTTTTGCATCACAGGAAGAAATTACATCAGCGTAAGAGACTTGTTTCCACATCTGTTTGTTTTACCATGTTTCTAACTTGGAAAACCCATCCTAAGGTCACTAGGTTCTGTATTCCAGGCTTAGCCTCACATTTCACTCCCCTTCTATGTTGCTGAGTGACGACTGCAACCCACAGTCAGACAGTGGACTGAACACCGCATGCATCATTGCAGTCTGGAAGATGGACTTCAAAGACCATTTACTGCTGCCAAGCCCTATATTCCCGTTGTTAAGAATGGATTTCAAAAGACTATATATCTACGTACACCTACCATCTACAGTTTATACCAGCCAGACAGACAGCGAGGGCTTTCACTAACTACAGCCATCAATCCTTACAATTTAATCATTGTCCTTACAGTTTGCACAGTACTTTACTTAAAACATACTTGTATTACACACACCGTGTAAGTAGATGATATTTATGAGCAATTATACTGTAATGTTAGAGGAGGACAGGTTCATCCAGATGAATCTGCTTCCTGGCAAGTTTTTTTGTTCTTTTTTGCTGAGTTTTTTCTTACCCACAGTTGAAATGTGAAGAAATATGAGGCTCTTAAAGTAGATAACTTTATGTCTCTTTAAATTAGGATACTGAGCACAGTGATCCCAAATTTACCACAATCGGCCATATTGACCATAGGCCATTTTGATGTAAAATTATGTATTTTTCCAATGCACCTTTTTTTATGTATTGTGACAAATTGTGAATTGAGATGTTTATGGCTTTTGCGTTTGTCTGTCTTGTTCATGCAGAGTACAATGATACCAATTTTGTCATGGTCGTATTGCCAGCTCTTTATACATTGTTCTTGGGATCCTCACCAGATTTGTGTCAGATCTTGACACTGTGCTGGTATAAACATATTTGATACACCAAACCATTTATATTTATGCCTAATAAAATAACAAAATTCCTGTCATTGGCAGATGTGGAAAAAAGTTCATTTTTGGGTTCTCGGGTACTTTATATATTATGCAAAGTTGATCATTATTAGTAACAAAACATACAAACACATATGCTAACATGAGGGACAATGACATGTGGTAACGTTGGACAGTTAGTAATTACTACAACTTGCAAGACTTTAACCACAATCATGACCCAAGATTCAAAAAGAGGAAGAAGCCAATTACCACTCTCAATGTCAAACCAAAATATTAATCGTCCTTCCTGCAGCTGAATGAGACTTTCATATTCACTTCTTCTCTCTAGAGGGAAGTTGTACTTCTGGAGGAAATTTTATAAGTGCTAATATACAGTCAGCTGGTCATTATCGCCAATAAAAAAAAAAGAAAAAAAGAAAAGAACATCAGGGTGAACAGGTCAAGTCTACTACCCTCAAGGGGTTTATTTTGTGTTAATGACCAGATGTCCATATAATCAACCTTAATTCACAACTAAAAAACATACATATATATATATATATATATATATTTAATTGTTTGACTTTAAAATGATTATATCTTGTAGATTAGCTTAACGTTTAAAACAAACATTACCATACATTTTTTACTTTTAGGTTACATTATTAGCAATTGGCAATCTAATGTAGCTACAACTTGTCGTATATTGGCCTACAGAAGGGTTAGTTGATGAAAATTCTGTCATTGATTACTCACCCGCATGTTTTTCTAAACCTGTAAGACATTCGTTTATCTTTAAAACACAAATGAAGATATTTTTGATGAAATCTGAGAGATTTCTCTCCCCTTCCATTGACAGCTAGCACCTACCACTTTCAAGCCCCAGAAAGGTTAAAGACATCATAAAAATAATCCAGACTGCAGTCACAAAACGACGGAAAATTATAATTTGGTGCCAAACAACCTGATGTGGAGAAAACATGTTGTGATCACTCTGAGGTCTATGAAATAGCCAATCCAAACTCACGAGAATACATAACTATTTTACAGGTCGGAAGTTTCGTATCAATTCGTAGGATTTTAGAAAAAAAAAACTAAGCATTAGTTCCACCAGTAAACTGAGTGAGTTAGCATACACAGATCGTAGCCTATATCTGACAACACACAACGAAGATCGTACAAATTTACCACTAATTCGCCAAAACGTAAAATCTTTGCGGCTATAGGCTTTTTGTCAAATTATCTTAAAGGGATTGTTCACCCAAAAATAAAAAGCTTAAATTAAATCTGTTCATCATATAAAGCGAGTCTCTTCAGAAAATTTGGACTAAACAGCTCAATTTATATGGATTAGTTTAACGATCTCCTTATGAACTTTTAGAAGCGCCAAATTGGTAGTTGACTAGCTGTCAATGGAGGGACAGAAAGCTCTCAGATTTCATCAAAAAGATCTTCATGTGTGTTCCGAAGATGAACGAAAGTCTTTCGGGTTTGGAATGAAATGGGGGTGAGTAGCTAATTAATGACAAAATTTTCATTTTTGGGTGAACTAACCCGTTAATGCAAGATCACGTCTCATAGTGTCAAACAAATGAACAGAACAAGGATACACTAATTTTGTTCTGTACATTTTTGTATTTTGTAGATTATAATTTGTGAACCTTACCATTGCTCACGGTTAATGCCACTGTTTATTCGTTACAAATCGTTATAGACTGCAAGAAATTACACGTTGCTTTGCGTGAATGACCGCAACAGCACAACATAGCATCAACTTCATCATAAGAACTTCTATTAAGCACTTATTCGTGTCACTTAAGTAATAGCTCATGTCTTAGAAAAAAATATATATACTCCTGTCTGTAACATGTCATCATCCAGTGAGAGTTGTCTTTCAGAGCCTTCACAGTTCACACACAGACGAGGGAATCCCCGTGGTGTTTATCGCGCCAGTCAGCCCTGCAGACTCCTGCAGTCTCCTCCTCTCATTTGTTGATCTGCAATGCAGTGCCAGGCTTCCCCAGCTCTCTCTCCCTCCCTCTAGCATGGGCATCCTCTGCAGTATGTGCGGTACTATCCTCTTGGTGTGTTTCGTCTCCCACCGGGGTCTTTACAATATCATACAAGCGCATCTCGAGCAGCACCATAGCGCCCCTCACAGAGCAGAAGAGACACTGCACGGTAAGGGGTAAAGAACACGGCTAGACTGCATTTTCATATCAAAATCAAAATAAAGAAATTAACTTGCAATGGAAACACACTTTAAGAACCATAAATATATATATTTTTAAATTGTTACAATTAAACACGTTTTTCTTCTGTATTTTCCCGCAGTTCTGTAACACACAAAAACACATATATATGTATATATATATATATATA
>RJVU01067364.1:5822541-5884971 GCA_003731715.1 Anabarilius grahami | reverse complement strand
ATATGGTCAATCTGACTGCACAGATGAGATGGATGATCAGTCAGTTGACTCACAGCTGTCTGTTTGGCTATCTTGCCCAGATTGACGTCTTTTCCCAACAGCAGGTCCTCAATAAGACTGGACAGCATCGTCCTCCGCTGCTCCTCAGACAGACTCTCTATCGCCACCTGGTGCACAAACGCTGCCATCACATCTGAGGACAACTCTCTCTGGCTGCTCACAGACCCCACCACAACCACACTGCAGAAGCAGAGGAGAAGGAAAGGGTGGTTGATATACCAGTAAAATGTTTTCTCTTTATGCTGCAGGCGTTTGGCATGTTGGCACCTCACCTGGAATGAACAGCTGCTACGAGCTGGCAGAGGGTGGACGTGACCCTGGAGTCTGCCTCTGTGCCGTCCCGTGGTTGGCCGAGCAGCTGCAGGTTTCTTAGCAACAAAACACATGGGTGATGGAGCTCTGCTCTCTCAAAGACAGACTTCATCTTAGCCTCGCAAGCAGCTGCAGTGTCGGCGCAGAGAGTGACGCAGTCCACCTGCACACATGAGCAGGAATATACAGCCTCATTTACAAATCTACTCATATCATAACTTTATACCATTCAATATGGCCATAATATGGGTCATTGCTGTGACATTCGTTTTCCTCATTATAATTTAGTTAAATCATGGCAACAAATTTCTACAATGTGGCTATGAATAAAATAAAATGAAAATAATTTGTAAAATGTGGTCACAATTTAAATAAAATGAGGGAACTACTTAGTACAATGTGGCCATGATTTAAACAAAACAAATAAAGAATTAATAAATTAAACTGAATGAGGGAACTAAATAATAAGTTCTGAGGATGAATTCTTAATTCGTGGATGAAATAACATGTAGGGCTCCATAGAAAATAAAGAAATGTAGACTAAATATATTTATATATATACAAATGTTTAATTCAGTGCATAAAACTATCAATGAAAATAGTTAAATTATGATTAAAATGTAAAAATTGTACCCAATATTTGTGTTTTAGCTTATTAGAGCATCATGTTTGTTAGCTTAGCTACATGCTAGCATCAAACTCTACCAGAATCAATTGTGTTTCTTGTGTGCTTCACAAGAGAGGATTTTAATGCTCATAACTTGACAGAACTTGAAGATTTTGATGCTCAAAAACACAAGACTCAAGAAAAATAATGAAGAAAAGATCACTTTAATCAGATGCAGATGAAGCCTCCTGCTAGCTGCTTTCACCGCCGTAACTTTACCAGTGCCGTTCGGACCCATCAGAAGAACTGAACAGCCTCGTTTTAATGTAAGAGAGCTGCAATAAAATAATGTTAAAAAAAAANATTTTGTTGCTTTCTATCCATCAGATTTCATCAAAAATATCTTAATTTGTGTTCAGAAGATGAATGACGGTCTTACAGGTGTGGAACGACGGAGTACTTAATGACAGAAATGTCATTTTTGGGTGAACTAACCCTTTAAAATGTCCCGTTAGATCTGTTAGTTTTTCACCCTATATAAGCGAACTTGTTATTGACCAATTAGGCTAACTCTTTCCCTGCCAGCATTTTTTATTTTTTTTTAAGTTGCCAGCCAGTGCCAGCTTTTTTGATCATTTTCACAAAACTTTCATGGCCCCCAGAATATTTTGTTGTATGAAAATCTGGGGCCGTATTCACAAAACATTTTAAGGCTAAAAGTAGCTCCTAAATTGCCGATTTAGGAGAATGGACGTATCAGTCCTATAATTAGTTTATTTATTGAAGAGTATTTCACAAATCATTTAAGCTCTGAAACTAGCTCCTAAATCTGTGAAAAGTTAGGAGTAGTCAAGAGGAATCCTAAATCACTAAGATTAAATCACAAACAATCCTAAAATCTGCCCAAAGACACCATTGAGACAACAGAGCCTTGGTTGATGAGCCTTTTCTTCATAAATGCAATCAATATTTTGATTTATAGATTTTAATCTGTGATGACATAACATAAATGTTCATTTATGTACAGGCAAAATGATGAATGATGGAGAATAAAACATTGTGGTCAAGTTGAAAATAATATCCTATCGTCCGCACCGATATTCTTGTGGGCAGCTCGGGTGACCTGAGTTTGAATTCCAGCTCGTGGACCATTCCTGATCCCGTGCTGTCTGAGGAGAGGCTCCGAGCTTAGAATTTAGCCCAAACCCAGAGAACGCCCCTGTATCCTGAGGTGTTGGGGTGGCCTAATCTCTCTATACAACGTAAACAGCACAGGAGACTGACAGGGGAGAGACGAAATTGTTGAATAAAGTCGTTATTTTTGCTTTGTTTTTGCACAAAAGTATTCTCGTCGCTTCATAACATTAAGGTTGAACCACTGTAGTCATATGTCTTTACTACTTTTCTGGACCTTGAATGTGTTAATTATGTTGCTTTATAGGGAGGATAAAAAAACCTTGAATTTCATCAAAAATATCTTAATTTGTGTTCCGAAGATGAACGAATGTCTTACGGATGTGGAACGACATGAGGGTGAGTAATTAATGACAGAAATTTCATTTTCGAGTGAACTAACCCTTTAAATCACTGACAGAGACCCCTCCCCTATCAGCCTATCACTGGGCATAGTTAGTAAGCGTGTTGACATCATCCATAGCAACAAGGTCAACCCCGCTCTTTCTCTTAGCTTAAAGGGATAGTTCACCCAAAAATGAAAATTTGATGTTTATCTGCTTACCCCCAGGGCATCCAAGATGTGGGTGACTTTGTTTCTTCAGTAGAACACAAATTATGATTTTTAACTCCAACCGTTGCCATCTGTCAGTCTTATAATGTGAGTCAATGGTCACACAATTTATAAGAGTCGAAAAAACATGCACAGACGAATCCAAATTAAACCCTGCGGCTCGTGACTGCACATTGATGTCCTAAGACACGAAACGATCGGTTTGTGCGAGAAACCGAACAGTATTTATATCATTTTTTACCTCTAAAACACCACTATGTCCAACTGCGTTCAGCATTCGCTTGGTGTGGTCTGACAACGGCAGTGATGTCTCGCGCATATACTTCAATGAGAGCGAGACATCACTTCCATTGTCAGAGCGCGATCAGACCACACCAAGCGAATGCTGAACGCAGTTGGACATAGTGGTGTTTTAGAGGTAAAAAATGATATAAATACTGTTCGGTTTCTCGCACAAACCGATCGTTTCGTGTCTTAGGACATCAATGTGCCGTCACGAGCCGCAGGGTTTAATTTGGATTCGTCTGTGCATGTTTTTTCGACTCTTATAAATTGTGTGACCATTGACTCATTTTATAAGACTGACAGACATCAACGGTTGGAGTTAAAAATCATCATTTGTGTTCTGCTGAAGAAACAAAGTCACCTACATCTTGGATGCCCTGGGGGTAAGCAAATAAACATAACATTTTCATTTTTGGGTGAACTATCCCTTTAAGATATCTCTCTATTCCTTATTAAAAGTTGGTCTAAGCAGCTTTGTAAATAGGTTTTAAGAGAAAACTCTTAGCTAAGAACTTTTACTGCTATTTAGGAGAACTTTTAGTGGTAAGATAAAATGTTTTGTGAATATGGCCCCTGAACATGCAATATATCAAAAGAAAGAACAAAGCCTCTGCTTTTAAACAATAAAACCCATTTTATTCTACAGCTTCATATATAATTTTTTAACACAATTTTATTGTGGGTAAGTTTAATTAAAAAAAAGCAACATTCTGAACAAAAAGATGAGAAATGTTTTCCCCCCCAAAGACTACAACGTGCGTAAGCAATGCTTTTATCACTTGTTTCTGCTTCTTCTTTGCCTGTGTTTTAGGCTGTGTTCACACTTGTCATGTTTGGTTCGATTAAAACGAACCCTGGTGCGATTGCTCGGTTAGTGCGGTTCATTTGAACATATGTGAACGCTGCCATCCGAACCCTGGTGATCTATAATAGCGCCCCCTACAGTCGTGGCCTAATGGATAGAGAGTCGGACTTGTAACACAAAGGTCATGGGTTCGAGTCTCAGGTCCGGCAGGGATTGTCGGTGAGGGGAGTGAATTGAGCGCTCTCCCCACCCTCAATACCACGACTGAGGTGAGACCCTTGAGCAAGGCACCGTACCCCCAACTGCTCCCCGGGCGCCGCAGCATTGGCTGCCCACTGCTCCGGGCGTGTGTTCACGGTGTGTGTTCACTGCTGTGTGTGTGTGCGCACTTGGATGGGTTAAATGCAGAGCACAAATTCCGAGTATGGGTCACCATACTTGGCCACGTCACTTCACTTTCACTCACTTTACAGTGCAATAGTGAAAACACGGAAAGCCCGAAAATTCTGTCAATGGCGGGGAAAGTTAATAACTATTGTTTTTATTGAAGAATATACACTACAGAATTACAAAATCGTGGTTAGTTTATTCAATATATAAATGCTCTAAGGTTCTGTTAATACAAATGTTTCAACAAGAGCAGCTTTGTAATATTTAAATCAGAAATAGTTATAAAGTCAGATTTATAAATTCAGAATTGAGAGTAATAAAGTCACAATGAGTTAACATATCGCAATTCTGAATATTTTCTCAGAATTGCCCCTTTTTGCAGATGTAAACTCGCATTTTTAAATTATAAAGTCAGAATTGCATGATATAAATTCACAATTGCAAGTTTATATCTCAGAATTGCAAAAAAAATTTCCTCAGAATTGCCCCTTTTTCGCAGATGTAAACTCACATTTTTAAGTTATAAAGTCATAATTGTAAGATTGAACCATGGTGGAAACAAGCTTCCATACCTTTCAGTGAGGTGCGGTTGGATGATAGTGAGCAGTTGCTCCACAGTGCTGGACAGACCAGGAGGACAGAGACTCATCCAGAAAGATGAACCCTTCAGCAGCACAGAACAGGGAGACGGGCTGTGGGCGGAGCCTCCCTATGGACAGCCAATCAAAGCTTGCTGCATATAAGAACTGTATAGCAGAGATATAACATAGAATATTCTGACTTCCGTGAATGTCTTCATTTCTCACCATGTATAGTGAAGTGTGACTGGAATCAGCGAGATATGAAGAAACCTCTTCCTCTTCAGCAGAAAAACCACACACCTGCTTTACTTGGAAATACAGCACTGGCCACCTGCAAATCACAAAACCTGCATGAGGTTTGACTTTCAAATATCATTAAAGGGGACCTATTATGCCCCTTTTTACAAGATGTAATATAAGACTCAGGTGTCCCCAGAATGTGTCTGTGAAGTTTCATCTCAATATACCCCACACAATTATTTATCCGTGCACATCATCATTTTAAATTCTCCCTCTTGCAGCAAACATCTCTTCTCTGATGACGTGTTTAACCTGTCACTCACATGAGATCCACCAATAGCAAACCACAACCATCCATGGACAAAATCAAGACCTACCCTACATTTGTTCTTGTTTCAGAAGCCGTTTCCCTCAGATATACGTCACAATTGGAAAAAAAGACTATTGCAAACTCAGTTTCATGCCGACTTTAAAGGAACTACTGAAAATAAACCAGCACCTGAGGATTCCTTCAGAGCTGTTCTCTATAAGATCAGGATGTCCTTCCGATGGGATTCCCAATATATTCCCCTGCTGAACAAGCCTGAAAACAAACACAACATTCAGGAAAAACAAAAAGATAGAGAGAGTAAGACTTTGCTAAATGGCTGAAAATGAGCTCTGAGCACCTGGGTGTGCTGAAGTGTTTGTAGAGGATGCTGTCGAACGGCCCGTGCGAGCTGTAGTCGGGCGATATGATGGCTTCAATGCGCAGCTCTTTAGCAAACGTCGGCGCTGCAGATCGACACGCGCTTGCAGACATCTGAGACTCAGTGTGCCATGACACCTTATTCCACCTCTGCTTGAATCAAGTTACAAAGAAATGCTCATTGCACATCCGTTCACATGGTCGGCCATCAGACCTTCCTGAATATTACCATACATTGATAGATGATAAATAGACCGATATCTGGCCATTTGAGATTAGCAGCAGTCAATAACCAGAGCTGTTTTTGGTAATCCTGATTAAAAAATTTGTATAAAATAAGCATTCATTTATCTTTCAGCTACTTCAATACTAAATAAATTGCATAGGTCATTCCAATTATGAAGTAACCTTTTGTGATTTATATTATATAGCAAATCTATCATTTCTATCCATGCAAAAACAAACTTTGTTGTTGCCAAGTTCTACATATAAAGTTGGAACTTAGATATATAAGTTTGTCCAAGTTTGCATTGCGTTTCATAATGTAAACTATATTATCATCCAGCTTTAATATGCTAAATGCAACTATAAGGCATAAAGATATTAAGATATTATAAACATTAACATCCTGAATTACTGTAAAGCTGCCTTGAGACAATGTGTGTTGTGAAAAGCTCTATCACAGCTAACAGTGAATGTTCTTAGTCAAAGTTCTCTCAAGGTTCTCTCAAAGTTATGAACAAATGTTCTTCAACATTAATAGAACATTCGTTCAAAGTTATCAGGGGCCGTATGTATAAAGCCGATCAGAGTAAAATTTTAGTCACAAGTAACTTTAAATGTAATCACCTCATTCATCAATGCTCTAAATGTAATAAAAAATTCATGCACCAATGATGACTTGGACCCATCAGTGCAAAGTAAGCAGGCTCTTAAATAGCACTGTTGCTAAACTTACGATGCCAAAATAGAAGTGCGAAGGTTTTTTTTTTTAACGACCCTACAATTTTGCTTAAACCATCAAAATATGAGGAAAACATTGTTTTGTTTATATTATTTACATGTTTTAAAATATGAGGGAAGAATAAAACGAACTAAGCAATCTGACAACATTTTTGGCAAAAAAAAGCCAAACTACAGCTACAGGTTTCAGAAAAAAGCACACAATGACTACAACATAATACATTTTTTTAATTTCACTGGTCCTTTCGTTTTTGCATGTGTTCATAATTTCTTTGAATGACAGCCTGGCCAAAAATAATGTCTGCACAATTTCATGTTTCATTTCATTATCACATATAAAACAATTGACTCAAAGCACAGCTATGCAACATGCTTACATCTTTTAACATATTTTTTTAAATATTTTAACTAAGGGTGAAGATGTCAATTTTCCTAGGCTGGACGTCACTTTTGGCAAATACTGTATGTCTGTTCATTGACTTTCCAACTGACCATCAAACCATGAGGCAAAAGCAAGCCACTTTTATGTTGACTGTGGGCTTTCCTGGAGGAGTTGGAGTCGTTGATGAACTCGTATTCATATCATTGCTCCAACTCTAGATGAGGAGACATATATCAATAGAAAAAGATTCCACACCATCAGTACTAATTTGTGATAATTTTGCACAATGCAAAGCTATTTTCCAAAATAAATGTAAATATTAAAACATTTCAGTGTCTTTTTAAATGATTTTTTTTATATAATTGCATTAAATGATTGGTGTTGTGCTGCTGTGACCTCACACTTGCAGGCTCGCTATTGGCTGATTCAGAGGTTGAGGGCGGCCATTTTAAATTGACATCATTGTAGTCCTTACCCCCGATTTCACAGAATAGGCTTAAGCTATTCCTAGACTAAAATGCAGGTTTGAGCTGTTTTAAC
Organism: Anabarilius grahami; assembly: GCA_003731715.1. NCBI lineage: Eukaryota > Metazoa > Chordata > Actinopteri > Cypriniformes > Xenocyprididae > Anabarilius > Anabarilius grahami. The sequence goes on along the minus strand of RJVU01067364.1, from coordinate 5,877,371 downwards.
TGAAAGTAACTTGGACTGACACATCTTAAAATATGTCAGTGCCATTGTTTTGTCTCAAGATGCACACCAGCAATGTTTTTTTCTATGGTACATTTATAAAAACTACTTAAATACCCTAATTGAACAAAGGCCTAATCCTGGCTTAGGCTAAGCCCTGTCTGTGAAACCGGGCCTTAGTTTACAACACTTAAGTCAGCACTTAAGAATCAGTCTTAGACTTTACTAAAAGTTGCTTTTAGCTTCTTTATAAAAGTCTCCAACTCTTAGAAAAGTCCTACTTGTAACTAAGACATTTTTAACACTTAAGGTAAAACCTTAATTTGTAACATTTAAGTTCCACCTCAGTCAGCACTTAAGAATCAGTCTTGCACTTTGCTGAAAGTTGCTTTTACCTTCTTTATAACTAAGAATTTTTTTACACTTAAGTCAAAGCTTCAGGCTGCTCTTGAGAGCATTTCTGAGAAGTTTTATACATACGGGTATAAAACTTCTCAGAAATGCTCTTAAGAACAGTCTTAAGTTTTGACTTAAGTGTCAAAAAATTCTTAGTGAAAAGTAAGTGTTTTCTAAGAGTAGGAGACTTTTATAAAGAAGCTAAAAGCAACTTTCAGCAAACTGTAAGACTGATTCTTAAGTGCTGAGTGAGGTGGCACTGAAGTGTTGCAAATTAAGGACTACAATGATGTCAACCCAAATTGGCTGCCCTCAACCACTGTATCAGCCAATAGTGAGCCTTCAAGGGTGAAGTCACAACAGCACCACACCAATTATTTAATGTAATTATAATAACATAATTTAATTAAGACACTGAAACTTTAATATTTAAACATTTTTTTAAAATTTGCTTTTCATTGTGCAAAATTATCACAAATTAGTATTGATGCTGTGGAATCCATTTCTTTGGATATATGTCTGCTCATTTACAGTTGGAGCAATGATGTGAACATGAGTTCCATCATCAATGGCTCCAACAACTCCAGGGAAGCCCTGAAATTTTCATAAAAGTGGCTTGCTTTCGCCACATGGTTTGAAGATCAATTGGAAAGTCAATGAGCTGCCATACAGTAGTGGCCAAAAGTGACGTCCGGCATAGGAAGATTGACATACAGTATTCACCCTTTAGTTAAATATTATTAAAAATGTGTTAAATATTTTGTAAGCATATTGCATAGCTGTGCTTGAATTCAACTGTTTTATTTGTGATAACTCAATGAAACATGCCAAATTGTGCAACATCATTTTTGGCCAGGCTGTCATACAAAGAAATTATGAACACAAAAAAGAGTGGACCAATGATATATTAATAACTGCAATGCCTCAATAGTGCTATTTAAGACCCTGCTTACTGTGCACAAGTCATCATCTGCAGACTGCTGCATTTTTCCAGTCAAACTAAATGTCAGTCCAAAAAAATGTAACTATTACTTTCATTTCTACAGTGAGAGCATTGATTTGTAGAGTGGGAGAAGTTATTATTTATCTTAATAGGTCAGTTACAAAAAGAATACCTTGACAAGCTTTTATCAACTTCGTCATGATTTAACTCCAATACATTATATATTTTTGTTGGAAAGTGTGCAGGTTAGAAGACCTCTCCAGCACTTTTAAATGATTTAGGAGCTGAGACCTAGTCTTAACATTTAGGAAACTTTATGAATCACTCTTATTCTTAAGTCTAGGAATAAGAGTAAAATTATGTCATTCTTAGAATTTTGACACACTTAAGACTAAAATTTTACTCTGAGCGGCTTTATACATACAGCCCCAGGTCTTTGATAATGTTCTCAAAACTTAGTGCAAAAACATTATTTATACAAACATTTAACTGAATGTTCATCTAAAATTTTTAAATGTTATTCTTGTTTCAGACCGTTCAGCGAACATTCAAAAGTAATGCATAATGTTAAAAAATTATAAAATGGAATGTTTCCTATGTTTATATAACCAAGAATGGGGGTGCTAAATGTTTAAAACATATAAAAATCTGGATGATTTAAATGTTAAGAGAACATTAAGAAATAATGTTTTACAACTTAACAGGAACTTTGGTAAAACGTTCTTAAAACATGTTTTTGTTAACTGGGATACAAATAAAATTCACTACGTTTTTTTTTTTTTATATAAAAGGGCATGCCAGACCTAGGCCTACATGATAAATTATAACTAAATTATGCAAAAGCAAGAAAATAGCCATAGCTCATGGCAAATCTGCTCAAACCAAGTAATACAATTATATCAAATTCATCAAATAATCATACTCATTTGCTAATTTCCATTTTTTTAAATGTGAATTCAATATTTTATAACTTAAATTAGTTGAGCATCACTATCAGAATTATTCCAAACATCTTCACCTTAATTTTAATGGCCTTATTTCCGACAGGTACTACCATCCCATCCGACAGGTTAAACCACTGAACTGGTGAAATGAAGCCCACATTGTCATTTCCATCCATGTCTTGGTGTCTAACCATGTCAAAGGCTTTGATTGCAGCCAGATGAACACGCCCCTGCCTCTTATAGGGAACTTTACAGCTGCTTTCACCTTGACCCGGGACAGGACTCTGAGCCAGAGGCGTCTTCTTGGCCTTGTCTGCTGGGACGGATGCAATGACCCACTCCCCGTTAAACACACCCAGCTTCAGTAACATGCTCTTGCTCACAAAAATAGTGCTGTCAATGTCCAAGCCTTCATTCTGCTCTAGTCTGGACAGAATTCCTCCTGGTTTCTGGAGATCTGAGACATGAACCACCCGGATGTCAAGTCTGCATTCAAGAGCCTGTAAAAAAGCACTGAAGTCCAATACTTTGCTGTTCAACAAAGAGCTGCCAGAACTCAAACTGTTGGCATACTGGGCGAAATCAGAGACGAACAGAGAGGAACCTGACAATCTGCTCATGATGCTGGTGTTGGTCAGGTCCAGATCTCTGCAGTCTGACACCACCACACTCGTGTCCACTGTTATCTTGCCCTGGCTGACAGGAGTGCACTCCAGCACCATCACATCTGACAACTGCAGCTGCGCTGCTTCTTCACCAAGTAAATGATGGTAGGGTATCAGAAGCGCGTCGCCCTGCCTCGCCAGCAGAGTCTGTCCGTGACAGGATGCCAGGACCAGCAGACCATTGCAGAACTTCTCTGAAGAAGCCCATTTAAAGCTCTGCTTTGTCCGAGCACCGATCACAATCTTCTTTAAAGGCAGCAGGGACTGTGGACGAACCGTTCCCAGTGAATGCTCCTTCAATCCGTAGTGTTTAAAGAAAGATATACTCGCATAAACAGCGAGACACGTGTAAATGTTTACATCGGTGTCTTCATCTGGAGTGATGTGCGCGCACACCAAAAAGCCCCGATTAGAGGGTGATTGCTTGTCCGTCGATGAAAATAGCAGCGCGTATGTGGGTTCAGTGTAGTCTGGAAACTGTTGAGTGAATTGTGATTTGTTGATAAGAACGTGCAGAGGATGAATATGTGATGGAAAGTCATCAAGACACTGCAGCTTCACAGGGGCCGCCATGTTGAATACGCGCGCATGCGCAGTGAAACGAGAGAACCTGACTGCTGAATAAGCGGGTATATTTTATGCTCTTAAATTATTTATTATTTTGTGTTAATGCTACTTTCAGGAATGTGAATGTAGAAGTTTTTTTTTTCTTCAACTCAGAATTGTTGTCCTATCTATATATTTAAACATTAGCGGGTAACATGAAAACCATAGACGTTTGGTTTAATTTTCTTTTTCTTTTCTTTTTTTTATATTATACTTTTTTAGCGTACGATCTACCCAACAAGAAGTCGATCCAACCATCGTCGTTTTTCTGAGCCATCAAGTGCCCCCTGGAGGAATAACTAATGTGTTTCTCATAAGAAGTAGTTATTGGCTAGATATTATTGGACCCCCAATGAGACCCCCAATTCAGAAGGTGAAAATAGTGTAGTGTCTTAATTTCCTCCAATAAAATAAATGTGCTTAAAGTACTTTTAAAAAAAATGTATTTGCAGATAAGACAATGAAATATGAAATAAATTGCAAATTCTTACAAATGTGTAATTAGAACTATCTTTAAATTCATGATATTGAAATTGAAGTGACATGTGGCCAAGTATGGTGACCCATACTCGAAATTTGTGCTCTGCATTTAACCCATCCAAGTGCACACACACAGCAGAGAACACACACACCGTGAACACACACCCGGAGCAGTGGGCAGCCATTGCTGCGGTGCCCGGGGAGCAGTTTGGGGTACGGTGCCTTGCTCAAGGGTCTCACCTCAGTCGTGGTATTGAAGGTGGGGAGAGCGCTGGACATTCACTCCCCTCACCGACAATCCCTGCCGGATTGAGACTCGAACCCATGACCTTTGGGTTACAAGTCCAACTCTCTATCCATTAGGCCACGACTGCCCCCTATATATAGGCATAAATGTGTCAATATTCAGTCAGTCTGCAGAGAAATAGTCCTAAAATCTTACATAATTTGTGAAATATAACATGTTAAGGTAATTATGTGTAGCATACAAAAATGGCATATTATAAAATAATAATAATTTGTGATGTTATTTTTTTTATGTACAGTCAGCTGATGAAAATGCATGCATTTAAGACCATGTTTAAAAAATAAAGTTAATATATTATCCAAATACATGACACTATTAACAGAGTACAATTTGGTGTACCATTGTCAGAGAGAGAACTAGGTGAACTATTATCTAACATAAAATTAACAGCATGAAAAGTAAAAAGAGAAAAGCCCCTTTAAAATGTAGATTCTGGCCTGTCCCACCTCAGTGGTCTCGACGCTATTACCCATCCTATCTAAAATATAAAATATAAAAATAAAGCTCATATAATATTCAATGTGACCTCCTGACCACACTTTGTTGAGATAAATAAATTTTACCTTATTTTGGGGGAGTTTCAAGCATTTGTTCATTCCCCATTTGTGGAATGTGCCATTTTCTGTGCTGTAGTTAGCAGGTATCACCACTGGGTGGCAAATGTGTACTTTAAATTAGAGGTCTTCAACTCTGCTCCTGGAAACCTGTATGTGATTTTCAAGCAATCCCGAAAAGCTTGATTAGCTGGTTCAAGGGTGTTTGATTTGGGTTGGAGTTGAACATAGTGGGTGCCCAGGAGCAGGGTTGGAAGACTTGGTTGTCTTGTTTTGATACAGAAAACAAGTACTGCCTTACACAGGAAGTCAACAAGGCCATTCTACAGGTGTTCAGTGCCATAATGAAGGAGACATTTCTCATAATGGAACTTGTAACTTTACTGTGATCCTTTGTGTCCAAACTAAAGTCAGTGGTGTCCCTGCATCTTGGTATTCCAGTCAGTTCCTTCAGACTGTCCACCAAGGAGCAGCCTTCATCTCTATGACTGTAACCTGCTGAGGGACTATGCTGTGCAAGCTAATAAAATGCATCTGTAAAAGCATCTAATCACGGATACAGACACAGAAGTTATACAGATACAAAAGTATGTCATGCACTTTCTGACTTTGCAAATGGTTACAGAGACAAATGGGTCATACACTAAACAACTAAGGTTCACATTCTACTGGACTTTCAAATCATTGAGAACACAACATCTTCTCCACAACTTCTCCATTCAGCTAAGCTCATCAACCATAACTCCTTCCAGGGCAGTCCTGCTGATTTGCCTTATACAACATTAGGAAGATCCGGTCTTTCCTGTCAGAGCATGCTACACATCTCCTTGTCAAAGCACTTGTTCTATTCAGACTGGACTATTGTAATGTTCTCTTGGCAGACCATCCAGCATGTACTGTCAAACCTCTGCAGCTGATCCAGAACGCAGCAGTGAGAGTGCTCTTTAATGGTCCTTCATCAATTTTCACTGGCTGCCAAAAGCCGATCACATCAAATAAAAACCACTGGCTCTGCACACTTACCAACACTCACTACTTCAGACTTGCTCTGTGATGCAGGTTTCTATGTAACGGCAGCACATGGACACCTGGACATGGCCAGCTAGCTGATCAACAGTGGGGTCAAAGCAAACGATCCTTTCGCTGTCAATCCGTACTGCACATGGTGCTACGAGATGGACCATCCAGACTCTTTGAAGTTTCCTACACATGTAGCGGTCAAAGCTGGACAACTCCTGATTTTAAAATGGTGTGTTGCAAATCTGGCCTGTTGCAATCCCGGTGGCAGCAAACTGATGCAGATCGCAATTCGACATATATGCAGAGAGTGTGTTACTTGATTAGTTTTCGAAACTTTACACTACTGTCAACTTTCCTTGGTGCTCTCTACCAATGCACATCTTTCTTCAGAACAAGACATGGATACATAAGGTTCAAGCAAGATGATGCCATACGTTAGGAATAAAGGTTGGTGATCCTGTGGATATTGATGGCTTTCCCATGCATAAGATGTCCTCAAATCCCAGAGGCAGAGCATTGAGAGGATGTATAGAGGTCAAAGACTCATCTTGTGGCTTCCCAATGACATCATCCATTGTGGGTCCTTCCTGTGTCTGTCATCACCCGCTGCTCCACTTTCCCAGAGTGCATCAGTAGTGCTGCCACAGCTGCATCCTCCCCAGACCATCAAGAGTACAAGACGAGAACAGAACTTCACCAGAAAAAGAGCATGTGGGAGGAAGATCCCAAAGGAAATCCTGCCAGCTGAAAATAGTGACAGGAGCATGGAAGCCTGGCGGAATAAAGTTCCACTACCCCCCATTCCTTTCCAGATATCAGTCACAGGCATTTCCTCATCAATAGATCCTCAAAATCTGACAAGATAGTCGACATCCCTCAGGAAAACTGCTTTGTGGCTGAACTCTCAGAGAAAATGCCACTTACTGCTCGGCCATTGCTAGGCTGGTTACAGTTATTGATAATAACAATGTTGTTGTTTCCCAGTTCATTTACATTTACATTTACATTTATGCATTTGGCAGACGCTTTTATCCAAAGCGACTTACATTGCATTATACTGTACATTTGTATCGGAGTATGTGCAATCCCTGGGATCGAACCATGACCTTGGCATTGCTAGTGCCATGCTCTAACCACTGAGCTACAGGAAAGTTCAGATTAAGGGTAAGCCATTTGGAGGTTAGTCTCAGCCTCAGACGTAACACCTAGACGTTGGCTGAACGTCTGATGCATATGGCACACTTATCTGGAAACACTTCAGTAGTTTCGAAGTCGTTATCTGATTGGTTGAATTCAACAGGATGTCCAGGAGACACGTGTATCGCGTTCTGTAATGATCCACCTGGAAACAAATGCCGTGACACTAAACCCCCTTGCGGAAGAAGAACGCGGTCGTGTTTACAACTGTGATGATGAGCGCTTACCAGGATGTATGTGAAGTTCGTGGCTCCATTGTTGCTGTAAACTTGCACAACGTTCTTAAATGAGTAATTTATTAGATGCAGGTCTGTTATTGCAGGGACATCGACTTTACTTTCCCACGCCCCTAAAACTGATGCAGAACAAAACGAACTGTAATTGTTTGCGTTACATGTCAGTCAAACTGGGCGGTACTTGGCCAATGAAAGCTGCGATAGAGTCCCGACCTTCTGCCGTCAGCCTGAAGGTCTGGCTATGTAAGACTATTTGGAGGTTGACTTGCTGAAAAGTGTAAAAACGGTGGCTCTGGGCCTGTGTTTGGCTAGTCAACCCCTGTTGGTAACTGCTCCATAAAGGCCTATACAAAGCTCAAACAAATACTAATCCCTAAACTAAATGCTAACCATTACCATAAGACCCTGTTATACTCACAGCAAAGTTATTTTTAGTTCTTCACTTAGGGGTAAAAAGACATTACGTGACTAACGCTATACTGTTAGTGAACATCCCGACAACGTCCACACTGCTGAGAGCATGCGTTTAGATGAATATGCAAATATGTGCTGAGCGCTTTCCTCTCAATAACAAAATAATCACACAAAAAAATGACAGAAAACAGCAGTTAAGAAAGCATCTTATGTAGATATGTTTGCACCAGCTCTGCAATTCAGCACTCCAGTAAAGTCATGTCACATTTATTTTTAAAGCACTTTATACAGTACATTGCTTTAAAGCAAAAGCTTTCCAATATTAAACATGAAAAAACAGTGTTGGTGTCTCTTTCAATTAGAATGACATTTTTTTTACTATAAAGCTGCTCTCCTGTGTGTTCATGTTTTTACTTTGACCAATGGTAGTTCGAACTTCGATTTGGCCTGATTTTATCAAAATGATGTTCATTTTTTGATATCACTTGTAGTATATGGGGGCCTTTAAAAGGTTAGTTCACCCAAAAATGAAATTTCTGTCATTAAGTACTTACCCTCATGTCGTTCCAAACCTGTAAGACCTTTGTTCACCTTCAGAACACAAATTAAGATATTTTTGATAAAATCCAAGAGTTTTTTTTTTTTTTATCCCCAATAGAATGCGACGTAATTACTGTCATTCAAGGTTCAGGAAGGTACTAAAGACAAATAGTCAACGTGACTACAGTGGTTCATCCTTAATGTTATGAAGCGATGAGAATACTTTTTGTGCACAAAAATAACGACTTTATTCAACAAATTCTTTTCTACCCTATCAATCTCGTACGCAGTTGACGTAGTGAATGCAGTTCAGCGCTTCCGTGTTTACATTCGAACGTTGGCTCGGTATTGGCCGAGGCTATTTAAGTAAGCAGTACGACACATGCGTGTGATGCTGACGCAGGAGCTGGCCAATACTCGAACTGCGTACGAGTCTGACAGGATAAGGAAGAATTTGTTGGATAAAGTCGTTATTTTTGTTTTGTTTTTGCACACAAAAAGTATTCTTGATGCTTCATAACATTAAGGTTGAAATACTATTGTCACTGTTGACTATTTTAACGACTGTGGGTGGTAGATCCTTTTCCTATTTAGCACCCAAACTCTATACCCTCCACTCAGCACTCACACATCTAGAGAAAAAAGACTCATACGTCAGAATGCTGTTCATAGACTTCAGTTCAGCATTCAACACAATCATCCCTCAACAGCTCATTCACAAACTGATCGAGCTGGGGCTCAACACTTCGCTGTGCAACTGGCTGTTGGACTTTCTGACTGGAAGACCTCAGGCAGTACGGGTCGGCAGCAACACATCCAGCACCACCACACTGAACACTGGGGCCCCCCAAGGATGTGTGCTGAGCCCCCTCCTCTTCACTCTGCTGACCCACGACTGCATACCGTCACACAACTCCAACCTCTTTATTAAGTTTGCGGATGACACGACTGTGGTGGGTCTCATTAGCAACAGAGATGAGACAAACTACAGGAGCGAGGTGAGCCGCTTGGCTGGGTGGTGCAGTAACAACAATCTCTCTCTGAACGTGGAGAAGACGAAGGAGATTGTTGTTGACTTCAGGAGAGCGCACACTCAGCATGTTCCTCTGACCATCAACGGTGCGACTGTGGAGAGAGTGAGCAGCACCAAGTTCCTGGGTGTGCACATCACAGAGGACCTCTCCTGGACCGACAACACCACAGCACTGGCCAAGAAGTCTCAACAACGTCTCTACTTCCTCCGCAAACTGAGGAGAGCCAGAGCCCCACCCCCCATCATGTGCACCTTCTACAGAGGCACCATCGAGAGCATTCTGACGAGCTGCATCACTGTGTGGTATGGCGCCTGCAATGCGTCCTGCCGGAAGACTCTGCAACGCATAGTGAGAGCAGCTGAGAAGATCATTGGTGTCTCTCTCCCCTCCCTCCAAGAAACTTACGGAACCCGTCTCACTCGCAAAGCCCTCTGCATCGCAAGTGATCCCACCCACCCGTCACACAGCTTCTTCAGTCTGCTGCCATCAGGGAGGAGACTGCGGAGTCTCCAGGCCAGGACCAGCAGATTGAAGGACAGCTTCATCCATCAGGCTGTCAGGAAGCTGAACTCGCTCCCGAACTTGCCCCCCCTTCCCTTTTCTGCCCCAGGCACCACTGAACTATGAACCCCCCCCCACTAACATACGATGACATGCACCAGTCACTTTGTGCAGCATTGGTCTATTCACTACCTCATTCACCATGGAACTGATGTCATTCTACCACCTCATCAGTCAGTTTAAATATGATAACTGCTCTTGAGCCCTTTTGTCACTTTAAATCAGAATGAATAAGCCAATCTTTTTATCTGCACTGTTTGTTCACTGGTTTGCACTCTATCTGCCATGTGCCTTGCGCTGCTTTATTTAACTTTATTTATTTTTATATATTTTTTTATTATGTCTTTTTTTACATCCCCTTATTGTATAGTTATATCTTATATTTTATATTGATCTTGTATAGTTATATCTTATATTTTATATTGATCTAGATTCTTAAGCTCTACTGTTAGTGTTATCTGTATGCACCGGGGGTCTGAGAGTAACGCAATTTCGATTCTCTGTATGTATGTACTGTACATGTGGAAGAATTGACAATAAAGCAGACTTGACTTGACTTGATAACAGTCTTCCTAGGGGGTGCTCACCCTGTGGTCTGTGTGGGTCCTAACGCCCCAGTATAGTGACAGGGACACTGTACTGTAACAAGCACCGTCCTTCGGATGAGACGTTAAACCGAGGTCCTGACTCTCTGTGGTCATTAAAAATCCCATGGCACTTCTCGTAAAGAGTAGGGGTGTAACCCCGGTGTCCTGGCCAAATTCCCTCCATTGGCCCTTACTAATCAAGGCCTCCTAATAATCCCCATCCATTTAAATTGGCTCTTTCACTCTCTCTCCTCTCCAACTACAGCTGGTGTGTGGTGAGCACACTGGCGCCGTTGTACTGTGGCTGCCGTCGCATCATCCAAGTGGATGCTGCACACTGGTGGTGGATGAGGAGAGACCCCTGATATGATTGTAAAGCGCTTTGGGTGTACAGTTGTACATAGGAAAGCGCTATATAAATGCCTCATTCCTCATTCATTCCTAGCATTGTTCGGGAAGCAGACACACTCTGTCTCATCTTTATCCAGAGGTTACTGTAGTCAGCTGGATCCAGTCCTTATCCAGATCAAATGGTGGACCTGCACCAAAACGTAGCCCTGAATGTCAGCAGAGACTATGTCTACTAGGCAATCCCCTGTGAAGGCTTTGTTGACATGACAGCCATTGGCACAGATCCTCAGCAGAGACCACAAGAACCAGAGAGGTTCATTACCGGCATAATGAATCCTAAATTATAATGACACCGTGTCCGTTTGTTGGCATAGGAGAACTGGCACACTGACTGGTTTCTCACAAGGGTTTTTTTCTCTGTCCTGTCACCTGATGGAGTTTGTGTTCCTTGCCACTATCGCCTCTGGCTTGCTTATTTGGGGACACTTAATATTCAACAATATTATCGATCTGAATGTACTGACGCTGTTGTATAAGAACAGAACTAAGCCAGACAATGACATCTTTTTCTTTTTTTTCCTTTTTATTTTTGTAGAACTGCTTTATAGATGAAATTAACTAATTTAATAATTGATGATTTTTACAACAGAACTGAATAAACACCGAACTGACCGAACAACAGCCCAAATGCATCATTTTCCTGTTGGTTTTATCACTGTAAAGCTGCTTTGAAACAATCTGTATTGTATAAAGTATTATATAAAATAAAGGTGACTTGACATCCTTTATGAACTGTGATGTACAAAAATGAATCAAAATAAACATTATGAATTGAAATGCATTGTGTAAAATATTAAGCATTACTTATTTTAGATGTACATTGATATGTATAAAGCATGTTTCAACCACTAAATGTTAAATTCAGAAAATCACTCTTTGTCGATTTTGGTTAAAGTGAGTGAGTGGATGCTGTGGAACTACTGTAGCTCTTCTCGTTTGTTTCACTCGGACTGTATTGAGGTGCGCGCACAGCTGATCATGTGACCGTAATACAGGAGAAGCTTCACTAAACATAATTTAATTTAAATGTAAATATACCTGACGCTTTTTTTTGTGTGATGATATATTAAAAGCGTCATAAAATGCTGTTAGTTTTATCTGAGGAACACAAGGAGCATTTAGGATTCTTATCAGAAGTGGATCCTGCGGGTAAGTGATACAAAAACAGCAGGAAATCACATAATATTTACTTGTGTTTATGTTTAAGTATGTTACTGTTTATATATAGTATCTGTTTATCTGTAATAAATACGTCATTCATATAAGATTATAACGTCATGTCTTTTGTGAGTTACAGTGGTGTTCGAAAGTTTGAGACCACAACTAGCTTCTATTTTTTGTATTAATATCTATCAGATCTCAGGCTAATATGACCAAAACCGTATGGTTCGTGTAGCCTATGTGATCTTTTGCGTTTATACAGCCGGAATCATAAATATTTCTTCTTCTTCGTTTTAACATGACATTTATTAGTTGACCTTCTTTCAAAATGCAAAACCATTTTCTTATTTCCAAGTTAAAAAATGGACTTTGGAAGCTCTGTTTCTGCCACGGAATAAAATGTAATTGCGATTACATTTCTTATATCTAACAGTTCGGGCTTTTAATATCAGACTTGTGAGGACAAAGCCTGAATTGTGAGATATAAACTTTCTGAGATATAAAGTTTTTAATACATTTTATTTCGTGTCGGAAATAAGCATAGTATAATGTAACAGATATATATTCCTTGTATGTGAAAGACTAGTGACTAACGGTAACGTTACTTATTATATAGAGTCTATCTTATTGTCAGACATAATGTTAACACACAAACTTCATCGTAATCAATATAACATTAAAGCATCATATATGATCTTCAGTGTGATTTTATGTTTGGCAGTTGTTGGAGAATTTGGCCGAATTGCTGTGGAGTTTTTGAAAAAGGGCTCAAACCCTAAAATATACGAGGGAGCGGCACGTGAGTGAGCTTGTGTAGTATTACTGCAATATGATGGGTTGTTGATGAGCTGATGTTGGTTGATCTGTTGAATGATGTCATAGGGAAGTTGAATGTGCCATCTGAGAGCATCCAGCATGGCGTGGAAGGTTTGATGTATCTCCTCACCGAGAGCTCCAAACTTATGGTGTGTCTGTACCTCCTCAAATACGCTACAACTGATAACTGTCTGCTAAATGACTATTGTTCAATGAATTATGACAATTCACCACTTCATAGCTACATTTCCATGTGTAATCTTGCAGATTTCAGAGGTGGATTTCCAGGACTCCGTGCTGGTGTTGGGATTCTCAGAGGAGCTCAATCAACTTCTTCTCCAGCTCTATTTGGAGAACAGGAAGGAGATTCGACAGATTCTCTGCAAACTCGCCCCCAGCCTCCCCCATTACCACAACCTGGAGTGGAGGCTCGATGTTCATGTATGACAAAGGTTTTCTTCAGACACGTATCAGACTTAAAACATAGAAATCTGATTACAAAACCACATCTATGCGATGAACATCAGCAGTTAACTAAAACTAGTAAAGTGAAATATAATGTTAAAAAAACTACTACTTGAAATAAAGTTGAAGTACTAAAATTACTGAAACTAAAACTGAAATAAAAATCTAGCTAAATAGAAATATTTAAACTAATAAAATAGGCAAATTCCCAAAGCAAAATTACTAAAACTTTAACTAAAATTAAAATGTAAACTGAAAATATAAAAATAAAAGCAAAAATAAAAGATTTTCATCCTCTAAAGACAAAACACAAACAAAAAATGTCATCTTTAACATTTTTGTGAATTTTAATGTATAATTTTATACTCAAATTTCTAATAAATAAAGAATTATAATTTTTACACTAATTATTTATTTACTTTGAAATTACTTTACACTTTTTTATTAAAAAACTTTATTTGCAAAGAAAAATTGCAAAAATAGCTAAAAATGATACTGTTATTATGATTATACAGTAAACACCAAGACAGCAATACTCTCATGTACAGTTTTGCTGGAAAATAATTACAACTACAACTACAAACCATCTAGGTCATTTTACTTAGCTGACAAGTTTACAAATATTACAAGCAGAATTCGCAACTAAATGTCACAGATTTACTAAACAGGGCAAATTAGCGTGAGTAATCCCATAAAAGCGCAGATGACAGTTTAAAGTTTTGCGGTTGATCTGTTGACAATGCGCAAATTAAAGAACACAGATGCAGCCAGATCATTTCCATAATGACCAACGCAACCTATCAAGAGTAGCGCAAATTAGCAGGTGCGAGTGATATTGCTGCAAATACCAGTAAATTGACTAGCACAAACCTTAGTAAATCACATTGCGTGATATATTTAAAAACTCTCCTCCCATAAATTTTGCGTCTGAAAAAGAAACTTCTTCAAATGCATATGCAATAAGGTCAGTCGCAAATATAACTGTCCATGCCTTTTCATTGCTGATTTTTCATCGCGCGTCTTTAGTAAGTAGTTTTTAATGGCAAAAGAGAGTTTGCGCTGACTCATGTAAATCTGGCCTTAAATCTTTAAGTTTGCAAGGCATTAAAATTCATGCACATGATCAAAAACTGTATCCTAATAGGAAGGTGTGAACGTGTGTTTGTTCTGCTTGCAGTTGGCCAGTCGGGCTCTTCGCCATCAGGTGAAGCCCACCGTGACCCTGAAGCTGCACCTTGAGGACGGAGCGAGACACAGTTCCCACGTGCTGCAGACGGATCCCGCCACGCTGCAGCACCTTATTCAAGAGCTGGAACGAGCGCTCGCCGAGCTCAAGAGCAACCACTGTCGCCGCATCCTCCGCAACATCAAATAGTGCCGTGCTGACAGTTTCAGCCGCCCTCATGTCCAGCAACACTAATGAACTGCTCAGAAAGGGTTTGTTTGTTTGATTCTTCAACTATGATGTTTGATACGAGGAAGGGCATTTACTCCTGATTACAGCTGTTTGCATAAATCTTTACAGTTTTAATTTGACCTTAAAGGGGTTAGTTCACCCAAAAATGACAATTCTGTCATCAGTTACTCATGTCGTTACAAACTCATAAGACTTTCGTTCATCGTTGGAACACAAATGAAGATATTTCAGTGAAATCTGAGAGATTTCTGTCCCTCAATTGAAAATCAATTCACCCAAAAACTCAAAACGATCATAAAGAGATTGTAAACTAAAACCATATGAATGGAATGCATATAATCCAAATCTTCTGAAGAGACACGATCGCTTTATATGATGAACAGATTTAATTTAGGCTTTTCATCATATAAAGCGATCATGTCGCTTCAGAAGACTTGGACTTAACCACTTGATACATATGGATTTGTTTTATGAGCAATCTCTTTATGAACGTTTTGAAGCATCAGAGTTAATGTCAATGGAGGGACAGTAATCCCTCAGATTTAATTTAAAATAACTTCATCTGAATTTCGAAGATGAATGAAAGTTGGGTTTGGAATGACATGAGGGTGAGTAAATGATGACAGTTTTTATTTCTGAGTGAACTCACCCTTTAAAGCTGTGATGCTCCACTGGCCCTACAGTTGTTTCTTAGAGAAGAATCAATGCTGATTTGATAGTTTCATTTGTGCCATAAGTATTAACAGATGCCTTTGCATTTATAATAAGTACGTACACAAGGAATGGAAGGGTTTATCGTGTGTATTTCTGGGCAAGGTGTTTACATTCCCAGCAATATATGGATATTTCGGACCAATTTTACTGAATGTCATATTGATCAGTTGTTGCACTTTTTCTTAAGTGTCCATAATGTAGAGTAATGATCAGACTGAATCTGCACTGTTTTTAGCATTTTCTGCACTTGGGCATCTATAGAATTCTGCGGAAATAATGAGAAAAAATGTGTTAAATGGAACTGAGAGCTCCACACTTTTATCTGTAAATGCCGGCTGTCCTCATTCTTGTGCTCGCAGAGTCATTGTGGGCCTGGTAATAAGAACAATATGAACATTAAACTGCCTTTTTCCTCAATACGCATTGCACTGTTAAGATTTGAACTGTATTCATAGATGTGTTTTTAGTTTTTTCATCAGTTCCTGTAATAAAAACATAATCCATCAAATTTAGCATGTACGATCCTATTCATCCTATCAAGTCAGCATAAAACATAAGTTCCGCTTGTCTTATTTTTTTCCTTATTGTGCCGTATATCCAACTGAACACAAGGCTTGATTTTTTTATTTATTTTTATTTTTTTTTTCTGTGGGGAATTGATTGATTGGATGGTTGTGGTTTGCTATTGGTGGATCTCATGTGAGTGACAGGTTGCCCCGTCCTCATCATCAGAGTAGAGAAGAGATGTCACTGCAAGAGGGAGGGGAAGTTGTTTTGACTCAAGATTACGAAAAAAAAATTGTATCGGTATTTTTTTATAATAAACTGCAATATTACATAAAAAAAATTAAAATAAGACATGTCAATTTTGATTTCAGGGTGACTTTAATGCAAAAACAAGTTATCTGGAATCAGGTTTACTTAGAGGAAAAACTGCCTGAAGCAAACTTTCTTTCTTTCTTTCTTTAGTCAGTTATGATGATCATGAGTCATTTAGCTTTTGTTGGATTTCAGGGAAACTGTTTCCTTGTGTCAGGATAATGATTAATTTGCTAATTGCTAACTTTTAGTCCACAAGTTAGCAATGTCATCCACTCCCTTATGCTCTGGTTGGCTTTACTAATAGGTTGTGGTGTAACTTTAACAGCATTACATAGACACGAGAGCGGTGCATGCAAGTATGCATCCCATAATGCAGTGCAGCTGTTTTGAGTTTCTTTTATGATGTGCTGCAGAGGTTGCAGGGTCTCTACCAGGCCCTGTCCATTTACTAACTTGTTGGTTTTAATTTTTTGTTTTAAAAATAATTAATTTTAGTTAGCCCAATATCTGTTGAAGACATATAATTACAAAAACATAAGTTATTACTACTTTGTAAACTGTATTTTTGTCAAGTCAACATGAAACCAGTGTTATTTTAGTCATTTAGTAGTATTTAACATTTTATATTTTCAGTTTGCGTTTTAAGTTTTAATTAATTTTATGCACTTTTGTCCTATTTATTATTATTTTTTTAAATTTCTGTGTGGTGGATGGAAAAGTGTCTCTATGACAGGTGAAAGGGTTTAACATTGTCTTATGCTACCAGTAAAAAGTGGCCTACATTATTTTATAATATATCTAGTCAGTGACAGAATGCAAACATATTTGTCTAAAATTATTCTGTATTTTCAGCTACAGAAAATGAATATTTTTATTCTGGTGTCACCATTGTCCTGTGCATTGGGTTACCTGCACCAAGTCCAAGCCTACACTGTAAAAAAAAATTCCATAGTTTTTACAAAATAATTTTGGCAGCTGTGGTTGCCAGAATAATTTTGTAAAAAATACAGAAAAACTGTAAACACATTTACAGAACAAACTGTAAATTTTACAGTATAAAACTGTAATTTAAGAAAATTTGAATGTAAACTAATAAATTCAACAATGCACACTACTAAAATCTATTTTGTACCTTTAACATATACAGACAACCACCATAATAATGCAGATGGTAAAAGAGAAAGCCACATGAATCGGAGTTCATAACAAGTAGCTTTTCCATGAGCTGTAATATATACTAATATATAGAAGGTGCACAGAGTCATTAAAGCAAACGCAAAACACCATCATGGTAACCCACGATACTTAAATAATGCAACAAACATACATTAAACAACAGAAGATGTAACATAAAACCCAAATGTACATAACTGATAACAAAAACTATGAAGAAACATGATTATTTAAACAAAATACTTTCAAATGTGGAGTGTCACACAGGGAATTGTGGGAAGATCAATTTATAGATTTTGACTGTAAATTATACATTGATTTTGTCTTTTTTACTTATAAAAATTTTACTGTGAAAATTGCATAAATGTCTGGTAAGAGCTTTTACAGTTTTTCCCTGTATATAATACGGGAACTTACTGTTAACCTATTTACAATTTATTTCCATAGCGTTTTTACAATATTTTACCGTTAAAATCACATTCATTGTTTACAGTGTATTCATTTCCACCCCCAATGTAATACCAAATTTAGCATTTTAATCAACAGTATATTTTATGTTAACCTTTTAGCATATGACTTGCAGCATCGCAATAATATCGTATCGTGAGGTCAGTATCGTGATATTGAATAGTGACATGAGGGTATAATTACATCCCTAATATATATATAAAAAAAACAAGTGGACCAAGTTATTACATTGCAAAATTGATTAATAATTATAAAGACAGAAACCAAATTGGCATGCTGCGCATGAATAATTAATGCACAATAAGAGAATGTACATTATTATTAGAGTAAATTGAGTTCATGTGAATTTTTACTTTTAAAACGAATAAAACATTTCAACAAATCTATAGATTTCTTTTTCTTTTTTTTATAATTATACATTTTAATAACAGGAAATTAATCTTAAAATGTAATACATTTAACTAATCTTAAAATTGTACATTTTAACAACAGCAGAAATATAGCGGTTACCCTGGTAAACCCAGTATACAGTTGTAAGAAAAAGTATGTGAACCACTTGCAGAATCTGTGAAAATGTGAAAAATTTTAACAAAATAAGAGAGATCATACAAAATGCATGTTATTTTTTGTTTAGTACTGTCCTAAGTAAGATATTTTATATAAAAGATGTTTACATATAGTCGAGAAAAAAAAAGCTGAATTTATTCAAATGGCCCCATTCAAAAGAATGTGAACCATTGGTTCTTATTACTGTGTGTGGTTACCTGGATGATCTATGACTGTTTGTTTGTTTTGTGATGGTTGTTCATGAGTCCCTTGTTTGTTCTGAGCAGTTAAACTGAGCTCTGTTCTTCAGAAAAATCCTCCAGGTCCTGCAGATTCTTCAGTTTTTAATCATTTTTTGCATATTTGAACCCTTTCCAGCAGTGAGTGTATGATTTTCAGATCCATTTTATCACACTGAGGACAACTGAGGGACTGAAACACAACTATTAAAAAAGGTTCAAACATTCACTGATGCTCCAGAAGGAAACACGATGCATTAAGAGTTAGGGGGTGAAAACTTTTGAACAGGATGAAGATGTCCAAATTTTTCTTATTTTATTGAAATATCATTGCTTTTCATTTAGTACTGCCCTCCGGAAGCAACAGAAGATACTTGCATGTTTCCCGGAAGAAAAAATAAGTACAATTTACCTTGATAATCAAATTCAAAAGTTTTCACCCCCCAACTCTTAATGCATTGTGTTTCCTTCTGGAGCATCAGTGAATGTTTGAACCTTTTTTAATAGTTGTGTTTCAGTCCCTCAGTTGTCCTCAGTATATGTAAACATCTTTTATTTAAAATATCTTACTCAGGACAGTACTAAACAAAAAATAACATGCATTTTGTATGATCTCTCTTATTTTGTTAAAATTTTTCACATTTTCACAGATTCTGCAAGTGGTTCACATACTTTTTCTTACAACTGTACAACAGAGATTGCAGGAATGATATGAACACCATAAGGTAAACACTGTCATAATTCATCAACTAGAGATGAAGCGGTATGAACATTTCATATCACAATTATAGGTTATCAATCACGGTTATCATGGTATTGTTAAAATGTGCTGGAAATGTTTAAAAAGTACAGATACACACACTGAATTCATTTAACAAATTTTATATTTAAAACCAACAAACAAATAAAATTAGCAGCACTATGCACTTTTATTGGATTTATTGATGAAAACCTGAGGGCTGTTCCATAAA
Organism: Anabarilius grahami; assembly: GCA_003731715.1. NCBI lineage: Eukaryota > Metazoa > Chordata > Actinopteri > Cypriniformes > Xenocyprididae > Anabarilius > Anabarilius grahami. The sequence continues at coordinate 5,857,687 of RJVU01067364.1, read as the reverse complement.
AGACACAGAAAAGCAGGGATTAAACTCCATGACCTGGGGGGTATTCCAGAAAGCAGGTTATGTAACATACCTGGGTATGTTTAAGAGTAAGTAAGCAGATAACCTCAACTTTCGGATCCAAAAACGGAGGTAACTTTCAGGATATGTAAGTAGCCATAGCAACTTATTCTCTGAACATAACCTGTTCCGAAGCAGGTTATGTTCCAGGGTTAGTTTGCTTAAGATGTATTCAGATGTGTGTTATATAATTAATATAGTTATATATTTGTTACAGTTATTTAATATGCAGTATTTTTTATATATATATATATATATATAAAAAATTATAGCACAACCACAAAATAGGTGGCGATGTGCACTAAGTAGGTTATGTAAATCGCCATTAAACAAAAGAAGAAGAAGGAAGTAGAATGGTGTTCTTTTTCTTAGCATCTGTTTCCATGGTGAATCATCGATTCATCACTCTGTTGAGAATGTCTTGTGTGTTAACCGTGAACATACTATGTCTAAAATTTCTGTCATTAAGTACTCACCCTCATTTTGTCCCAAACCCGTAAGACATTCATTCATCTTCAGAACACAATAATAACCAGTGAATTATTCTTCTAATAACTGGTGAATGACAGGTGAAGTGAATAACACTGATTATCTCTTCATCACGGCACCTGTTATTGGGTGGGATATATTAGGCAGCAAGTGAACATTTTGTCCTCAAAGGGCAAGCATAAGGATTTGAGTGAGTTTGACAAGGGCCAAATTGTGATGGCTAGACGATTGGGTCAGAGCATCTCCAAAACTGCAGCTCTTGTGGGGTGTTCCCGGTCTGCAGTGGTCAATATCTATCGAAAGTGGTCCAAGGAAGGAACAGTGGTGAACCGGCGACAGGGTCATGGGCGGCCAAGTCTCACTGATGCACGTGGGGAGTGAACGCTGGCCTGTGTGATCCAATCCAACAGACGAGCTGTAGCTCAAATTGCTCAAGAAGTTAATGCTGGTTCAGATAGAAAGATGTCATAATACACAGTGCATCACAGTTTGTTGGTATGGGGCTGCATAGCCGTAGACCAGTCAGGGTGCCCATGCTGACCCCTGTCCACTGCCAAAAGCGGCAACAGTGGGCACGTGAACATCAAAACTGGACCACGGAGCAATGGAAGAATGTAGCCTGGTCTGATGAATCACGTTTTCTTTTACATCACGTGGATGGCCGGGTGCATGTGTATCGCTTACCTGGGGAACACATGGCACCAGGATGCACTATGGGAAGAAGGCAAGCCGGCAGAGGCAGTGAAATGCTTTGTTCTGCTGGGAAACCTTGGGTCCTGCCATCCATGTGGATGTTACTTTGACACGTACCACCTACCTATTGTTGCAGACCATGTACACCCTTTCATGGAAATGGTATTCCCTGGTGGCTGTGGTTTCTTTTTGCAGAAAAGATTTTATTTTAATTTTTAATTTTATGCGCCCTGCCACAAAGTGGCACAACAACGAGTTTTAGGTGTTAAATTGGCCTCCAAATTCCCCAGATCTCAATCCAATCAAGCATCTGTGAGATGTGCTGAACAAACAAGTCCGATCCATGGAGGCCCCACCTCGCAACTTACAGGACTTAAAGGATCTGCTGCTAACATCTTGGTGCCAGATACCACAGCACACCTTCAGGGGTCTAGTGGAGTCCATGCCTTGACAGGTCAGGGCTGTTTTGGCAGCAAAACGGGTACCAACACAACACAATATTAGGAATGTGGTCATAATGTTATGCCTGATCGGGATGTATATATTATATATATATATATATATATATCAGCACGGCTGTGATTCAGCCATAGGTAATCATAGCTTGCTGGTATACAGGCATATCGCATGGCTACAAGTGTGATATTGCATTTATACAACAGTTTGACGGCACGAGTGTGTAAATAAATAAGAAATAAAAACAGAGTGTCTTTAAAACTGTCTTTTGTGCAGAACTACTTCCTTCTGCCACAGATTCAAATCTCAAGTTGACAGTTTGTCCAAGGCTCCATTACTAATTCTAAAACGTCTCTTTAGAACTAGTAAAGAAGGAATGATGAGTCCCTCCATTTGTACAGTATTATTGAGAGAGAGAGATTGCATGAGCGATGTGTCTGATATTCTTAAGGTCGATGTCCATAATATTATATCCAAAAATCCATTTGAATGTCCGCTGAGGAAAGCGATCTTGGTCCATAACAGTGCTAAAACAACATCCTTTGTTTATAAAAGTCCCTTTTTATAACAAGAATATCTATGGCAAGAGCTCTTTTCAGTCGCTGCCGTTTTTTCCTCAGGATTATTTTCTCTTTTTCCCCTTATTTTTTTTTATTTATTTTTTTTCACAGGTAAATACAATTTATTATCTGTCAAAATGACGGAAACACTTTGAAATAGTATCACACAATGCTGAAGTAAATTAACATTTTTGATTAAGGTAACGTATTTTACATAATACAGATAATTATATATTACAACAGTGGTACCCGTCAGTTACTGCTGTGGAAAGAATCAAGCGTTTAGGGTTATTCATGGTCTGTTGAAAGTACCTTGTTGATGCTTTTTTCACTTTTAAATGTCCTTTTAACATTTGATGGTTGAAGAGTGTGTAGAATAAATGTCATCTCATTGTGCCCAGTTTTAAAAAAACATATTATTGCGTTCATATAGTGCTTAATGGAAGTTACACTCATAATTCACGCAAAGCGTCATGGGGCATTGGAATAAGGAGGATATAGTAGGTGAAAAAACAGTATGTGACAAAAAAGTCAGAATTTAGAGTAGGCAAAAAGTACCTGGATGACCTACTACTTCTGGTGAGATTCTTTAGAGTGCATACCATGAACACTTTTCTATCCCATGAGGCCACGGGAAAGGATTTATGAATGGCAGTGAAGCGACGCAACTGACGCAGGTAGGTCACATGATAATGACAACATGGCGGATGACGGATCTGGATTACATTCATACTACACACATTCATATAGAGCTTTTTTAGTGGTCGTGAAGTAATTACTTGTTCAAAAAAGGCACCTACTCAAGAGAGTAAGTGATTTTGGACACAGCCATCATGTTGACAGATGAGGTTAGTTAATTTACACTGTTATAATACTTTGACTATACACACACCCTTTGGATTTTCCTGGCAAAATGACCCAAGTCCTTAACATAAAAATAAGTCTACACTACAGGGATAACCTAAGATGGCAGGAAAGGTCTCGTTTTTTAAGTTTTGTTACAAGCTGTTCATACATTGGCAATAAAAAAAAGCAATTAATACATGAACAATCTTATATAAAGCCACTTTAAATTTAATTGTAAATATTTTTGGAGTGTACTTGTTAAAGATGGCTCTGTGGCGTATATACTCTAAAAACTGCTGGGTTAAATATGGACAAAACCAGGGATTGGGTTGTTTTCACCCAGCCATTTTTTTCAACCAATTTTGGATTTATTTTTTTAGCCAGCAATATAGTAATATAGTAAAAGGCGTGTTTTTGCTCACCCCCAAATAGGGGCAAATTTGTGGGGTATTATAAGCTGAAACTTGACCAGACCAGAGACTTATATTACATCATGTGAAAGAGGGCATAATAGGTGCCTTTTAACCCAACCTGCTGGGTTTGTCCATATTTTACCCAGCTTGGGTTTTTTTAACCCAGCATTTTTTAGAGTGTGGAGGCTCAGTCTGCTCGTGACAGGTGTGTTTCCCATGGAAGGAAGCCTGAACTCGGGTTTGGTGCAGAGATCAGACCCAACATTAGCTCAAGTCATGCTGATGTCAACTGTTCCTAATCACAGATGGACTTTGTGTGAAACACTGACACTGAAATATTGGAATGTTCATCAGTAAGTCTGAGCCACATAAAGTCGCAATGACTTGCAATTATATGAATCATTGGATGAATATAATCTCCACACATGAACATGTGCATCTCATATACAGTGATTATGAGGTGTGACTGTCTGTCAGCTGGGGTTTGCAGTTGACCTGATAAATGGCTTCACAACACATTTGACCCACATTTTTTTAGCATACATTCTGCAAATGACAACATCCCTCAACAGGACCCATGTGACTCAACAGCATAAAATACAAGGTTCGAGGGCTTTTAGTAGTTCTGTATCGAAATAATGAAATTCTGTTCCACTGCATATTCTTTTTCCCAGTATAAAACTCAGATTAAAACTTATTTGTTTTGAATTGCTTTTACTGATTTGACTGATTTAAAATAATAATAATAATAATAATTGTATGTTTGTTTTTTCGTATTGCTTTATACCTCTTTATGCTGTAAGGTGTCCTTAAGAAAAAGGCACCTAAAAGGTATTATAATTATTATTAAAAATAACTTATACATTAAATATATTACATTAGTTATTACATTACATGTGAAAATGCAATTTATTAAAAACAATTATTAATATTAGCCAGTATAATTACAATAACAAATTAGTACTAAATTAATTTATTCAATAAACTTTAACTTTTTATAGTCAATATCAAATCAGTGTTATTTTAGTTTTATTTATAGGCAAGGCAAGGCAATTTTATTTGTATAGCACATTTCATACACAATGGTAATTCAAAGTGCTTTACACAAAGAAGAATAATAAAAATAGAACATAAGGAATAGAAATAACAGTAAAAACAGAATTTTGCTATCTGGATGGAAGAGCTAGGAAGTCTTAGGGAGTTTTTTGTTGTTTTTGTTGTCCGTCAGAGTGGATCTAAACGGATCTATCCATCAGAGCGGATCTGAATGGATGTTCTTACATTTCACACACACACCGCTCTCACACAAACACAACATCCCCAAATCGCAGTTCTTCAACTCATTCCCTTACGACCTTAAGTCTTATGAACACTCAACGTTAAGTTACATTCTATCCTCCTTCCCTACATGCCAATTCTTTCTGCATTCACCTTCTTTTCCTTCTGTCTGCTTCTTCTAGATTTCACTTTCTTCCTAATTCTCCCAGCTCTTTCAACCAGACAGCAATATTTAAAATGCATTAAAAGTCAGAATAACAAGATGATACATAAAAGATATAAAATACATTAAAAATGAAATAAAAACAGGAAAAGGAATTAAGAGAATAAAAAAAGATGTATAAAATATGTATAAAATAAAGTGCAAACAGTTCGGACATAGCACAGTGCTCAATCAGCAAATGCATAGATAAAAAGTTATATAGTATTTATTCATATTTTGAAATAGCTTTATTTATTATTTTTCAGTTTTTATTCTTACTTTAGTATGTTTTATAAATGTTTATGCTCTTTTGTCATTTAAAATATATTTTTATGTGCTTTATATTTTGCTTTATTTAAGGCAAAATATCTTATATTAAATTATGTAATATTCTAATATTAATATTAATATTAAAGGGTTAGTTCACCCAAAAATGAAAATAATGTCATTTATTACTCACCCTCATGTCGTTCTACACCCGTAAGACCTTCGTTCAACTTCGGAACACAAATTAAGATATTGTTGATGAAATCCGATGGCTCAGTGAGGCCTCTATTGAGAGCAAAGCCATTCAAACTCTCAAGGTCCATAAAGGTACTAAAACTATATTTGAAACAGTTCATGTGAGGTCAGTAGTTCTATCTTAATATTATAAAGCGACAAGAATACTTTTTGTGCGCCAAAAAAACTAAATAACGACTTTTCAACAATATCTATATGGGCCGATTTCAAAAGACTGCTTCATGAAGCTTCTGAGCTTTATGAATCTTTTGTTTCGAATGAGTGATTCAGATCTCCTATCAAACGGCTAAACTGCTGAAAACACTTGACTTTGGCGCTCCATTTCACTGATTCGATTCGTAAAGCTCTGAAGCGGTGTTTTGAAATCGGCCCATATAGATATTGTTGAAAAGTCTTTATTTTGTTTTTTTTTCACACAAAAAGTATTCTTGTCACTTTATAATATTAAGATAGAACCTCTGAACTCACATGAACTGTTTCAAATATGTTTTTAGTACCTTTATGGACCTTAAGAGTTTGAATGACTTTGCTCTCAATGGAGGCCTCACTGAGCCATCGGATTTCATCAACAATATCTTAATTTGTGTTCAGAAGATGAATGAAGGTCTTACGGGTGTAGAACGACATGAGGGTGAGTAATAAATGACATTATTTTCATTTTTGGGTGAACTAACCCTTTAATACCAATATTCTAATATTAATATTTTATTTTAGCTTTATTATCACTTCACTCAGAAAAAAGCTGCACATGTAATTTAATACAATAACACAAATTATTTAAGGTATGAGTTAATATATTAAATATATTACATTATTTAAAACATTACATTACTAAGTTTGGGAATTCTAGATAAAAATGTTAGGTGTTTTGTAATATTTTAAATTGCACTGAAATAACAAGTGTACGATTAATGCATAATATGCCAAATTTGTTATAAAAGTATTATTCATTTGAATTAAAAAACATATTGTAAATATTTAACATATAATATTAATAAATATATACATTTTTAATATAACAGTACAACAGCACATTTTAAACTAATTTAATGGATTACAGTAAAATGTTTAGATAATTGTGTCAGATTTTTCTTAATTTTTTGTTCAAAGCAAAGTTGGTTTAGAGTATCACAGCAGCAACAATAAAATTTAAAAAAATTGCAATAAATTCTGGATAATCCATAGATAGTCCATTGTTGCTTTCATGGACGAAACTGTATGTTACTGGTTAATTAAATATTCATGAGATCTAGAGTCATTGAATATTCATGAGCTGACACAGGAGCCGCACAGAGAGCGAGAGAGAAAAGCTTGAGTTTACAAACTTTCCATCGGGACAGAAACTCCGTCAGCGGATGCAGGAAAGTTACGGAGCGCAGGAAGAATATTTCTGAATACTCTCAATGCGGGACATCATGACATATACTTTTTTAGCTTTATGACAACTTTTTAAAGACTTTAAAAAGCTTTTTAAGTCGGCCGAAACTACATTTACCAAAGAAAGCACAAATAGGCCTAACCAAAGAAGTTCCTACAGTTTTCAGGAGTTTCATAGGCCATTTTTAATCGAATATTTTGACTAAGGTTTGTTTGTTATTGTTTTACGAAATGAGCAGTAACCCTCTCCAGCCGTTACCGGGCCAGCAGGTGATCCATGTCGCCAAAGACCTTGACACGGATCTGGAGGCTCTTTTCAACTCCGTCATGAACCCAAAGCCCAGCTCCTGGAGGAACAAACATCTGCCCGAGTCGTTTTTTAAGGAGCCGGACTCGGGCTCTCACTCTCGGCAGTCCAGCACGGATTCCGGCAGTCACCCGCCGCGGCTCCAGGCGCAGCACGTCCGCTCGCACTCGTCCCCGGCGTCCCTGCAGCTGCCCGCGGGCGCGCTGGGCGCCCCGAACCCCGCTCGTCATCACTCTCATATCCGACACCAGTCGTTCGATGTGGCCGAGGAGCTGCCTTTACCCCCGGGCTGGGAGATGGCCTACACCCCCAACGGACAGAAGTACTTTCTCAAGTAAGTGCTATATTAATTATTCAAGGCTCACGACATTCCAGCACACAGTTACATTAACTGACCATAAATCAGTTATATACCAATTCAGACTAATTACTTTCTCGCTACCTTAATTTAGTACTTTATTTACTTGGTTTATTTATAACATTGCTTATTTATTTATATGCTGACTAAATAAATAAAAGTGATCAAAAAGTTAAAAAATTAGCTTTATTTCACTTTATTTACATTATTTTCTGATGATGATTCATCTAGAAACATAATCACAGTGTTTTTTTTAATGGCAAGATGTCCACAAGAGGTTGGGATCTCTAAACCGGTTTCTGATCTGAATCAGTGCATTCACACTGGTGAAATCTCTGCAGTCACGTTTAGCTTTTGTTTTGACCTATGAACAGACTAATGCAGAAGGTGTGGGCCGGAAACACACAAAACAGTATCTGGGCGTGGATCAGAAAGACAAAAACACCCGGTCCTGCTTACTGTCATGTGCAACACATGTTTCACACAACAAGCCTATGATCAAGGCTCTTTCTCACCTTGATAAGGATGTGTTTAGCATATCTCAGTGTGTCTCAATGTAAATGTGTGTTTTGACTTGTGTCTCTTCAGGAATGAGACAGCTATTCTTCTGTGGCCCTGGGGACACTGTTCTTATCTGATTCAGTAGGGATGATTAGTCACCAGGGTTGTGATCGCCTCGGTGGGACGTCGACTGTGGGCTCGCTAACTGAGATTAACTCAGTCTCGCCCCCCAGGATCACACCCCTCACCTCGCTGATTGTGTTCCGATGACAAACATGTTTAGATTAAATCGCTTTAATGTGTCTAAATCTTATTTGCTGACACTAGAGACCAACATCAATTCTCACCTACATGGAAAAACAATTAGTTACCCACCTCTCTCTTCCAACTAGTAAGTCTTTGGCTGTTCTCTGTGTGGTAGTTTTTCCTGTTTGGGGATAAACATGGCTGTTAAATCAGTGCTTCTCAATTGCTTGGCCCAGATTTTATACTGGAAACCATGTGGGGAAGCATCGCGAGACAAAAGTAAACAAAAAGAAATGTATTAACTGTGTAGGCCCAAAATAGTATGGCATAGGCTGAAGAGGAACATTTTGTAAATGCATAAATAACAGCAGATTTGCCAGCCCAATATATGAAACAAACACTGGGTTAAACAATGTATAAGTATTAGCCGTATTACAGATGACAGATCAATTTGACCAAAAAACTGTGGAGTTTGATTGGACACACTGATGTCAACAGCAAAAGATTTAAAAGTTAGCTTATTTATTTTGTATATATTCTTTAACTATACTATTCCTGATTATATGGTTGATACTTTATTATTTGCATTTAGCATTTTTCCTTGTTGTATGTAACCCTGCAAACCATTTTTGGATTACAGTCTACCAGTTGATGAATAAATATACACTACCGGGCAAAAGTTTGGAATAATTAAGATTTGTTAATGTTTTTGAAAGAAGTCCCTTCTGCTCACCAAGGCTGCATTTATTTGATCAAAAATACAGTAAAAACAGTAATACTGTGAAATATTATTACAAATGAAAAGAACTGTTTTCTATATGAATATATGTTAAAATGTAATTTATTTCTGTGATCAAAGCAGAATTTTCATCATCATTACTCCAGTCTTCAGTGTCACATGATTCTTCAGAAATCAAGCATATGATTTGCTGCTCAAGAAACAGTTTGTGATTATTATCAATGTTGAAAACAGTTGTTCTGCTTCATATTTGTTTGGAAACCATGATACATTCAAAGTTTAAAGATTAGAAAAAGAAAAAAAAAAGACATTAATACTTTTATTCAGCAAGGATGTATTAAATTGACCAAAAGTGACATTAAAGACATTTAAATGTTATAAAAGTTTTCTATTTCAAATAAATGCTGTTCTTTTGAACTAGCAACAAATCAGCATGTTCAGCATGATTTCTGAAGAATCATGTGACATTGAAGACTGGAGTAATGATGCTGAAAATTCAGCTTTGATCACAGGAATAAATTACAGTCAAAGATAAATTCACAAAGAAAACAGCTAATTTACATTGTAATAATATTTCACAATATTACTGTTTTTTTAAATGTATTTTTGACCAAATAAATAAAGCCTTGAAGAGCACAAGAGATTCTTTCAAAGGCATTAGCACATTTTAATTATTCAAAACTTTTGACTGGGAGTGTAAATAAATGTTCTTTGATCAGATTATCAACCAAACTAAATTTATATGTGGAAATACTTTACTAGGACAATCTGACTTCAGAGTTCTAGTCTAAGTTTCCCTTCATCTTTTACCCGAAACTCTCTGTGTGAAAATTATAAGAAAGCGTGCCAGGGCTTGCCACACATTCAGCGGACAGACACCTCCGCCACCAACAAAGCAGCAGACTTGAGCTTCACACCGCCCTGCAATTAAACAGTCAGGAAAAGCAAAGCCAACCTGTCAGTAATGATAACCCTGCGCACCTCTGAACCTCTGAATGTGAATAAATCTCTTCCTGCCAACTTCACAGATATCTGTTTGTCTTTTGAAGTCAATACGCAGAAGAAAATACAATAGTTTGTTGAGGCTCAGGAAGTGGATATTGTTGTCAGTGAAGTGGCTGCTGTGAGAGACTGATACTGTATGACTTGTCTTTTTCATCTTTGGATTGTTGCAGCTGTTCGTTCTCGTTCACCCCCACTATTAGGGCACACGTATCTCTTTCCAGCGTCACACGACCCCCCTCTTTCTGCTTAAACATCTTTCTGAATATCTTTGTTACGACTTGCAATTCAAGACGCTACAGCTTAAATGTCTCAGTGCAGAAATGATTAAGTTGACTGATAGCAAAGGGAAGCAAATTTTTTCAACAAAATCTTGTAACTGTTGTACGTTTTCTTGAATTGGTGGCTAGTTTGTATGAAATACGTACAATCTCATATGCTCTTTTTCGTACAATCTGCTTAAGTGCCACTTACAGTCTTTATTTTTTCGTACGAATTGTATTGTACAAATTCATACAAAATTGATAGTTTGTAAAATAAGTTTTCTCATGAGATACTGTTGAAGTTTGGAGTATGAGCAACAATCAAACAAAAAATAAAAACAATTTTAATTCAAAATGATTTACATCATGATCACAGTATACATATTCATGGAAAACAGTGATTCGAAATTACTGGAAAAAATTAAGTGTGCAAATACTAGAATTGTTAAAGGGATAGTTCACCCAAAAATGAAAATTCTGTCATTATTTACCCTCAAGTTGTTCCAAATCTGTATAAATTTGTTTCTTCTGTGAAACACAGAAGAAGATATTTTGAAGAATGTCGGTAATCAAACAGTTGATGGGCCACATTGACTTCCATAGTATTTATTTATTTAAAGTCAATGGGGTCCATCAACTGTTTGGTTTCCTATATTCTTCACAATATATTCTTCTGTGTCCAAGAGAAAAGAGAAATTCATACAGGTTTGGAACAACCTGAGGGTGAGTAAATGATGACAGAATTTTCATTTTTGGGTGAACTATCCATTTAACTGCTTGTTAGCTTCTCTCTTATTAATCAATCATTTGCAAACCTGCATTTCTTTGCCCAACTTCATTACACAGGAAGAAAATAAAGGATCACCCTCCAAGAACCTTTCAGCTGGTGGTTTATTTTTTATTGTTATTGTTCTGATACAAATACACCATAGCAGCTTTGATCTAAAGTGAAGTGAGGTGAAAGACTTTAGTGTTTAGAGTTCATTCTTCATGCAAAGGCAGTCTATGATTATGCTTCCATTTGATGCCATGTAAAGCATGAAAATGTCTTCCCTTCAGGCTTTTTGGTTGCCCTTTTTCTCCATTATGTTGAAGATGAGCTGTGAATAAGTTTTTATTGCTGCCAGCTCACATATTTCTTTAATAATAATACATGCTTTCTTTGCCTCGATTCATGAGATACATGAATGTCAAAACACTGCCTGCATCACATATCACCCCAAAACAAAAGAGAAGAAATTGTATTTTTTCATATAGAAAACAAAGCCTATTATAGGATTACTTCCCAGTAATATTTTTACCATTTCGTTTTTTACACTGTGACATTTTCATGACAATTACACACATTTACCTCAAATTCTCATTATAGTAAATTCCTTTCTCATCCATTCTCATCCATTTTTGTAATTCCCATTATTCTACAATGTTTAGACTGGTTTTGTTTTGTTTTCTGTGCAATAAAAACTACTATGATGTATAAACTTTACAGTTTAAATATGATATTTTTCACATTACAGCGAAAATAATTTTTTTTTCATGAAAATAATGTCCCAGTACAAAAAAAAAAAAATCTCACTGGACCTAAAATAGGGTCCTATTTTTATGCACATTTTGGATAATTGCCTAAAAAACTGCTGGATGGAAACACAAAGATGCGCATAAATCTTAAAAAATGGATGCACTGAATTGAGATGGATTTTTTTTTTTATCCAATAAGAAGACGTGCATAAACTACGATGAAAACACATTTACCGAACAAATCCCTCAATTAGCAACAAATAACTCGGGTGACTTTGCCTCAACAGAAGATGTGATTGGATAACTGGACATACCAGCAGAAGAGTCGCATCACAGCATCTCAAATGTTGGTTTGGTGGTTCTGAAACGCCTGAGCCAAAGTCTGCCATCAGAATGGTTTGGTTTAATTGCCTCCCAGAAGCGTTTTAAACGATTGTGTTCCCAAACACCAGCTTACTAACGCAAGAGAACATGACAGCATTTATTGCATTTCGTCTGTCGCTCTGAGACGCAAAGTCATTTATGATGGAGGTTTTGTAAGATTCACCCATATAAATGAAAATGGCAGGTAACACAGAACAACACAGATGGACTTTATTAACATTCTGAGGTAATTATTAGTTCTTTGAGAAGCGTTTGATTTGGCCGCAATCTGGCTGGCAGTGATGACGCTGATATTGCGGTAAATAAACTCAGAGCAGTTGTGGGTGTGATGTGTAACAGTGAAATTAGAGAGAGGAACATTTCGCTCGATCCAACTCATTCTGTAAACTAAACAATTCTGCTGTAGCAACTGGAGGTTTATTAAACAAAATCCTGCTCAACTGTTATTGAAGTCCAGATGTGCTGTGTCAAGGAGAGGTAACATCTGAATCTCAACTTTTATTCGGTAGCATTACATTTTTAAAACACTGTTAGCAGAGTTAGGTTTAGGTCCAGTCTGCTGGAAATGTTTACCAAAGACACCATTAAATGTATCCCCCTTTTTCGTGGGCTGACACTGAAGGAATGTCAAGACAGTGTTTCTATCTTGGTAAGGGTGAGCGACAAAACAATGGCTATTGGGCCGCAGTGGCATAAAGCAGCCTTTAATGGAATCCCAGGCCTGCTCCTATCTGTGCTGCAGACATAACAGATGTGTTTGTTGAGACGGATGCCAGTCAGGATCTTTCTCTGTCTGCTCTGGAGGTTGACAGGAGATGCTGGACTCTCGTGGCATGGGAGGCTCTGTGCTTGAGGCTGGAGGGACTTCCTGTCCAGCGCGTGAATTGGAAAGGCATGAAGATCTAGTCGTCCGATGCTGGTTGGCTAGGCCGCATCTGGCTGGCCCTTTCTTCTCCGCCGATAGCTGCCATCAAAAGACAAAAGTCTCTTTGTAGCCATGATTTTTTTCCTGAAACACTTCAGGGCCTTGCGTGACTCGCCGATATAAACTGTATAAAAGCAATTAAACTTGAAGGAAATGGTGTGTGGGGAGTGCTGAACACCAGTGTCTTTGTAGAGATGGGCAGAACTGGTAGAAATAAATGAAGGTAAAAGAGACTTTACAAACTTGTCTGATGTAAACAAATGAACCTCTTACTGCAATAAAATGTCAGTTCACTCAAACAAATCTAGATTTAAGGGACATTTTCACCATATGGACATCAGAATAAAGAATATGATCTTTACTGGCTAGATACTAGCAAAATAATCATTAGAAGTAGTACTAATATTGCTAATACTTAGGATTTGGGATGTTGCTATGAGCTGAATGGTACATCACAAAATTTGATTTGATCAAACTTCCAGTTTTCATCCAGAATATCATGAAGACTAGAATTTTCCCTTGTGAAAAAGAAGTTCACTTAACTATACTGAATGTATACTTATAATGTACTTCAAATCTTAAAAGCATATTTAAAAAAAAAAAAACTGTAATGGCAGATATAATATCAATGAAATAAAAGGTCACTTAAGTGTACTTAAAGAGAGCACACTTTCTTGACTATTTTTGGTAACTTTATTTTACAGAGTCATTGTTACATATGTTACATGTACTTACTATAGTAATAACTATACATTATGCATAATTACTAGTAACTAAACCAAACCAAACCCTAACCCTTTAGTAAGTATACTCAGTATAATTACAGTGTAACAGACACCTTAAAATAAAGTGTAACCCTATTTTTCTTAACACACTTAAGTACACTTTTAAAAAGTGCACTTTGTAATAATGTCAAATTGAAAGATTTACTTTAAAATACATTTTAAATCATTATGTGTTAATAGTCTTTTGTCATGCTTCAAAGTAGTACACTTATTTTATTTTTTAAATTTATTTTAATTTTAACTGTAGTGTGCTATTAGATATTACATTTATTACATATATTTAATTTCCTCATTAGAAATGTGTAATTACAGGTATATTTAAATACATGACATACAAGTTTCAATAGAAATTACATTAATATTTTCGCTTACTATAAATGCTTGTCAGTACATTCAGCAGTATACTTTAACCATATCTCAAAGACCGAATTATGAAATTAAATATAAAGATATAAAGTGTCCTACTTAAATAGGTAAAAACACTCTAAAGTTCAGCTTAATTTGTGTAATATAAATGTAAACTATAATACATTTTCATCTAATTGCATTTAACATGCAGTCATGTGTCTGAAACATTTGCACTTAAGTACATTCTTTTTATGTCATTTCCATAATAAGTTAAGTGTATGCTAAATTTTACTTCTTTTTCACAAAAGTTGACTTGGACTAGCAAGTAACCACCTTTGTAACCACACAGCAACATACAAATATCCACCTTAGCAACCACCTAGCAACTGGAAATCACTCAAAACACCTAGCAACATGCAGCACTTACATTTTATTCAGCAAATGTAATAAAAACTAGTTACGCATACTATGCTCTTTATTAAAATGTATTTTATTTGTACTTTGTAACTAAAACACATGGTGCTCCATTGAAACAGTCAGTGGTATTGTGGTGTTTTCAGACAAAGGCCAGTGTTATGAAGTGCTCAGTAAGCTCATTGACGTCTACAATAACACTAGAGCTGCGCTTCACACACGGCAGCTGATGGGGGGCTTTCAGAGGTGACGGCTTCTGGGCTCACACATATCCAATACGTAAAAAGCATTCTGTTATTTATGGTCCTCAGGACTAGACTGTGTTCTTCTGCCTTTGTTTGAAGCATGATCTTTACTGACTGTTTAAAAAGATAGTACACAGTCTCCTGTGTGTTTCTGCACATTCTGAAGGCCTGTTCACACCAAGGCTAATGTTTGGTCTGAAAATTAATTTAAATGAACGGCTGTTAAAGCACCTGTTTAGACCGTCACAAATGCTCGCGGCAGATTTTTTTAGTGGACAAGGTGTCAAGGCCTGATCAGACCAATTCAAAAGTTTGGTATGAAAATTCCATATGCAATTTTTCTGTTCAGACAAATGTGTAAAAAAATAACAAACTGACTGAAAATGCAAATTCACACTCTGGCAGTAGATGGCGCTTATAGAAAAGCAGAATTACCCCATCAAACAAAACACTGGAAGTCAAACAGTAGTTAAGATTTTTTTTATTCGCTATTTTATCAAACAACACCAGTTACAAGAGTACAGAGTTTCGAATTCTTTCTCTGCTATTCGCTGCAGCTTAGCAAAATAGTCTGTGAGCGCAACCAAGTCAAAATTGTATTCAACAGCATGGGCAATTGGGCATGTGACCAAAAGTGCAAAGCTTATTGGTTGGCCTGTTTTATTTGCAGTGGAAAAGAGATTATAACACCTCTCTGTAAAAAAAAAAAACTGTCACATTGATAGCGTGCAAATGTTTGTTTCGGTGTGAACTGGTGGCATTCATTCAAAGTAAAATGTTTGTCACACAAAATATTTGTCTTGGTGTGAACAGGCCATCAGAAATGGAAATTTCTCTGTATGTCTGCTTTTCTTTATGCGCCACCTACTGTCAGAGAGTGAGATTGCATTTTCATTCAGCCCATCTGCCGTTTATTTCGCATTTGGTCTGAACAGGCAAATCGCATGCGAAAATCAAACCACGTTTTCTTGCCGAACAAGCTTTATTTTATGAGTCATTCTATTCCAAAACGCGTAATGCAATTCATAATGCAATGCAAATACTCAATATATTTGACATTCTCAGCATTGTCACAAGGGACACTATTGTGGATGTTAGTGTCTACAAAAATCTAGCTGAGCAAGTTAAAGTAAACTGTTGACGTGTTTATAGTTAGTTGTGTGAGTAATAACATGTTCAAATTTAATGGAACCGTCATTTGAAGGTGCAAGAACACAAGGGAACTATTTACATCAAGCATTCACGTCTCTTCTTACGTAGAGGGTTTTTGACCTTAACATTTACCATTGTTCGATGAATTTTCTCAGGCAAAATCCAGTCATTTTCAATAGAAATCCTTGCAGTTGGGAATTTCATGTGAGAGCAAATGATTTCCCCAAGCAGATTTCACTGCAGGTTCAAGTTGGTCACGCAGGTTCGCCGCATTGACCAACTGAAAGCTGCTCGGTTTCAAAGCACTAGCAGTGCTTCATACTTCATATTCTACACTATTGACAATAGACGAAATTTCGCTAATGTGACCACACATTCACGGTGAAGAGATTTATTTACCTTTTTTGTGATGCTGAAATGTAACTTATGCCATGATGCCATCACTTTAAACATTTGAAAACAAAGAACCCCTTCAGATGGCTGATTCTCTCCGTTGACGGTCTTATCAAGCAGAGTGTATTTCTGCACTCAGGGCTTTGATTTCGTTAATGCGCACCTGACAAAAGAGCTAAGAAAGTTACTAACTTAACATGGCTCTTCTGCACAGATCAGTCGATCATTCAGATTAAGTTAAGTGAAGTGACATGTGGCCAAGTATGGTGACCCATACTCGGAATTTGTGCTCTGCATTTAACCCATCCAAGTGCACACACACAGCAGTGAACACACACACCGTGAACACACACCCGGAGCAGTGGGCAGCCATTGCTGCGGCGCCCGGGGAGCAGTTGGGGGTACGGTGCCTTGCTCAAGGGTCTCACCTCAGTCATGGTATTGAGGGTGGGGAGAGCGCTGGACATTCACTCCCCTCACCGACAATCCCTGCCGGACCTGAGACTCGAACCCATGACCTTTGGGTTACAAGTCCGACTCACTATCCATTAGGCCACGACTGCCCCAAATGCATTTTAGTGCCCCAGATGCATTTTAGTTTGCATTAAATGCCAGATATAGGCTGAAAGTGTTTTGACAGAGACTGCTTTGTGTACAGCGCCGCTCCTCTGAGCTCGATGCCAAAGTGTTTTACGACGTTTAAATAAAGAAGCAGGTTTGTAGCTCTTCAGTGGCTCTTGTACGCAGTGTTGCTGACCGTCAACAGACATCCCCTTCTGGGAAGACATCTGTAACCCTTTAGCAGGGGAGGATGGGAGATTGCTATGCACACGGCCCTCATATCTCTGTCAGTTTACAGATAGTGACCTAAAGTACTGGCCGAAAAGCTGTTTGCTGGTTCTTCATTAGTGTTGTTTGCTAAGGCAAAAGTCACTTTTACTAATGCTCATACTTAAAAGGATAGTTCACCAAAAAATGAAATTTTGATATAATTTACTCACCCTCATGACATTTCAAACCTGTACTTTTTTATTTTTTTTTAATTGAGTGGAATAATTCAGTTTCCCTAAGAGAGGTGTGAATTCTTATTGAAGCCATTCCTTTTGCTTACTTTTACATTTTTAGTAGTTTATGTAGAGCTTGGCCATGATTGTTCGATGTGGATGTTATGTCTGAGTGCTCTGTTGCCCTCTGAGAGGTATTTTCCAGTGTTTTCCCTCGTCTCTGCACCCCCTTTCCAATAAGCAGTTGAAAGCGATGGCTCTGTCTGCAGGATATGGAGCTGCTCATTTCCTTTTGTTTGTGAGAATAATGGCAGGAGGGACGCTCTGGGCAAAGTAAAAACAATAAACACACATTACGCACTTCAAAGAGCATTTCAAAAGAAAAACAGAAAATAAGAATTACGTACCTCAAAAAAAGTTAGTTTATAGTTTTGACACCTGCTGTCTGACAGTGTCTTTCCATAAGGGTAAAAAACCCCTGTAAATCTGTGCTCGAGCTTCAGATCTGGCTGCAGAAACAGTTCTCACAGTATTCAATCAAAACTTTAACTTATATTAAAAATATATATTATTTGCTTGAAATATTTTACATAATTTTCTCACCATTATGACATTGCAAACTCTTCTGTAGAAGACAAGGCATAGACAAGACAAGAAGAGAAAGCATATGTTTAGTAAAATGTTCATACTGCTCTCTTCTATACCCTTGTGAAAAGTAGTACACTTTAGCATACTTTTAAAAAGAGTACTTATGGAAATAATGAATTTTAAAATAATATTGGATACTTGATTGCATATTAATTGCAGCTAAAGTAGTTCTGGGCAGGTTTTGACCACATTACGCTTCTATATCACTTCGCCAAATGATTTCAGGTATTTTAAAGATCTTTACAGCCTACAACAGCAAAAGAACCAAAAGCCATTAACAAAATGAAATTTATGTTATGTTTTGTTTTATGCTTTGTTTCTCCCGCTCTCTCTCTCTCCCACACACATACAGTACAGACACAAACTCGGAGATGGAAACATATACATGCTTAGAAACTTGTTTTCAGCGCTGCCCTGCGACTTTATCAATAAATAGATCTGCTTATTAAAAGCTACATTACATTTCACTATATCGACTTGGTAACATGGCTGATTTTGAAGCATTTATACTTACAACTTGGCTATTAGCAAAGACGCTGCTGCCGAACACTGTTGAGAGTCTGCAAATCAATGGCTCAAGACTTTGTTACTAACTCTAAAATGACAATTTGAATTTAACAATGGAGGCTTGCGATGAGATGCTTAAGAAATTAGTCCTACACACAAGAACGTTTTAAGGACAAAAACCTGAAAAATGTCTTGAAATAAAACATCTGAACAATGTCTTGAGGTGTGGTAACCCTAGTATAAGCTAAATAATTGATTATTCGAAAAATAGTGCACACCTGAGGTGTAACAGCCGCCTACCATGTCAGGTATGCATTATATTTCTAATAATTCAATGGCCCGGAGTCAATTTTTCCATATATATTAAATTGGTAACAATTTAGATTAGGTTTCAGTTCTCAATTCTAACTATTAACTACGACTTTTGCCTCAATAAACTCCTAATTACTGCTTGTTAATAGTTAGTAAGGTAGTTGTTAAGTTTAGGTAATTGGGAAGGATTAAGGGATGTAGAATATTGTCATGCAGAATAAGGCATTAATATGTGCTTTATAAGTACTAATAAACAGCCAATATTCTAGTAATTGCATGCTAATAAGCAAATAGTTAATAGTGAGGATTGGACCCTAAACTAAAGTGTTATATATTGTTATATACTGAATGTGTTTTTTAAATATACTTTTAAGATTTGATACAGTACAAGTGCACATTCAGTACAATTAAGTGTTCTTCTTTTTCACAAGGGTGCAGTGAAAACATACAGTGACTGTCAAGCTCTAAAAAACATGAATGTATCAGAAAAGTAGACCATACGTATTAAAAGTGCCGTGTCAGTTTTGACGTCAGTGATAAACACCAATGGTTCTCATTGGTTCCCTCAAACAAAAATAACACACTAATTTGAATATGCAGAAATGCAAATGTGATTTTACTGCTGCCCAGCCAACATTGCATGGTGGGGCTAATGTTGGCACGATAATGAGCTTGAGGTATGGGCCCTACATTAGGTTCATCCATGGGTTCATAGGGCTGACGTGAAACCCATGGACAAACCCATTTAGGTCTCATACCCATTTAGGTCTCATACCTACTTGAGGCCAATTCAATTCAGGCCATCATGGGACCCTTGGACAAACATACTGGGCCTAAAATGTTGGCTGGGTCAGAGCTTTATTTATCTAACAAAGCTTTATAAGAAACCATCACCAAGTCTCTGTGATATTCTGCTCTCTGGATATGACTAGGTTAAGTTTAGTATTGTATTATGAATAAGTTAACAAAAATGATGCTGACTGTCATTACGACCATGGTTGCTTGTATTTTGGTGTTTAGCAGCTTTAGCTCTGTCTTTTCACATTCTCTTTTTATAGCCACAAAGTCCCTGTTATATTTGACAGAAAGCATCTGTATGAGCTGATTGCTTTGGAAAATGGGTGTGTGTAAGAGTCTCTATCCGAACTCCGCCCACTGTGTTGTGGGTGTGTTCACCCGTGAAAGGGCAGGGCTGAGAGAGGCACCGCCCCCTTCGAGACATGTTGACAGAGTCTGTGACAGACTCCTCCCTCTCACTGAGTTTTTGTCTCTCTCTCAGTTATGTGGATGTATTGTTTTCAGCGCTCCTCTACCAGGGCCATTTCATTCATCAGTGAGGGAGGGAATGCGTGTGGTCGCATTTGTTTTGGAGTCGATCAGGGGCCCGGGGAGGTGGGCCACATCAGCATGGTCCTGCCCCTGATTCACAGCAGCGTCACCCCGTCTCGTGTGATGCATTGCTCGGGCTTCACTGAAGGACAACTTTAGCGTGATGCTTATTGTCTGTTGTCTGTAAGGGTCTGGCATGCGTCTGATCTTTGCAACGCAATAGACGGCCATGCATTCCACTCACCACGTCACCAGCAAGAAGGTGGGTGACAAGAGGAGAAGAGAAAAGAGTCAAATTTGCTCCAAGTGGCTCCTCCAAAGAATACACATTCCAGGAGAGCAATGCCTTTATGCCGCTGCCGAGGAATCTGTATCATTCTAAAGAGCAGCGAGAGCATTCCCAGGGGTTATTTTCTTTGAGTTTAATCGAATTTGACAGACCATTTAACATGCAACCGTCAAAGTTTCTAAACCGGTCTTGAGTCAGATGCCATCAGGGTCCAAAGTTAAAGGTTTTTGGCATACCTGCCAATAGCGAGTGAATTGAGAACATATGTAAACCATAAATATTATGCATACCAGCCATGAAAGAATCTTTATGACAATAGAATATTTAGCTTTTATTCTATGTCTATTTGTAACAAGTGCATTGTCTCTTGTGAAAAAGACGTGCACTTGATTGTATTGAATGTGCACTTGTAGTGTACTTTAAATCTCAAAAGTATATTTTTAGAAAACTGGACTTGCAGATAATTGTATTAATAAAATTAAAGACCACTTATGTACTCTTAAAGAGTCACTTTCATGACTGTTTCTGAACACACTTACGAACGCTTTTAAAAAGTACACTTTGTACAAATGTCAAATTAAAAGTTTTACTTTAAAGCACATATTAAATCATTGTTTTAATAAACTTTTGTCGCACTTTAAAGAAGTACACTTTTGATTTTGATGTGTTGACTAACATACTAAAGCACATGTAAAAGTTCCCTATAATTTGAACTGTAGTGTATATCAGTATTATATTTAAAGTAAATATAATTGCCGTTTCATCATTACATTGTGAAATTACAGGTATTTAAATACATGACATACAAGTTTTAATAGAAATTACAATGAATTTTACTTTACCATGAATGCTTGTCCTTACATGCAGCAGTACACTTTAACCATATTTCAGACAATAGAAATTAATATTCAATTACGGTAACAGTTTAGGGTCCAATTCTCACTATTAACTAGCTGCTTATTAGCATGCATATTACTAGGATATTGGCTGTTTAGTAGTACTTATAAAGCACATATTAATGTATTATTCTGCATGACCATATTCTACATCCCTTAATCCTTCCCAATACCTAAGCTTAACAACTACCTTAATAACTATTAATAAGCAGTAATTAGTTTTTTTATTATTATTCTAATTTGACGATTACTAAAAAGTAATATTCTGGGTTTGGGACAAGTTATGCTCAATGACAAAATTAATGTCCATTAGCCCCTCATTTTCTTTAAAAAAGATTATAGAGCCATATGATGTAACGTAAACAGTATGTGTCAAGTGTGAAATGCTTAACCTTTTCTGTGTAAAGTTATTTCCAGTTTTACAACTTTGTCGCCATGAAAGCATAAACCAACTATAAAAATCATTATTAAAACAAAGAAAGAAAAACAAAAGAAAACCAGGGGTGTGTCAAAATTATTTGTGGTAATCAACATGCCACAAATGCTGTCTATTGAGCATAACTTGTATTGAACCTGGAATATTCATGTAATTTCAAGTCAAGTCATCTTCATTTATATAGCGCTTTTCACAATACATATTGTTTCAAAGCAGCTTGAATCGAGCTAAAAGTTGGTTTTTGATTGAATCACTTCCGTTGTAAAAATTGTTAATTATTACTTTTGGGGCCGCTTAAATGACACCTTTCCTACTGAAAACCGAATACCTTTAATGCATTCTTGCCATTCATTTACGTGTTTAGTCTAACGGTTTGCGTGTTTGAGTGTGTATGTGCACAGAAGCTTGGTCTTTTTTAAAAAGTGATATTTGCCAAATTACTTGTCTGGTCCGCATAATACAGAAAATATAGTTGTGTCTGCGTACCTATGCGAACTGGAATCATTTTGATAATGTTTTATCTATACAAAGGGAAAGGAAATTTCAGGTAATTTCATGCACTACATGAAAATATCCAGAGACTGAGCAGCAGAACGTGTAGTTGTTCTGTAGATGTAATCTGTCTCCGACTCATTGTGAGCGTGATTAAGCAGGTGTTGAGAGTAAAACAAGTAAAGCTGCATAGCTGTGCAATGGAGGTTTTGCCGATGCCTGAACAGATTGTCCTTCAGGCACAAAGACACCTGAGCGAAACCCAACCAAAATCCTCCAGATAATCCTACACATCAGTACACTATTGGAACAGTGCATGGTGTCAGTGTATCGCTGGTGTCAAGCATGTCTCGGTTGGTGTCTGTAGCGGCTTAGTGTCTTATTGCATTTTTGGCTCATGTGCCATCTCATAACTGCAGCTCTGACAGCCCCGTCCACCATTATTGCTCATTTGATTGTAATTAACTCCATAACTAGGGATATAACTGAAGATCTATGGCAGCACTCGTTGATGTTTTATAAATGAGGCAACATTTGGGATTGTGGGAGTCAGTGTTTCCTACAAGATTTTGTTTTTGGCCTCTTTCATTTTAATTTTTTTATTATTATTATTATTATTTTAATTTGTTTTATTTTTTTTACACATATTTCAGATTTTACACATTTGTAACATTTCCTTCATAAAGGTACAATAAAACAGTAGCGGCTCTTAATAAGCAACTCATTACATGTCAGACATACAGTATAATAACATGCTAACCAGTGACCAGGTTAGTAATCCAATCTAGTTTAGAATCATTTGCCAATTTGTGATGAATTCATGAAAATTCATTGTGATGAATTTGTGACCAATTCATGAAAAAGAATTGCACAAATCATGCAACTCATTTGCAGACTGGAAAGCTTGTGCTGCCAGTTTGTTCTTGCATGCATTCAGCTAATAATGATATAGAACGTTATGTTGATTATTTTGTTGTTATTTATGTTAATTTATTTAAATATGTTATTTTTGTCAGACACAGTCTCTGTTATTACATACACAAGTGCACATACACACACACACACACACACACACACATTTGTGGGTTGGACGGATAGGACATGTCCCCACCACTTTTTGCCAGGATCGATATTGTCCCCACCACTTTTTGAAACATCTCGTGGCACGGACGTATCTAATACAAAAGAAACATCTCTAGTTGATTACCAATTCATTTTTTTGTGTTAAATAATTGCTTTTTAGCTGCTGCTGTTGGTGAGCTGCTTCACTGTGAAAAGTCATTTAATGCTTTAGAGTACTGGAGAATATTGCAGAATGGCTTGCTTCCCACAAATGAAAAGTTATCTAAAAAGGAATGACCAGATGTTATTTTTCAACAAGACAATGCTCCTGCCCAAATTGCAAAGACAACCAAGAAGTGTCTTGAGAACAAGTCCATCAGGCTCATCTTTTGGCCTGTTCAGATTCCTAATTTGAACCCTATAGTGAATATTTGGTCTCACATTAAACTCAAACGAACTGGGAGACATTTTTCAACTACTCATGAACAGTTTGAAGCCATTAACATTGAGTAGAACAACACTGGCTCTTCTTCCTGTAAAAAGCTGCTACGTTACTTTATCTACAGTATTTGCACAATTATTGCTAATTTCCTGACCAGTGATTTGTGTGTAAAATGGTTAAGATAATTAAAAGACCACTAAACGTTTTCCCATTTTTTGCTTTGCCCATTTTTTATTTTTTTGCCCAGGAGTGTGTGTATAGTAGTAACCAAAAGTGATGTCTGTCCTAGGAAAATTGACAACTTCACCCTTTATTCAAATATTATTAAAAATGTCAAAACTATTTTGTAACCATATTGCATAGTTGTGCTTGGAGTCAATTGTTTTATTTGTTATAATGCAATTAAACATACCAAATTGTGTGAGGTAAGTTTTGGCCAGGCTGTCATACAAAGAATTTTTTCAAAGAAACATTTATTGAGAAATTATTGCAAGTTTTTTTTTTTTTTTTTGCCAAATAATTTTGTCAGATAAATACCTTAACCAAGATTAGTGGGTTTTTTTTTCTTCCCTCATATTTAAAATGTTTAAAAAATATAAAATATTATGTAGGTTTTTATACTTTGTACAGTTTTATACTGTGGTTTACAGTACCACAGCAATATAAAAATACACTATATTGCAAAAAGTATTGGGACACTCCTCCAAATCATTGAATTTAGGTGTTCCAATCACTTCCATGGCCACAGGTGTATAAAATCAAGCACCTAGGAATGCAGACTGCTTCTACAAACATTTGTGAAAGAATGGGTTGCTCTCAGGAGCTCAGTGAATTCAAGCGTGAATAAGTCCATTTGTGAAATTTCCACACTACTAAATATTCCACGGTCAACTGTTAGTGGTATTATAACAAAGTGGAAGCAGTTGGAAACAACAGAAACTCAGCCACGAAGTGGTAGGCCACGTAAAATCACAGAGCGGGGTCAGCGCATGCTGAGGTGCACAGTGCGCAGAAGTCACCGACTTTCTGCAGAGTCAATAGCTACAGACCTCTAAACTTTGTGAGGCCTTCAGAATAGCTCAAGAACAGTGCGTAGAGAGCTTCATGGAATGGGTTTCCATGGCCGAGCTGCTGCATCATATTCCACTGGATAAAATGTTAATGCAGTGGTGTAAAGCACGCCGCCACTGGACTCTAGAGCAGTAGAGATGTGGTCTCTGGAGTGACGAATCATGCTTCTCTGTCTGGCAGTCTGATGGACAAGTCTGGGTTTGACGGTTGCCAGGAGACTGCATTGTGCCAAGTGTAAAGTTTGGTGGAGGGGGGATTATGGTGTGGGGTTGTTTTTCAGGGGTTGGGCTTGACCCCTTAATTCTAGTGAAAGAAACTCTTAATGCTTCAGTATACCAAGACATTTTGAACAATTTCATGCTCCCAACTTTGTGGGAACAGTTTGGGGATGGCCCCTTCCTGTTCCAACATGACTGCGCACCAGTGCACAAAGCAACGTCCATAAAGACATGGATGAGCTAGTTTGGTGTGGAGGAACTTGACTGGCCAGCACAGAGTCCTGACACCTTTGGGATGAATTAGAGCGGAGACTGCGAGCCAGTCCTTCTCGTCCAACATCACTGCCTGACCTCACAAATGCGCTTCTAGAAGAATGGTCAAAAATTCCCATAAACACACTCCAAAACCTTGTGGAAAGCCTTCCCAGAAGAGTTGAGGCTGTTATAGCTGCAAAGGGTGGGCCAAATCCATATTAAACCCTACAGATTAAGAAGTTCATGTGGCAGGCGTCCCAAAACTTTTGGCAATATAGTGTGTATATGTGTGTGTATATATATATATATATATATATATATATATATATATACATTACCATTCAAAAGTTTGGGGTCAGCAAGTGATTTTTTTTTTTAAATTAGTTTTATTGACCAAGGATGCATTAAGTTGATCAAAACCGTAAAGACATTTATAATCTTACCAAAAGCAAAACGGTTATTTAAAATACCTTAGCAACCACCCTGAGTACCCTAGCAACCACATAGCTAAATTTGTCTGAGAGACTTAAAAACCTTAAATCTTTGAGCTTTTAGCACTGATTCAAACATAAAACTACGTCATATTTAAATGCTTTCAACTTCAAGCTTTTAAAACTGCATCAAACCTATCACCTTCAAGCTTTTTAAACTCTCTCTCTTTCTCTCTCTCTCTCTCTCTCTCTCTCTCTCTCTCTCTCTCTCTCTCTCTCTCTCTCTCTCTCTCTCTCTCTCTCCCTCTCTCTCTAAGCTATTTCACACTTTAAGCTTTTACAATTACTTTAAACTTTCAGGCTAGGCTTTCTCAAGCCAAAATCAAAGTTTGTTCAATTTACTCATCTAGATTAAATTATAATAATACTTCACAATATTACTGTTTTTATTGTATTTTTGATCACACAAATGCAGCCTTTTTGAGCAGAAGAGATGTCTTTCAAAAACATTTTCAATGANTAGTATATATATATATATATATATATATTATTGTAAATGATGCATTAGTATGTTTTCCCAAAGAAAAAACAAGTTTAGTCTTTTTATTCTGTAATCAAAATGTTCAAACTTATCCAGTACACTTACAGAAATACAATTAGCTGCCAACAGCATTTTACATTGAACGAAGATCATGTCCTTGAGAATGAGAGTAACTTTGTTAAATGCCTAATGTAACTAATTTGTTAATGATGTGTAGTAATTTTTTTTTAAAGAAGAACAGAAAATAATAGAAATGGAAAAAGATCATTGTGCTTTTCAGCAGTCGAGCCAAATGCATGAATTGAGAGACAGAAGCGAATGGAAAGGACAGTGGTGGGGGTCTGTGTGTGTAGAGCCAGGGTTCATTCCCATGTCTCCTGTAGGATTATTCACAATGAGCGCTTTGTCCAGCAGACATTAGGCTAATATGTGTCCAGTCTTTATATTTGTACTTACTCTGAGACAAGAGAAAGACGCCTGTGTTCCGTCATGAGCTGACGGGGTTTGTGTCAAACGCTCTTTTGTTTTTTTTTGCGTCCTCATTGAATGTGCCACAGTTGACTGACGGCATACAGGCCCGTGTTACTGTCGGCTGGCATATGGACACAGTTATCAGACACTGGTGAGTCCCGCTCTGGGTCTCCAGAGAATTAGGGCCACACGAGACTGGAAAAAAAAAAACTGGCATTGTGATATGAAAAGATACAGGAGTTTTCACTAGATGGCTTGAATAGCTATATTAGGAAAGTATATATAATCATTTAAGAAAGAATGGGGTGAATTTTTTTTGGAAGTGCATCTGCATAAAAAAATCTAAAACATTTTGAGTGCAAAATCCTTGTAGGGCTGAACTTGAACTGCAGGACTGAAAATGTTCAGTATTTATACTTGGGTTTGCTTTTTCCAAGATCCAACTCAAACCTCTTTCAGTAATCTCAGAATTCTGATATATAAAATCGCAATTGCGAGTTATAAAGTCTGAATTGAGAGATAGTCGCAATTCTGAGAAATAAAGTAGCAATTTTGAGATATAAACTCACATAAAAAAAATTTCTCACAGTTGTGAGATTATTACAATATCTTAAAATTCTGAGAAATAAAGTCGCAATTTTGAGAGTTAAATTCTCATTTAATTTTTTTTTCTCACAATTGTGAAATTATACAGTATCTCAAAATTCTGGGAAGTAAAGTTGCAATTTTGAGATATAAACAATTCTAACTTTATAACTCAATTCTGAGAAAAAAGTCAAAAAAAGTCAGAATTGCGAGATAAACTTGGTTACGCAGTTTTTTTAGTTTTTATTCAGTGGCAAAACAGGCTTCCATATCATTCCCACTGTTTTAGACCAATTCAATGACTTTATATGATAGCATGACTTATGATTTTATTTATTATTAGTAAATTAAAATATTAAACAAAATAAGAAATACATTGTAATACTATTGTACTGTAAAATAAAATATAGAGTAATACTGTAAAATTACATTACTAATATTTACTGAGCCTGAAATGCACATGACATGCAGACAAAAAATTATATATTGTATATTTTTCAAAAACACTGTTTGAAAGTTAGTCAGGCCGACACCAACAACAAACGTGTAACCAATCAGCATTAGGGGGCGTATAATGGTCAAGGAGACAGAACGAGCAAGAGGGAGATTTGGAAAAAAAAACTGCAGAAAGAGAGATGAGACAATACATAAGAGCTCAAAAGAATATCACTGGAATGAAGGTTTATGACTGGGTAAGTGATTTAGGACCCACGTTAATAATAGAAAAGCTTTCCAGTGCTGAGAGAGCTAGGCAGGAAGGCCTGAAAACATACACGGAGGCTGCTTTGATTCTGCTTCACACGTGAGTAACACTGGCTTTGTGTGTCATGATTGTCTGGAGCTGCTGTGCTGTTGGCGACTAACAACAAGCACTTGTTTGTATAAACTCTTATGTACCGTACATTCATTTTTTTTGTGCTTCCTTGTCGTTCATTCATCATCAGCGCTTTATTTTTCGTGAAGCATTTTGTTGTACGTCAGCTGTGATAAACATACATCCTCAATGCGTGTGTAACAGTGGCCAGATAGTGAGAGTTGTGCAGGTAAACCACTTCGCACTGACAAACGCTAGAGAATGCGGTGTTTAGCGTCATTGTTAGTGCACTCGCCTCGCCTGCCAGTAGCGATAGGGCCAGGGTTCGAAACTGACTTGGAGCAGGGTGGTTAGGATTGGAGGGTGAGTTTTGGAGGCGGTGCAATGAAGAGAGGGGTGGGTTTGTTTGGGTTGATTTTAAATATCAACAATGTCCAGCGTTTTTTGAAAAACTACTTACCCCACCTTTAAGAATTTGCTTTCTTGTTTTACTAAATCATAGCTGCGATTTAAGTTCGTTCACTCGTTTTAGTTAAATCATGGCCACGAATTATTAAACTTAGTTTTAGTAAATCGTGGTCACATTGAACTACTTCGTTCCCTTCTTTTGATTTAACTAAAACAAGGGAACGAATTAGTAAAACATGCTGACGAATTAGTAAGTCATGTGAACGCATTCCTAACTTGTGGACACATACTATTTGTCATGTGAGGGGCTCCGCAAATATTTACATACATTTTTTATTTTGACGGGTTGCCAGCAAATAAAATTATGCGCTGTGGGTTTCAGATTGCAGCGTGGCACTGTGTGTTCTTACACGCATGCAGTCTGAAACCGGTCCGGTAGCACATATATTTAATATTTAATTCAATCGCAGCCTGTGTGATTTGACTGTCACACTAAGTCATATCGAGATTACAATTTTATTTTGATATATTGTGCAGCCCTACAGAGAATTAAAGCTTTTGGTGCGTTTGAGGGGGGAAAATTAGTTTCCTATTTTTTTGCAGCAAAATAATGCACAACGGTTTGTGCTCGTTTCAGAAAGAGCCTAGCGTGGCTGTTGATTTCACTTTCAGCCCTCTCATCTCTCTGGCTGGCGTTCCCTCAGGCCTGTGGTGCCGGACTCTCCCAGCTCCGGGGGCAAAAACAGACATCAGACATTGTGCTCTTTATCTTGGAGGGAAAAGGATACATGGGGCACCAGCGCTGGACTGTTTTCCACATCGCAGTGCTTTCCAGCTGAACTCAAAGTCCTGGCAGCCACATGGAAAAGGGCTGTTATCCTGCTTTTGGCCCAATGTCGGCCCACTGCTGGTGATATATTGAGCACGCTAACTGTAGAGCGCCTCACACTTTAACTGACTCTGTTTTAACCTTTCCAGCTGCTGGGAATATTTTGATAGGTGGCGTTCCGACCTGCTCAGTGTTATTTTAGTATCATTGAAATGCTGTTATAGTTTTTGGTAATATTTTGAATTAGATTTTATTTTTGTATTTTTTGTTTTCACTTTAATTTTAGTTACAATTTTAGTAATTTTGTTCTGTTTTTCATACATTTTGTTTATTAGGTTTTTTTAATTATTATTTAAATGTCTGTAAAGTTTTTTTTTGTCATTTTTATTTATTAGTTTTAGTTTATTTAGTTTTTGTTATCTCAGTACTTCAAGTTAAACTAAATGAAAATGAGAAATTTTGCCTTGGTAACTAGCCAAAATAAAACACATTTTTTATATAATAAAATAAAATGTTATTTCCGTTAATGTTCAATTTATTTCAAATAATGAAATAATGAAATACTTTTTTTTTTTTTAATATTAGTGGTTTTAGTTAGCAACAATAACCCTGGACCTACTGTATGAATCCAGAACAAAATGCTAATGCTTTTCAATTATTTGGTTCATTCAACAATTGCAACCAAATTAACAAAAATAACGTCAGCATTCTTCTTTCTCACTTCAGATTAACTCTGTTTCAAGTCCTATTTTTTAGGTACTTTTGGTTACATTTAGAATTACATGTATCCTTCAAGGGCAAGACAATCCCATAATGCATTACGAACTAAAACCAAAGAAGGTTTAATTTGGGTTAGAATAATTTGGCCACTTATAGCCACTCTGAATAAATGAAGGATTTTAGTCAATTTAGTCAATTTAATTTAACAATGACTCGCATGCGCTTTTTTCAGTGGTGTTACGCCTACAACCACTTACACCACCTGCTAATTTCATGATAAATCTTATCAACATGGAGGAAGGAATTAAAAAAACAAAAAGCAATTCAATATAAATTCAAATAATATATCTGAGGAAGAACTTTGGTATTTTCCTTTTCTTTTTTTGTTACTATTATTGTAAGATTAAAATTTGTGAGACTTTTATTTTATTAAAAATATGTATCAAATATTGAAATGTATTTTATATTTTATTAATTGTTTATAAATATTTGTAATAATTTTTATTAATTTATTAATAATTTTTTTATTATTTTTAAAATATTTTTTAAACTCCTGGTGCTCTTCTGTAATTTCATCGGAATGATACGGAACTTGGTAAAGGTTTTGGCACTTGCTATGTGAACACACACACACACAAAAAATCATGGACACAGGGGCGTCAATTGGGTATGGTAGGGTATGGCAGCTGCCATAGCTTGGCTTCCTAGTCAGGTCAATGCAAAGTAATATATTTTTTACTACGTGTAACATATAATTTTTATTTGTTTAATAAAAGAGAAAAGCAAGTAAATTAAAGCGAACTGGTTATGTCCGTTCATCTTTAAAAAGATGAACAAAACATTTTTTTCATCATATTAAAAATAACATTTAAATTGGATAATATTCAGACTTTTGAGCTTTGATGTGAAGAAAAAAGTACTTAAAGTCCTTCATTCTTACAATTCTATAACTGTCTAATTTGCTGGGTTATGATCAAAGCTGTGCGCTTCATCTTTGGATGCACTACACTCACACTTGTTGTATTTTAAGGTTGGTGCTGTTGTCAACAGCATTTTGGTCATTTTTCTCTTCGCTATACCACTTTGCATGGATTTCAATTTCATGCATTTCATTTTGTCAAATGGCTTCAATAGAGAGTAAGTTTGGATGACATCATCAGAGTCTGCCATACCTTGGCTTTTGTTGAATTGATGCCACTGACTCTGGGTCAAAATTGACAGCATTGGAAGAGAATGGGAAAATTTCATCTAGTGGAAGCACAAAATCTTACTGAAAGCTAATTTTTTGAGATATAGATCTCAAATTTGGAGCACAACTTTTTTAGCTTTGCTTTTCTTGCAGTTGTAGAGTAAAACATGTTTTGAAAAATACATATTTCATAAAAAATTGTTAAATATGTTTTGTGCAATATTGCATATTACAATAACTTTCAACTTTCAAGATCACCTTTTACTTTTTTCACTTCAGCAATAATCTGCCAAGTGTCATCTTTAAAAAGAGACCAAACTGAAGTCTGTGCTCAAAAAGTGAATAAAAGGATTATACCTACTGCATAAACATAATTGAGTACCATAAAATCCCCTAAAAATACAAAATATTAAATAAAACATTATTGAACTAAAATATAGTTAATTCATTTCATTGAAATAAAAATAAATTTCAACCGCCACGCTAGGAGCATCGTACATTAACATGAACTAACAATGAGCAATATATTTTTACAGCCTTTATTAATTTTTGTTAATGTTAATAAAAATCTTCATGTTCATGTTAGTTCACAGTGCATTAACTAATGTTTACTTTTGATCGTAAAAATGTATTAGTAAATGTTGAGATTAACATTAAGATTAATAAATGCTGTAGAAGTATTGTTAATTTTTAATTTATGTTAGCAATAATTATCTAATGTTAACAAATGAAACTTTATTGTACAGTGATACCGTTTCTGAAAGTGAGTGCCAGCATCTGCACTGGAGCTGTATACAGTGACCCCTGTACCCATCAAGAGCACAGTTATAAAGTGACACACTTAAACAAGTTATGACAAGTTATACTTCACCATATCATCATTACCAATGTTTAACTAAATGTTTTGGTACCTCAGTCCAGTAATGAGACTCACACACATTAGAAACTGACTGAAGTGAATGAAGTTAACTATTAACTGTGTGAAAGGATGTTGGCTGCAGGTTTGAGGGTGTTTATATGTTAATGTGTGATGTGGGAATGGGTGACAGGTGACGGGTTGTTGTCAGGGTGATGCTGAGCCAGAATTTCACTCAGCATTCCAACAACCCACACACACACTCAAGGAAACTGTCTTTGTATAGCTAATCAATGTAGTAATCTGTAAAGGGTTAGTGAGAACTGCTGAGTTTACTATACATTTCAGACATTCACAGTGGTTTATGGGTGAATCTCACAAAGAACATTATTAAGAGATTTCTTTTCTTTCTTTTTTTTTTTAAATGTTTGAACGGCAGTGTATATTTACTGTATAATTGGGGTAAATTATGACAAGAACATAGGACTTTATAAACATTTATAGTTCAGTTTGAAAGCACCAAATGACCAAATCCTACTGAATTAAAACAAACCGTAACTCTATCTCACACACAACACACACACGCACACACACACACACACTCTCTCTCTCTCAAACATACACACACACATACACAGCTGGGCTGCGTGAGCACTTTGATGGCCAGTGATATTCATGAGTTTTGTGGGTTCATGAGAGGCTCAATAGCTCTCCGCTTTAAGAGATCGGATCAGTACATTCTTTTCCGCAGCACAATTTGCTTCTTGTTAGGCTGCAGTCTGGGCAGAGTCGCTCTGGAGTTGTTTAACATACTGGGCTGCCGTCCAGAACTGCCGCATTATAAAGTCCTAATGAGATCATCCCAAATCATGCAGAGTCTCAACACCAGCATGGATCTGGGGATCTGGACTCGGGACAAACTTTTGTGTCAATAATCAAAATACTGAAATGTATCAGTAATGTATTTAATGCTTTTAAACAGGCAATTTAACTCTTGTTGTGTAGCTGAACAATGACAAACCTCTTAATTGTGCTAAGGGTCAAGCAACTCCCAAACTTCCCATAAGGCTTTGCTTTGTCTCTGACGGGAAAGGCAGTAGTCATGACTCACTGGCTTACTGTCAAGATCTCTGTATTCAGTCGCTCGGCTTGAGCTGTAATTCCTACACAACCACAACCTGTCCACTCAGTATATGCAGAGATCACACTATTGTTTTCTATATGTTAACTTGGTACTTTGGCTCTCTGTTTCTGGAGCAGTATGGCTAGAAAACAGTTGAGTGACTGAACAGACCCAGTAAATCCCTGCCAGGTCTAAAGTTAGCCCACCCAATGGCAGCTGCTCGGCCGTTTACTCCCACACTTTCAGGCCAGTTGTCCAAACCAGTAACACGACGAGCCGCCCAAAGTCCTTCACAACAGCTGAGGTAGATCTGATGCGGGACTGCTTCAGTTTTCCACTTGCTGAATAAGTATTTTTGGAGTCTGTTTCCACGCAAACACGGCAATAATGTATCACTGACTATCTCTTGCCTTTCAATCCAGTGGTCATGTTAGCGCTTGAGACTTTGTGATGTTGAGTCCTATTTTTGAGAAACAAAAAAGTGTTTCAAATAGTTGATTGTGAGTTTTCAGTGTTAGAGTTGTAAATAACTAAATCTATTGATGCTGCTAACATAAATTTGTTATTTCTGTGTCGCTAGCATCACTTAATGGAACTGCAAAAACAGTGACTGTTTTTAAGCAGGTTTGTTTTAAGCATGCATCGTTCCACAGATTGATGTGGGATGATTGGGATGTTCAAACCACAGTCACAAAAAAGCTGAGATAGAAGAGCAGTTAAAAAGTTAAAACTGTAATTTATAATTATAAAACTAATACCAAGGTTTTTTCTGTAAACAAAAACTGAAACGAAGACGAAAACGATTGATCAAAATAGTTTTTTCGTAAACTGAAATAAAATACAAATTTCAAAATAAATGTAAAAAACTCAAACAAATCTAACGAGTTACTGAAAAACAAACTGAAATAAATAATTGTTTTCCTAATCATTTAGCTGCCAGTTATTACTGAGTGCCAGGCACAGTATGATTTATATGCGCTTGTTCACCGGTATGAAGTGAGCAAGACACGACTTGATTATGGTTAAATAAGATAAAAGACACATCTAATATAACCAAATTACATTATCATTCAGTCCATCACTTTCAAATATGACAATTTATAAGAATATTAAATGTATAGTAGCCTAAATAAATACACATGGATGGATGTATTATATACACAGGTATATTTATGAAATATATATTTATTTACAGAAGTATGACATCACACCTTGAACTCCCATAATGAACTTCAACCGATATTGCATGCTCAGGGAGATAGGAGTAATGAACACTGAATAGGGACCCTCAGTTGGAGCACAGCTTGTGTTTTTAAGGCGTACAAAAGGCTTGACTGCTTAATTTTGACATATTTTTACTACTTTTACTATTCCCCATAATCAATCTCAGGATTGTTGCTACGTTCGCGTCACTAAGTTTACATTAAAATGTCTAGTGTTCTGTTAATTCTGCTGAACTGTACTAAACCTAAAACTGAAATTGAATCTATAAAAACTAAATAGAAATGTGTTCACAAAATAAAAACTAAACTAACAAACTCAGTGAAACTATTAAAAATGACACTGAAATTTATAGCAAATTTGAAAACGATATTAAAATAAAAACAAATGTAAAAATGCAAAGCTATAATAAACTTGGCTAAAACCCTCACAGTTTTTTGGGCAAATAATCAGTTTGTAAAAAACAAATAATATCTGTTATTATTTATAAAGATATTGTTATCTTCAATATTACTGTGATATTT